>CM075977.1:218226562-218296048 GCA_038087875.1 Malacoraja senta | reverse complement strand
AGCCATAGAGGGAGTGCAGAGAAGGTTCACCAGACTGATTCCTGGGATGTCAGGACTTTCATATGAAGAAAGACTGGATAGACTTGGCTTATACTCGCTAGAATTTAGGAGATTGAGAGGGGATCTTATAGAAACGTACAAAATTCTTATGGGGTTGGACAGGCTAGATGCAGGAAGATTGTTCCCGATGTTGGGGAAGTACAGGACAAGGGGTCACAGCTTAAGGATAAGGGGGAAATCCTTTAAGACCGAGATGAGGAAAAACTTTTTCACACAGAGAGTGGTGAATCTCTGGAACTCTCTGCCACAGAGGGTAGTTGAGGCCAGTTTATTGGCTATATTTAAGAGGGCGTTAGATGTGGCCCTTGTGGCTAAAGGGATCAGGGGGTATGGAGAGAAGGCAGGTACGGGATACTGAGTTGGATGATCAGCCTTGATCATATTGAATGGCGGTGCAGGCTCGAAGGGCCGAATGGCCTACTCCTGCACCTATTTTCTATGTATCTATGTATCTATGAGAGCCTCATCTATAGTCAAAGAGGGGAACCCCCGTTCCCTAAAGAATGAGGACATCTCCGATGTCCTGGTTTGGAACACCTCATCCCCGGCGTAGACGGAGGATTTGGGAGTAGGGGATAGAGTCCTTACAGGAAGCAGGGTGGGAAGAAGTGTAGTCCAGATAGCCATGGGAGTCAGTGGGTTTGCAGTGGAGACATACAGAATATTTGTTTCCTTCCATATATCTCATGATGGTTTTGCAAACCTTCCATTTGAAGATTGGTTACTTCCTGAATGCTGCTTGGAGTTTATCATGGAACTAATGGAAGGCAAGTCACACAGCTGACCGCTGTAACTTTTTGAAAACCACAAATGAAGACTTCAGGGAACACAATTTGTACAGCAGGCTTCATTTGAAATAGAAACGTACTAATTTGTCGGTAAAATTATGGTTCGCAACCAAAATATTTACTCTACATATTAGACATGATATAATACTGTATTATTTTCTAATTTTGTTTTTGCCTTTCAGATTAAAGTTGGTCACAGATCAGAAGCTAAAGATGGTGAGTGGCACATTAGGAGCTGAGGCTGTGATCTTATTGAATGACGAGTCAGGCTTGAGGAGTAGGGGGCCTTCTTATTTTCTTGTGTTTTTGTATCCTAATCGATTCAGGCAGAGATAGATAGACTCTTGATTAGTATTGATGTTAGGGATGATGGGGAGAAGGCAGGAGAATGGGGTTAAGACAGAGAGATGATCAGCCATGATTGAATGGCCGAATAGCCTAATTCTGCTCCTATCACTTATGACCTATGGACATGAATCACTGCATTTGGTTCTGGAGAGATAGTTTAGTTTAGTTTAGAGATACAGCGCGGAAACAGGCCCTTCGGCCCACCGAGTCCGTGTCGACCAGTAATCCCAGCACACTAACACTATCCAACAAACACTAGGCACAATTTACAATTTTACCCCGCGAATTAACCTACAAACTGGAGCTCCCCGGAAAAACCCACCCAGGTCACGGGCAGAACGTACAAACAAGCACCCGTTGTCAAGATCGAATCCAGGTCTCTGGCGCTGTAAGGAAGCAACTCTACCACGTGCCACCGTGCCGCCTTGAAATTTATTTTACGGAAATTAAAAAAAAAAAACTCCAGATGTTGGATATCAGAAATAAAAACAGAATGTAGCAATGTTACAAAATTTTGAATTTTAAAAATCAAGTCTGCAATTTATCCCATCAGATAAAGCATGAAAGAAGTTTAATTTGACACCTAATTCACTTTCATATCTTCAGTATTAAAAAAGTTATGGCCATTTTCATACTCTGAAATTAGCATCTTGTTCCCTATTGCTTTTCCATTGACTTAACACAAAAGCTGTTATCGAGGAGTCAAAAGCCCATACCTTTCTTAAAAATTATGGGAACTGAATGAAATTTTCAGTTATTATAGATGAAACAAATATGAAACAATCTTACTTGGATGACCTGAAATTAAAGCATATAATTAGTTAGTTACCTAATTGTAGCTAATTACAAAATTCAATTACTAGATCTAAACATCTATCCATTCCTTAAGAAAAGGTTAACATTTTTAAATAGCCTAAATGTCCAAATAACATTCACACAATAATTCACAATATAACATGATTAAAAAAATTGTCATGAATTTATAGGCCAAATGTAAGGAATTTAGTGTTTAATTCCCGTAAATTAATGGCCATTAAAATCATCTTGTGAGTGGGTTTTTGTGGAACGCGATCGATTGGAATGTTGCGGTTTGCGGTGAATTTAAACCCCATATCGGCAGGAAAAACACTGCCGGTTCGTATATTTACATAATCACATGTTCGCCGATGAAATTTTGATTAAAGTAATCCTAAGAAGCAAGTTTATATGTAAAATAAATGACTTACCTTATGTTTAGTCCCATAGGTGAGATCCGTCCCGTTGTCGGCGTTGACGGCGTTAGAAGTAGATTTATATTTTACTCCAGCGCTTAAATTGTCCCGCATTTTTTATTTTTTTTATTCCGGTAACGGCAGTCTGAACGATTATTCAGCATCAGGTAGTAGGCCGAGAAAATATATCTTGGACAGGCAGGAGAAAACAGCATTTTAATCCCGCCCCCCCCCCCCCCCCCCCCTCAAAGGCGCCAAAGTCAAGCACATGGCCAGTGACAGAACTGCAGCACCGCTGAAGGTACGTTTTGTAACATACCTACAGAATGCTGAAACACTCAACTGGTCACACAGCATCGGTAAAAAGAGAAAGAGTTAATGTTTCAGGTTGAAGATCCTTTGTCAGAGCCCTTCCTTCATTCTCATCTACTTTGTAGATCTCAATACATTTGTGTGCACCATTGATCAGAAAAGGTTAAATGCTTTTAAATATATAAAAGATACATGGTGGAATACTTGACTGTAGGTTGTAGCTTATATCTCGTCTCAAGCAGGCTTTCTCTAGTGGAAAAGTAAGGGAGAGAGACAAGCCCAGGCTTGTCTCAGGTTGATGTATATTGAGACAATGACCGATGCCTTTGAAATGTCTTGTCCTGAAGGTATCATCTGATAAGAGACAGATGCCTTTGAAATGCCTTGTCCTGGAAGTATCAACTGATAAGATGCCTTTGAAATGTGTCTACTAATTGATAAAAAACAAGCTCAGACTCGTCCTGTAGTGATGTATATTGGCTGCATCTTCTGACCATGACAAACATCTTTGGAATGTGACTAAGTGACACACAGTATAAAACAGCGTGCAAATCTTTGTTCATTGAAGTGGTGGCGTGGGGAAGTCAAGTGTCTGTTGCTTACTTGACTGGTGTATCCCCATCACTTCCACTGGCTGATGATCAGTAACGTTTAGGTTGGTTTATCTAAAGTTTTTGTGAGTTGTCTGTTTTTTACGTAGTGAACCTTATCAGATCTATGGTGCCAACTGCTCTTCCAATTATACATAGAACAGCACAAGAACAGGCCCTTCGGCCCATATTGTCTGTGCCAAACATGATCCATCTCATCTACCTACGCATAATCCATATCCCTCCATTCCCTATATATCCATATGCCTATTGCCAATCCATAGCCTCTTCAATACCACTAATGTATCTGCCTCAAACACCAACCCCGGCAGCATCTTCCAGGCACTCACCACCCTCTGTGTAGTCTCGACCCGAAACGTCGGCAATTCCTTTTCTCCATAGATGCTGCCTCACCCGCTGAGTTTTTCCAGCATTTTTTGTCTACCTTTGATTTTTCCAGCATCTGCAGTTCTTTCTTAAACATTTTGTCCATTCACTCCACTGCAAAATCCCCTCAAGGTATGTCTTCTTTGAAGATGTCTTCTTTGAAGAAGTTCTCCTCCTCTCTCCGAAGAGCAACATCCCCTCTCACTACCCGCTGATGAGGATCAGAATCAGAATCACACTTTATTCGCCAAGTATGTTTTGCAACAATATACGAGGAATTTCTGGAGTCTGGAGCCAAAGCTATTATCATTTCTTAAAATTTCAATGTTCCATTAAAAAAAAAGTATGAGTTGAGTAATCAAATGTGCACTGAGGTACATAGAGTAGATACATAGATACATAGAAAATAGGTGCAGGAGTAGGCCATTCGGCCCTTCGAGCCTGCACCGCCATTCAATATGATCATGGCTGATCATCCAACTCAGTATCCCGTACCTGCCTTCTCTCCATACCCCCTGATCCCTTGTCCTGGACTTCCCCAACATCGGGAACAATCTTCCTGCATCTAGCCTGTCCAACCCCATAAGAATTTTGTACGTTTCTATAAGATCCCCTCTCAATCTCCTAAATTCTAGCGAGTATAAGCCAAGTGTATAGAACAACACAGGAACAGCCCCTTCGGCCCACGATGTCCATACTGAATTTGATGCCAAGTTAAACTGAGCTCCTCTGCCTGCACGTAATTTATATCCATTTGTCCCCTGCATTATCAGGGTTTATTAAATTGCAAACAGCCACTACATTTATAACTGTTGTAAGTGTATTAATTTGCAGGTGTTGTGTACTTTGGATATAGAATGAAATGATGTTGTAGTATAATACCTTTTCAATGGTTTGTTATTGTCACGTGTGTAAAGCACTATTGACACAGAGTCATTAAACTTCATAATAAGTACTTTAAGAATACCTACAGAGACCATAGCAATAGGAACTGTAGGCTCAAAGTCTTAGGTAAAACTAAACTGTATGGCTGCTCGCATTCCACAAGATGACATAGTGGAAACCCAACATGGATTTTGGATCGGGTCAGCTATAGCAAAACCAGACATGGATCAAATCAGCAATAGTGATTGATCTACAACATGTACCGAGGTACAGTGAAATTCATTTTAGTATACAGTTCAGTACGACTATCACTACACATAAGCACTGAGACACCTCTTGGAGAAGCATCACAGATACAGTACAAGTGTATAGAAACATAGAAAATAGGTGCAGGAGGAGGCCATTCGGCCCTTTGAGCCAGCACCGCCATCCATTGTGATCATGGCTGATCGTCTCCAATCAATAACCCGTGCCTGCCTTCTCCCCATATCCCTTGATTCCACTAGCCCCTAGAGCTCTATCTAACTCTTAAATCCATCCAGTGATTTGGCCTCCACTGCCCTCTGTGGCAAAGAATTCCACAAATTCACAACTCTCTGGGTGAAAACGTTTTTTTCTCACCTCAGTCTTAAATGGCCTCCCCTTTATTCTAGACTGAGGTGAGAAAAAACGTTTTCATAGTAGTACGCTGAGGCAGTAAATGTCAAATACTGTGATAGGTAATAACTGGAATTGATCTGATTATGGATCCAAAAGTCAGTTTCATCTTGGAAGTCTCTTGCACACTTTCCACGTGGCAGAAATTTGTTGTAACTTCTTGTTCAGAAGACCAAATTTCAAAAGCTGAAAGAGATTTTCAACGGGTTAAATTTAACCTATAAGGATGATTGTATGTTGTTAGATCATATGCATTTATTCTCTAACAAATAATGTTTTTTTTTCTCTTAGGTATTAATAGAACAGCCCTGAGAGAAATCAAATTATTGCAGGAACTCAGCCATCCAAATATTATAGGAGTAAGTACGCCTCAAGGATTTCAATGCCATTGTATACATATAATCTGATTGACAAATATTTGGTCTCCATTAAACTGTCAGGTGTGTGGTACGAAAGATTTTATTAAAGTCAAAGGCTAGCTCTGACCATATTAATTTTGTGCATTTATACCTCCTAATACAGAAATATTTTCCAGAAGATAGACACAAAATGCTGGGGTAACTCAGTGGGTGAGGCAGCATCTCTGGAGAAAAGGAATAGGTGACGTTTTGGGTCGGAGCTTTCTTCAGACTGAAGAAGGGTTCTGACCCGAAAAGTCTTCTATTCCTTTTCCCCAGAGGTGATGCCTGACCCACTGAGTTACCCCAGCATTTTGTGTCTATCTTCAGTATAAACCAGCATCTGCTGTTCCTTCCTACACAATATATTTCCAGAACTTGTGAAAGATTCCCATAATTGTTGACACTTCCAGTCAGCGTGGAAACAGGCCCTTCGGCCCAACTTGCCCACACCGGCCAACAATGTTCCAGCTACACTAGTCCCACCTGCCTGCGCTTAGTCCATATCCCTCCAAACCCATGTACCTGTCCATGTACCTGTCTGTTTCTTAAACATTGGGATAGTCCCAGCCTCAACTACCTCCTCTGGCAGCTTGTTCCATACACCCACCACCCTTTGTGTGAAAAAGTTACCCCTCAGATACCTATTAAATCTTTTCCCCTTCACCTTGAACCTATGTCCTCTGGTCCTCGGTGCATCTACCCGATCTATTCCTCTTATGATTTTATATACCTCTTTAAGATCACCCCTCATCCTCCCACACTCCATGGAATAGAGACCCAGCCTACTCAACCTCTCCCTATATCTCACACCCTCTAGTCCTGGCAACATCCTTGTAAATCTTCTCTGAATCCTTTCAAGCTTGACAATGTCTTTCCTATAACATGGTGCCCAGAACTGAACACCATATTCTAAATGGGGTCTCGCCAACATAACCTGCAACTTCTATACTCAATACTGTGACTGATGAAGGCCAAAGTGCCAGAAGCCTTTTTGACCACCTTATCTACCTGCAACTCGACCTTCAAGGAACCATGCACCTGCACTCCTAGAACTCTCTGCTCCACAACACTCCCCAGAGGTCTACCATTTACTGTGTAGGTCCTGCCCTTGTTAGACGTCCCAAAATGCAACACCTCACACTTCTCTGTATTAAATTCCATCAACCATTCCTCTGCCCATCTGGCCAATCGATCCAGATCCTGTTACAAACTTTCACAACCATCTTCACTATCTGCAAAATCACTAACTTTTGTATCATCAGCAAACTTGCTAATCTTGCCCTACATGTTCTCATCCAAATCATTGATCTGCTATCTCTTCTTGGATCCCATGCAATCTTACCTTCCAGAGCAGCCTATCTTGTCGAATGCCTTACTGAAATCCATGTATACAACATCTACAGCTCTGCCTTCATCGACCTTTTTGGTCTCGTCTTCAAAAAACTCAATCAGATTTGTGAGACACGATCTCCCACGTACAAAACCATGCTGACTATCCCTAATCAGCCCTTGCTCGTCCAAATGCCTGTATCCCTCAGAATGTTTATAAGTAACAGTAATGTGATACTGACATTTTCGATTTTTTTTCTCTTTAGCTTCTTGATGTTTTTGGCCACAAGTCCAACATCAGTCTTGTGTTTGACTTTATGGAGACTGATTTAGAGGTAATGTTTTGCATGAGTATCATTTTCTGAGCAGCAATGAATTTGATTAAAAAAATAACATAGTGCTGTTGTCATGAAATGTTATTTTTAACTTCCCTTTCATTAAACACAGGTAATAATAAAAGATACCAGCCTTGTGCTGACTCCTGCAAATATAAAGGCATATACGTTAATGACGTTGCAAGGTCTGGAATATCTTCATATGCACTGGATTCTACACAGGGTAAGGTGTTATTATGTATCCATATCGTACTTGTACGCTGTGTTGACAAATGTGCTCAATTCAAGCAAGATCATAACTATTCTGGAACTTTAAAGGGGAGACAAGATGCTAGCTTATCATTAAGTCAAATTTTGTAAAATCAACACTTGAAGAATTGATAATAGGTTCAGCTTTATTATCGTCATGTGTATCGAGGTACAGTGAAAAGCCTTGTTTTGCGTGCAATCAGCTCAGATATACTATCGATCAGATACGATCATCAAACGCATGTACAATAGATAGAATAACGGGTTAGTCACAGAGTGGAGAATGCGGTTCTCAGCATTGTAGCGCATCAGTTCCGTAGATGGCCCATCAGTTCCGTATGGCTTTGTATTTTTGTCTTGGATATTGTAATGAAAGAAAATGTTGAGAGGATGTTAAGAGGATGTTGAGAGGAACTGCAGATACTGGTTTACAAAAAAAAACCCACAAAGTGTTGGGAGTAAATCAGTGTGTCAGGCAGCATCTCTGGAGAGGGTGAATAGGTGATGTTTTAGTTCAGGACCTTTCTTCAGACTGATTGTGGAGCGCCAAATATGGGGACACACTCCCTGAACAAGTGGAGAGAATGTTTTTCACTTGTTCAACGTTATCCCAGTGGTGCTGGTACATTGGAACAGACTTTCAGTCGTAGAGCTTTGCAGTGCGGAAACAGGCCCTCCACCCCACCTTGTCCATGCCAACCAATTTGGCATTCTGGGCAAATCCCATTTGCCTGCATTTGGCCCAGAGCCCTCTAAATCCTTCCTATCCACATATCTGTCCAAATGTCTTTCAAAAGTCAATTGAATCTAGGTCTATAGCTTTCTCGAGCAGCTCATTCCAGATACTTGTGAGAGGAATCGTTGCCCCTGAGGTCCCTCTTAAATCTCTTCTCTCTCTCTTTAAGCCGATGCCCTTTAATTTTGAAATGCTCTATCCAGGGAAACAAGACGAAGCACTAACTTTATCCATGCCCCTCATGATCTTGTGCACCTCACTAGGGTCACCCCTTGGTCACCTACATTCCAAAAGAAAAGGTCCCAACCTGTCCCACCGCTGTAACTCATGCCCTCAACACCCTGGTGAATCCCTTCTGCGCCCTTTCCCCTCAATGACAACCTTCCTATAGCTGGGCGACCAGAACTGCGCATAGTGCTTCAAATGTGGTCTCACCGACGACGTAGAGTTGCATTATGATGTCCCAACTTTAGTGCTCGATCTCCTTTGCAATGAAGGCGAGTGTGGCAAAGGCCGTCTTCACCACACTGTCCACCCAGTGTTGCAATGGTTCCTCTGGCAAATCCAGTGGCCGTATCCTGAACGAGGGAGGAAATGGGCTTCAATTACTTTATATTGAGGGTGGTTATGATCACCGCGTAATAGCTCGGGATTCATTGGAACTTTTTAAGGAAAAGTAGTACAAGGACTACTGGATATGACAGGTTTGGAGGGATACGGGCCAAACGCTGGCAGGTGGGACGAGTGTAGCTGGGACAGGTTGGTCGGTGTGGGCAAGTTGAGCCGAAGGGCCTGTTTCCAAACACTGAGTGACTCGGACACTATGACAAGTGAAATTCGGTTCCGTTTTTTTGTCATTTCCTTGGTCTTCAGATCTGAATTTTCCATTTGATATTCTCCCTACTCGAGCTATTTCTGAGTTATGTTTAGTTTGAAGATAGACACAAAATGCTGGAGTAACTCAGCGGGTCAGGCAGCATCTCTGGAGAGAAGGAATGGGTGACGTTTCGGGTCGAGGCCCTTCTTCAGTTCAGTTTTTTGTCATGCGTACCGAGGTACAGTGAAAAGCTTTTTGTTGTGTGCTATCCAGTCAGCAGAAAGGCAATACATGATTACAATCAATCCATTTACAGTGTACAGATACATGATAAGGGAATAACGTTTAGTGCAAGGTAAAGCCAGCAAAGTCCGGTCAAGCCTTCCTTGACGTCCTCTGAGCGAGTGCTATATGTATATATGCATGTAGTTTGTTTGTTTATACTATTCTTATAACAAATGTAAAGCACTTTGGCCAACGAGAGTTGTTTTTTAAATGTGCTATATAAATAAATGTGACTTGACTTGACTTGACTTGAAGGATAGTCTGAGGGACATCAAAGAGGTAGACAGTCGTTCAGCACTGCCCTCTAGGGAGGCATTGGGAAAACACTAGAATGTGGCACCAAATTGGATAAGATTCCCTTTCTAAGGTTTAACCTGTTCACTGCCAAGTGTGTTTTTCGCTATTGGCCATGACCCGAGGCTACTCAGGGGTGACACTGAACAGGTTAAAATACAAATATTATAGTTTGAACAAGCTGTTGTTCTCCAAGTAAATGTATTCTCCCCTATCATTTCCCCAGCCTAACTAGATCTTGATTGATCTTGATTGCGTTGTGTCAAATGTTTCCCACCTTCATTAACAATAAGAATAGCTGTGTACCTTTTCGGTATTTAGTTTCCTTACTACTACTGAATAATTTAATTTGAAAACCTTGTAGAAGTCTGTTATGAATTTTGACCTTAATGAATCTTTCAGGATATGAAGCCCAACAACTTATTAGTGGATGATAAAGGAATCCTCAAACTTGCTGACTTTGGTTTGGCCAAATCATTTGGAAGTCCCAATAGAGTGTACACACATCAGGTAGTAACAAGGTAATACGTCACGCGAGAACTTGGGCGGCACGATGGCGCTGCGGTGGAGTTGCTGCTTTACAGCGCCAAAGACCCAGGCTCGATCCTTAGCCGTCTGTACAGAGTTTGTACGTTCTCCCCATGACCTGTGTGGGTTTTTTCTGGGTGCTCCGGTTTCCTCCCACACTCCAAAGACGTACAGGTTTGTAGGTTAATTGGCTTTGATAAAATTGTAAATTGTCCTTCGTGTGTAAGATAGTGTTAGTGTGCGGGTATAGCTGGTCGGCATGGACTTGGTGGGCCAAAGGGCCTGTTTCCACACTGTCCCCAAACAAAACTTTAAAATATCTAATTACATGGGGGGTAACAATGTAGCGAATTGTACATTTTGAGAAGGCTAACACATTTTAAAGTTTGATTGAGCTCATTGATGTGGAACGATGCTTTGTCAACATTTACGTCAGCCTTTTCATGATAATGTGATGACCTTCGTGTCTCTTTGGAGGCAAGGCAAGTCATATTAGCTTTTATTAGGTCAGGCATAAAACTTTTAAAAAAATGATAATAATCAAAGATAGTTTCATTTAGAGATATGCCTGTAGCTTGGAAACAGATCCACCGAGTCCACTCTGACCATTGATCACCCTTTCACACTTTGTTTCCATGTTATCCCACATTTGAGATGCAGGCTCGAAGGGCCAAATGGCCTCCTCCCGCACCTATTTTCTATTTGCATCCACTCCCTACATACTTGGGGTAATTTACAGAGGCCAATTAACCTACAAACCCGCACGTCTTGAGATGTGGGAGAAAACTGGAGCACCCGGAGGAAACTAATGTTTCTGGAGGGTAGCTAATGTAACCCCACTTTTTAAAAAGGGAGGGAGAGAGAAAACGGGGAATTACAGACCAGTTAGTCTAACATCAGTAGTGGGGAAAATGCTAGAGCCAGTTATTAAAGATGGGATAGCAGCACATTTGGAAAGTGGTGAATTCATTGGACAAAGTCAGCATGGATTTATGAAAGGTAAATCATGTCTGACGAATCTTATTGAATTTTTCGAGGATGTAACTAGTAGAGTGGATAAGGGAGAAGCAGTGGATGTGTTATATCTGGACTTTCAGAAGGCTTTCGACAAGATCCCACATAAGTGATTAGTATGCAAACTTAAAGCACACGGTATTGGGGGTTCAGTATTGATGTGGATAGAGAACTAGCTGGCAGACAGGAAGCAAAGAGTAGGAGTAAACGGGTCCTTTTCAGAATGGCAGGCAGTGACTAGTGGGGTACCGCAAGGCTCAGTGCTGGGACCCCAGCTATTTACAATATATATTAATGATCTGGATGAGGGAATTGAATGCAACATCTCCATGTTTGCGGATGACACGAAGCTGGGGGGCAGTGTTAGCTGTGAGGAGGATGCTGGGAGGCTGCAAGGTGATTTGGATAGGTTGGGTGAGTGGGCAAATGCATGGCAGATGCAGTATAATGTGGATAAATGTGAGGTTATCCACTTTGGTGGCAAAAACAGGAAAGTGGACTATTATCTGAATGGTGGCCGATTAGGAAAAGGGGAGATGCAACGAGACCTGGGTGTCATGGTACACCAGTCATTGAAAGTAGGCATGCAGGTGCAGCAGGCAGTGAAGAAAGCGAATGGTATGTTAGCATTCATAGTAAAAGAATTTGAGTATAAGAGCAGGGAGGTTCTACTGCAGTTGTACAGGGTCTTGGTGAGACCACACCTGGAGTATTGCGTACAGTTTTGGTCTCCTAATCTGAGGAAAGACATTCTTGCCATAGAGGGAGTACAGAGAAGGTTCACCAGACTGATTCCTGGGATGGCAGGACCTTCATATGAAGAAAGACTGGATAGACTCGGCTTGTACTCGCTAGAATTTAGAAGATTGAGGGGGGATCTTATAGAAACGTACAAAATTCTTAAGGGGTTGGACAGGCTAGATGCAGGAAGATTATTCCCGATGTTGGGGAAGTCCAGAACAAGGGGTCACAGTTTACGGATAAGGTGGAAGTCTTTTAGGACCGAGATGAGAAAATCATTTTTTACACAGAGAGTGGTGAATCTCTGGAATTCTCTGCCACAGAAGGTAATTGAGGCCAGTTCATTGGCTATCTTTAAGAGGGAGTTAGATGTGGCCCTTGTGGCAAAAGGGATCAGGGGGTATGGAGAGAAGGCAGGGATGGGATACTGAGTTGGATGATCAGCCATGATCATATCGAATGGCGGTGCAGGCTCGAAGGGCCGAATGGCCTACTCCTGCACCTATTTTCTATGTTTCTAGGTTTCTATGATAAAGAAAGTGGTCGAGGCCAGCATTAATCCGCCATCATCATATGAAATGGCTGGGCAGCTTTAGGGCTATGTTTATAATTGTCATGTGTACCAAAGTACAGTGAAACATTTTGTTTTTCATGCTATCCAAACTGATCAGATATACCATCCATAAATACAAGCAAGTCAAACTCAAATGCAATAGATAGAGCAAAGAGGAAGTTACAGAGTGCAGAATATAGGTCTCAGCATTATAGAGCATCAGTTCTATAGACAAAGTCCAATATCCTCAATGCGGGAGAGGTGAATTGGATAGTACCCTTGAAGGACCAGTGACCTGTTCAACCTCCTATTTTCTTGTGTTCAAGGGGCATTCGGGTTCAAGGTAACAGATAGGAGATTGATCCCTGGGATGGCAGGACTGTCATATGAGGAAAGATTGAAAAGACTAGGCTTGTATTCACTGGAGTTTAGAAGGATGAGGGGGATCTTATAGAAACATATACAATTATATGTGGACGATTGGGGACGATCAGCCATGATCACAATGAATGGCAGTGCTGGCTCGAAGGGCCGAATGGCCTCCTGCACCTATTTTCTATGTTTCTATGAAACCCACATGGTCGCAGGGGGAACGTGCCAACTTCACCCAGACAGCACCCGTGGTCGGAATTAAACCCATGTCCCTTGCACTGTGAGGCAGCAACTCTACCCACTGTGCCACTGGGTCTTTTTTGGGGGGGAGATCCTGTCTGAAGTTCAGACTGTTTGGTTTTTTCTTCCGCAAAATTTGTCCTTCTGTTGACGATCGCATTTTCTGATTTCTGGAAATACTTTCGTTTTATTGATGAAAATATTTTTTTTTATTTTATTTTTTTTATTTTTATTTATTAGAAGTACATTACATTACAACCACATACATTAGTACTCGTCATTTATATCTTCTTACAATTAATGTACTCCATTTATTTTTAACACTAGAAAAGGAAAAGATTGAAAGAAAGAAGAAAGTGAAGGAAAAAGTGAAAGTGTAGAAAATGTGACAACAAAGACGGAAGAAGACCCTATAAGAGCAAAATTAAAAACAAAAGAAAAAGAGTTAAGGAATAGACCCTAGAAAGGAAAGAGAAAGAGAAAGAGGAAAAAGAGAGAAACAAATATTTTTATGAGCATTACGTAAATGGGACATACCAACTCTTCAACTATCATCCCCCCTTACCTGACCTCAATTTTTTTTTTTTTTTTAAGTACTTTTGCACCCTATATTTGTAATAATTCTATAAATGCAGAAGAAGTCAGGTGGAAGTGATCTGGTTTACATGCTAGGAGGAGTCTTATCTCTTCTAGGTGTAATGTTTCAAACATATTTGAAATCCACATATTTATAGTTGGTATTGGAGCCTTCTTCCAAAATTTTAGAATTAGCTTTTTTCCAGTTATTAACCCATAGTCCATTAGTTTCTTTTGAAACTCATTTAGTTCTGGACCATCTTCCGTTATTCCGAAGATAATCCATTCTGCTTTGGGTATCAGTCTTGTTTTAAATAACTTTGTAAAGATTTCAAAAATTTCATTCCAAAATTTTTGAATTTTTGTACAGAAAACGAATGAGTGCGCTATAGTAGCTTCTTGGGATTGACATTTATCACAAATAGATGATACATTTGGGAAAATTTTATGAATTTTAGTTTTCGAATAATATAATCTATGTAAAATTTTAAATTGTATTAAAGTGTGTCTTACATTAATCGAGCATTTATGCACGTTTAATAAGTATTCATTCCAACTTTCCTTTGAAATTTTAATAGCTAACTCTTGTTCCCAGTCTCTTCTGATACCCTCCGTTATTGATGAAAATATGATGCTTTATTTCAGGTGGTACAGATCACCGGAGTTATTGTTTGGAGCAAGAATGTATGGCGTTGGAGTGGACATGTGGGCAGTAGGTTGCATATTAGCTGAGCTGCTTCTTCGGGTACGTGTACACAAATGAAATAACTGATCAATGAATCTCTTTAAATGGTATTATATAGCAAAACAAAGTAAATTGCCGTTTGTAGAAGAGCCCCGACCCAAATGTCACCTGTCCATTCCCTCCGCAGATGCTGCCTGATTCGCTGAGTTACTCCAGCAATTTGGGTTTTGCTCGCGTTACCCAGCATCTGCAATTGCTTGTGTCTCTCCAATTCACTTCTCTAAATAGTCATTTCTATTTTCCTTTTAAATAACTGCCATTTTTTGCTGAGGATGTGTGCTGAAGTGTGAAAGTCCGCTGAACTTACAGTGTAAAATAATTCAATTAGTCAAGTCTCAGCAAAAGAGTCTTTACTAGAATCACCCGGGTGGGAGAGAACGCAGTCACTAGCGTGATATCGAAGTTCACGCAAGCGCCTGCCGCTGTCCCCCCCTGAGAATACAAAGGAGTACAAGCATACTTATACAGTCCAAAACACATAGTTAGCAGTTTTCCATTAATGAACAAAGGAACACAGTTTACAAAGATACATAATGAAGTCCCTTAGTTGGGTTAGGGAGGCAACGGGGAGTGATTAGGGAGGCAAGCACCTGCCATAGCAATAAGGTGCTATTGTATGATAACAAGCCCACTACAGGATACTAGCACCAGCATGGAATGTCAGAAGGATGAGAACGGTTCTTATCTGGGTTCTCGCTGCTGCTGGGAAGGTTACTGCAAAAGCCTGTTTTAAAATAATGCTAAAATGGCGGTACAGCTAAAATAACTAAAATAAGCTAAATAAAATGGCGGCTACCACATTGACTCTTACAGAAGTGTCCATAAGCTAGGATACTGTCTGATTCACCACTACCTCACTGCGGACAATGGACTTTGTCTGTGGAACTGATGCGCTAAGAACACTGAGAACTACATTCTACACTCTGTATCTTCCCCCTTTGCTCTACCTGTTGTACTTGAGTTTGACTTGATTGTATTTATGTATGATTGCTCTGATTGGATTGCAGGCAAAACAAATCTTTGCACTGCACCTTGGTACACAAGACAATAATAAACCTAAACCTAAGAGATTGCATTCCACGAAGTCTCACCTTTTTTTTCCTGGTTTACCCTGAAGAGTAGCATGAGAGCACAACACATTTCTTGCACGTGGGTAGCACATTTAACGTGGTGAAAGATCATGGGATGCTCCATGAATTCTATCAAAAATCAGAGAATACGGGGCGGCACGGTGGCGCAGCGGTAGAGTTGCTGCCTTACAGCGCCAGAGACCCGGGTTTGATCCTGACTACGGGTGTTGTCTGTCCACAGTTTGCACCTACACCCCATCACCTGCGTAGGTTTTCTCTGGGAGCTCTGGTTTCCTCCCGCACTCCAAAGACGTACCTTCGGTAGCATTTAAAAAAAATGTGTAGGATAGTGCTATTGTTGACACAGACTTGGTGAGCTGAATGAGCCTGTTTCCCCCCCTGTATCTAAAAAAAGGAAAAGGGCAAATAAGTCAAAGCTTAATTTAAGGGGTAGATTTTAAGGAATATTATAAAGGAGGAAGAGTGAATGGGAGGCCTGGATAGAGTGGATGTGGAGAGGATGTTTCCATTAGTGGGAGAGTCTTGGACGAGAAGTCATAGTCTCAGAATTAAAGGATGTTCCTTTAGGAAGGAGATGAGGAGGAATTTCTTTAGTCAGAGGGTGACGAATATGTGAAATTAATTGCCACAGAAGGCTGTGGATGTTGTCAATGGATATGTTTAAGGCGAAGATTGACAGATTCTTCATTAGTACGGGTGTCAGGGGTTATGGGGACTTTAGAGATACAGCGTAGAAACAGGCCCTTCGGCCCACCTGAAATGTCGCCCATCTTTGGCCTTGCCCTCTGAAGATGCTGCTTGACCCACTGAATTACTCCAGCACTGTGTTCTCAACATTCTGGTAAACCTCTTAGTTTCAAAGTTTTATTTTAAGGCAGAGATTGATAGATTCTAGATCAGTATGGGTGTCAGGGGTTAAACTTATGACTTTAAGAGAGGTTAAATGTGTGAATCCAGAGCTTGGGGCCCAACCAGCTGGAGACATCATAGCCAATTGCTAAAATGGTGGAAACCAGCATTGGCCAAGTGCAGACGTATTGTGAGTCGGCCGATTTCTTTTACCTGGTTACTCTGATACCAGGAAGCCACCTGTCCTGTCAGGGTCATACAACTACCAAAGGGCATTCCCAGCAGAGTAATCCCATCATTCCCATTCCCCGTCCTCATTTTTCAATCGCTCAGCTACATGTTCTCTCTGTATGCTATATGCCCCTCAGCTGCCTTTTGCCAGGTATTTACAATGAGTGGTAATGGCAGTATCCATTGGCACAATCCACATGTAGTGTCATATAGCATGGAAAACAGGCCCTTCGGCCCAACTCGTCATGCCAACCAAGATGTCCCATTTGCCCACATTTGTTCCATATCTCTCTAAACCTTTCCTATCCATGTACCTCTCTCAATGTTTTTAAAATGCTGTTATAGTACCTGCCTCAACTACCTCCTCTGGCAGCTCGTTCCGTATACCCACAATCGTAGGGATGTGGCAGGAAACTAGAGCATACTCCAATTAAGTGTTTTAAAAGCCAAAAGCTGTTGTGAGCTTAAATGTTTTGTACTTTGTATTGACGCAGACGCCGTTTTTACCTGGCGATTCGGATCTAGATCAGCTGACCAAAATATTCGAGGCTTTGGGCACTCCGACAGAGGAAAAGTGGCCTGTAAGTTGACTTTCCGAATTGGTGCTGAAGTGTGAAATCATGATTGTGATTTGATATCCAAGCTTGCTTTAATGGTTAGCTCTTGCCCAGAGAATATCGTATTCCATCTTAGTTCACTAGCTTTGACAGTCGCTTGGATTTGTGCATATCTCGCGTCGCTTTGTAGTCTTTCTGCTTTCCAACACCTCCAAACGTTGGGCGGAGAATTTGCTATATTTTGCTGATTTATTAATTAAACTGATACTCACAGCGCCAGAGACCCGATTCGATCCCAACCACGAGTGCTGTCTGTATGGAGTTTGCACGTTCTCCTTGTGACTGTGTGGATAGAGTCATACAGTGTGGAAACAGGCCCATCAGCCCAATTTGCCTACTGACCAAGATGCCCTATCTGCACTAGTCCCACCTGCCTGCATTTGGCCCATATCCCGTCCTGTCCTAAACCTGTCCTATTCATGTACCTGTCTAAATGCTTCTTAAACAATACGATCATCCCTGCCTCAAGTACCTCCTCCGGCAGCTCGTTCCATACACCCACCACCCTTTGCATGAAAAAGTTACCCCTCCGATTCCTATTAATTCTTTGCCCCTCACCTTAAACCTATGTCGCCTACTCCTCGATTCCCCTACTCTGGGCAAGAGACTCTGTGCCGCTCGATCTATTCCTCTCATGATGGTCAGCGTGGACTCATTGTGCTGAAGGGCCTATTTCCATGCTATCGCTGTAAACTCTAAACTAAACTGAATTATGCACAACTTGTGCTAGTCTGTTATGGATTCCTGCTTGCCAAGTACGTAAAACTTGATACTGAAGTGGAAAATATATCTTTACGGTTCTCTTTTACAAGTGTCCAACATGTTTGAAGAATAAGGTAAACTGTTTTCCATGTGTTTAATGAACAATACGATGTGTCCAGTCACGCAAACCTGCTTGGTAGCAGTATTGATCAGCTTATACAATATTAATTTATTTTTAAGAGCTTCTTGTGTTGGAATAAATACCAAAAAAAACAATTCTTTAACTGGAGCTGGACCATATTGGAAAAGCAAATAAAATCAGAGCACTTTATTGCAGTTGTATGTTAATAGTTACTTTTACATTTGGACATTCTTCCCGCCCCACCCCCCCCCACCCCCACATCAGTCTGAGGAAGGGTCTCGATCCGAAACGTCACCTATTCCTTCGCTCCATAGATGCTGCCTCACCCGCTGAGTTTCTCCAGCATTTTTATCTACCTTCGATTTTTCCAGTATCTGCAGTTCCTTCTTAAACTTTACATTTGGACTAGGTCACTTTGCTCTACATCCAAGCTTCAAAGTTTGTATGAATATGCCAGAGGTTATGGGGAGAAGGCAGGATAATGGGGTTCGGAGGGAGAGATAGATCAGCCATAATTGAATGGCGGAATAGACTCAATAGACAATAGACAATAGGTGCAGGAGGAGGCCATTTGGCCCTTCGAGCCAGCACCGCCATTCAATGTGATCATGGCTGATCATCCACAATCAGTACCCCGTTCCTGCCTTCTCCCCATATCCCCTGACTCTGCTATTTTTAAGAGCCCTATCTAGCTCTCTCTTGAAAGCATCCAGAGAACCTGCCTCCACAGCCCTCTGAGGCAGAGAATTCCACAGACTCACCACTCTCTGTGAGAAAAAGTGTTTCCTCGTCTCCGTTCTAAATGGCTTACTCCTTATTCTTAAACGGTGGCCCCTGGTTCTGGACTCCCCCAACATCGGGAACATGTTTCCTGCCTCTCGCGTGTCCAAGCCCTTAACAATCTTATATGTTTCAATGGGCCGAATGGCCTATTTCTGCTCCTTATGACCGTATGACCTCATTTTTTTTAATTGCAGGGAATGATGAGCCTTCCAGACTATGTATCATTTAAAAGTTTTCCAGGGACTCCATTTGAACATATATTCAGGGCTGCTGGGGATGATCTGCTGGAATTATTACAAGATCTGTTTACTTATCATCCAAGCGCAAGGGTAACGGCTACACAGGTAAATGGATTCTTCTCGTATCGATTGATACAAAAGGATACAAGCAACAATTTGCATGTGGCTCTGCTATAACGTGACCGACGCATTCCTAAAAAACCACAGATTGGAGAAAATTGTATTCTCTACCGTTGGCGTAGCGGTAGAGTTGCTGCCTTACAGCAGCAGAGACCCCGGTTTGATCCTGGCTAGAGGTGTTTGTCTGTACGGAGTTTGTACCTTCTTCCCGTGACCCGAGTTGGTTTTATCCGGGATCTTCGGTTTCCTCCCACTCTCCAAAGACGTGCAGGTTTTTGGGATAATTGGTTTGGTATAAATGTAAAATTGTCCCTAGTGTGTGTGGGATAGTGTTAATGTGCGGGGATCGCTGGTCAGTGCGGACTCGGTGGACCGAAGGGCCTGCTTCCGCGCTGCATCTCTAAACTGTACTAAAAACAACTGTGTCAGCAGGGAGAAGGGGATTTGGGGGCAACTCTCCACAGAATTCCACAGATTCACAACTCTCTGGGTGAAAAAGTTTGTCTTCATCTCAGTCGTAAATGGCTTCCCCCTTATTCTTAAACTGTGACCCCCTGGTTCTGGGAACATCGGGAATATTTTTTCTGCATCTAGCTTGTCCAATCCATTAAGATTCTTATATGTTTCTATAAGATTCCTTCTTATCCTTCTAAATTCCAGTGAATATAAGCCCAGTGGATCCATTCTTTCATCATATGTCAGTCCCGCCATCCCGGGAATTAACCTAGTGAACCTACGCTGCACTCCCTCAATAGCAAGAATGTCCATACTTAAGAAAGGATTCCATACTTAAGAAAGGATGTACTGGCCCTGGAGGCAGTGCAGCGAAGGTTTACAAGATTAATTCCTGCAATGAGGGGATTGACATATGAGGAAAGGTTAAGTAGGCTGGAACTCTACTCTTTGGAGTTTAGAAGAATGAGAGGCGATCTCATTGAAACGTATAAGATCGTGAGGGGCCTTGATCGGGTGGATGCACCGAGGATGTTCCCAATGATCGGGGAAACTAGAACTAGGGGACATAGTTGTAGAATAAGAGGGGGCTCTTTTAAAACTGAGATGAGGAAGAACTTCTTCACCCAGAGAGAGGGTGGTTAATTTATGGAATTCACTGCCCCAGGGAGCAGTGGAAGCAGAAACATTAAATATATTTAAGTCTAAAATAGATGGTTTTTTAGCTGCCAAGGGGATAAGGGGCTACGGGGAGAGGGCAGGGATATGGACCTAGGTATGGTTAGTATAGTAAGACCTGAGTGATCTCCTGGACAAGTGTCGATCGCCTGGATTGGGGTCGGAGAGGAATTTCCCGGATTTTTTTCCCGAATTGGACCTGGGTTTTTATCCGTTTTTTTGCCTCCCCCAGGAGATCACGCGGTTCTTGGGGTGGAGTGGGGTGATAGCGATATAAAGGGGAGGGTAGTGTCTTGTGTTCTGTGTCTTGTGTCTACTGTTTGTGGGTAAGGGTGTCTGTTTAGTGTTCAGCCATGAGCGAATGGCGGTGCGGGCTCGATGGGCCTGGTGGTCTACTCTCGCACCTACTTTCTATGTTTCTATGTCCTTCCTCAAATTAGGAGACCAAACTGCACACAATACTCTGGTTGTGGTCTCACTAGGGCCCTGTACAACTGCAGTAAGACCTCCTTGCTCCTATACTCGCATCCTCTCGCTATGAAGGCCAACATGCCATTTGCATTCTCACTGCCTGCTGTCCCTGCATGCTTACATTCAGTGACTGATGTACAAGCACACCCACATCTCGTGGCACCTCCCCTTTTCCTAATCTAACACTATACAGATAATAATCTGCCTTCCTGTTCTTGCCACCAAAGTGTATAACCTCACATTTATCCACATTATACTGCATCTGCCATGCTTCTTCCCACTCACCCAATCTATCCAAGTCACCCCGCAGCCTCATAGCATCCTCCTCGTAGCTCACACTGCCACCCAGCTTTGTGTCATCCGTAAACTTGGAGATGTTACATTTAATTCCGTCTAATTCGTTAATATATATTGTAAATAACTGGGGTCCCAGCACCGAGCCTTGCGGCACCACACTAGTCACTGCCTGCCATTCTGAAAAGGACCCGTTAATTCCTACTCTTTGCTTCCTGTCTGCCAACCAGTTCTCTATCCATGTCAATACCCTACCCCTAATACCATGTGCTCTAATTTTGCACACTAATCTCTTTGTGTGGGACCTTGTCAAAAGCTTTTTGAAAGTCCAGATACACCACATCCACTGGCTCTCCCTTATCCATTCTACTTGGAAACATAGAAAATAGGTGCAGGAGGAGGCCATTCGGCCCTTCGAGCCAGCACCGCCATTCATTGTGATCATGGCTGATCGTCCCCAATCAATAACCCGTGCCTGCCTTCTCCCCATATCCCTTGACTCCACTAGCCCCTAGAGCTCTAACTCTCTCTTAAATCCATCCAGTGACTTGGCCTCCACTGCCCTCTGTGGCAGGGAATTCCACAAATTCACAACTATCTGGGTGAAAACGTGTTACATCCTCAAAGAATTCCAGATGATCCTGTCACTGCCTTCCAAATGCTCTGCTATTACACCTTTAACAATCGACACAAGCATCTCCCTAACTACCGATGTAACGCTAACTGGTCTATAATTGCCCGTTTTCTATAGTATGTTGGAAAATGATCACCAATGCATCCACGATGTCTAGGGCCACCTCCTTGAGTACTCTGGGATGCAGACCGCCAGGCCCTGGGGATGTATCTGCCTTCAGTCCCAGCAGTTTACCTAACACCATTTCCTGACTAATGTGGATTTCCTTCAGTTCCTCCCTCCCACTAGATCCTCGGTCCCCGAGTAGTTCAGGGAGATTGTTTGTGTCTTCCTTAGTGAAGACAGAACCAAAGTACGTGTTTAACTGGCGAGGGGATAACATTTAGTGCAAGGTAAATCCGGGAAAGTCTGATGAAAGATAGTCCGAGGGTGACCAATGAGGTAGATAGTAGTTCAGCACTGCTGTCTAGTTGTCTCTACTCTACTCTTGACTTGACTTGACTTCTCAATGGTTGCAAGCGTGCCTAACGCTACCTCCACCAGACTGTCCACCTGGCTCACATTACTTGTAGTTCAAATTACAGAAACATGTCATAGCAGAACTATGGGGAGACGCAAGGAACTGCAGATAGAGTCATTGAGTAATACAGTGTGGAAACAGGCCCTTCGGCCCAACTCGCCCACACCGGCTGTTAGAATCTTCAGCAAAGCACAAATGCCAAAGTAACTCTGCGGGTCAGTCAGCATCTGTGGAGGGAATAGATAAACAACATTTCAGGTTGGGAGCATCTTTCCGACTGAAGGTAAATGTTACCGATCTGAAACGATGTGCACCCATTCCCTCCATAGATGCTGCCTGACCCACTGAATTACTCCAGCAATTTGGGTGACGTTTTGGGTCGAGACCCTTCTTCAGACTTTGGGAGGATTGATATATAACTTGGGGGGGGCGAGGGGGAATGAACAATTGAATATTTTTAATCTGTGGCCACTCTGAATGCGGACCAGTGTGATCCCTCTTTAGAGTAAATGTTTGAATATCAGATGATTGATGGCATGAAGAGACCTGTAAGTCAATATTGAGTGGAGGAAAAATAAAATTAGGACAGATATTGGCAGAAAAAGAAGAAGACTTCACTTCAAGGTTCGAGCTTTGTATTTATGGAGAACCCATGATAGTAGCAGGGCTCGAAATTAGCGGTTGCCCGGGTGCCATTGACCACTCAAAGTGCCGCCGGGCAACCTAAACACCGAGTCATTTTGCCCGGCTTGGCAATCAAATACTGGTTTATACCGATAGACACAAAAAACTGGAGTAACTCCGCGGGTCGGGCAGCATCTCTGGAGAAATGGAACGTGACGTTTCGTGTTGGCGGCGGCGGCTGTATTCCTCTAGTATCTTTGATTGCGGGGCAAAGATACTAGGTGACGAAGGGTTGGAGCGAATGACGGGACCCGAACAGCGGCAACAGCGACAGCAGCGGCTCCACCGCCTCCTCCTCCCTCACCCCGCCCGGCGGAAGGAGGCCTCCCTCTCCCTCCTCCCGGCCTCGGCGTGCGAGGGGTTGTTTTGAAAGCGCCGTTAGTGGATTCGCAAACAGCGGCCGCTATCGCCCTGCTAACGGCCGCTGCCAGCAAATCCGTTAACGGCGCTTTCAAATCAACCCCTCCCGCACGCCGAGGCCGGGAGGAGGGAGAGGGAGGTCTCCTTCCACCGTCTGAAGCAGCTGCATCAGCTGCACCGCTCGGCCCCGCACCTTCCTGTTGGCTGGCGATGGCGAGGAGGCGGCCGCACTTTGGCGTTGGACAGGAACGGCCAAGGCAGCGGGGCGATGTTGTCCGAGGAGCGCTGACCTTCCTTCCTTCCTCCCCACCTCCTCTGCCCCTTCCCCCCTCTCTCTCTATCTCTCTTGTACGCCCCCCTCCACCCCTCTTATCGTGGGACCCCTCCTCTCCATCCCGCACTGATCCCCATTCCCTCCTCTATTCAGTCCTCACTGACATCCCCTGTGCTCCCCTCCCCATCTACCCACCCCCCCCTCCCGATCTATTCATCACCTTACCCGCCTCGCATTGATTCTCCTGCCACCCCCCCATCCATCCTACACTGGTCCCCCAATTCATCCTGTACTGACCCCCCCTTCCCATCCATCCTGCACTTCTCCCCCCATTCATACTGCACTGAACCCCCCATTCATCCCGTACTGACCCACCCTCCATTTACCCTGCACCAATCCTGTAGTGATCTCCCCATTCATCTTTTACTGATCCCCCATTCATCTTTTACTGATCCCCGCATGCATCCTGTACTGACCCCCTCATTCATCCCATACTGATCCCACATTCATCCTATACTGATCCCCTCATTCATCCTGTAGTAATCCCCCATTCATCCTGCACAGACCCTCTGATCCACACTGTCCTGACCCCCAGCCCCCCATTCATCCTGTACTGACCCCCCCCCCCCATTCATCCTGTATTGATCACCCCATTCAAGATGAATGCGGGTAACAGTCTGAAGAAGGGTCTCGACCCGAAACGTTGCCCATTTCCTTCGCTCCATAGATGCTGCCTCACCCGCTGAGTTTCTCCAACATTTTTGTCTACCCCCATTCATCCTGTACTGACCCCCCATTCATCCTGTACTGATCCCCCCCATCCATCCCGTACTGATCCCCCCCATCCATCCCGTACTGAACCCCCCATTCAACACCACTGACATTCCCGTGCTCTCCCCTCACAATTTTACATACTCCAACCAACACGTACTAATTCACCTGCCTCAATCCATCCATTCCGCACCGATTGCCTTCTCAACCCCCCCCCCCCCCTCCCGCCATCTATCCACCCCGCATTGATTCACCCCCCTCCCTGACCCTATTGTGCTTCATGGTCTTCAGAACGAACATTGACTATGTTTGATAACGGAATGCAATCAAATGTGTTTTAATTCCCAATGTTATTATTTGTTTTGACACCTTTAAACATATTACCAAAAGAACATTTGCTGCAGTTATGTACTTTGGCCATCTCTTGTCAGTTAGTGTAATGTTTAACCTGTCAGATGGGTATAGTCGGTTTTATCAGCTATTATCATAAAATGCCTTTAGAAATTTCCTTGCAACCTGTATATTTTGTTATGGATAAATTATGTGGGAAGCGAGAGTGTTTCTGTACCAATAACAATAATGACCCATGTCATGGTAATTTTCAGTCTTTCACAGAGAACATGCTTGCATCAATCTGTAGTGTGCATGGTTAAGCATATATGTTACCATGGTCCAGGATTTATTAACACAGGTTGATCATATGCTGAATAATCCAACCACATTTTTGTTTGGAAGTGGAAAGAACTAATTAATTGCATTAATTGCAATGTGTAAAAAGAGTTGAGATATTGTATTATAATTTTGCTGCATGTCATTGTGGTATATATCATGTCTTGATTGGTGAATATGTTTAGTTTGTGAGTTATTTGAAGCAGAAATAATGTGAATGTAGACAAAAGTGCTGGAGAAACTCAGCGGATGCGGCAGCATCTATGGAGCGAAGGAAATAGGCTACGTTTCGGGCCGAAACCCTTCTTCAGACTGATGTGTTCCGGCCTGAAACGTTGCCCATTTCCTTTGCTCCATAGATGCTGCTGCACCCGCTGAGTTTCTCCAGCACTTTTGTCTACCTTTCATTTTCCAGCATCTGCAGTTCCTTCTTGAACATAATATGTGAATGCTTCATTGAGCATAATTCCGACTGGTAACTACGCACTTAGTCCTAGCACATTATCGCACGCGTCATGCAAACCGTCTTAAATGACCACCTAAACTGTCATTTGGCAACCTAAAAAGCTGTCAAGGTTGCCCGGCTGGCAACAGAGAAAAAAAGTTAAGTGAGAGCCCTGAGTAGCAGTCTGTAGGAAGGAACTGCAGATGCAGGTTTACACCAAAGATAGACACAACGCTGGAGTAACTCAGCGGGACTGGCATCATCTCTGGAGAGAATGAATGGGTGATGCTTTGGGTCAAGACCCTTCTTCAGACTGGAGTGAAGAAGGGTCCCAACCCAAAACGTCGCCCATTCCTTCTCTCCAGAGATGTTGCCTGTCCTGCTGAGTTACTTCAGCATTTCGTGTCTATCCATGATGGTAGCTGGTTGTTCGTAGATGGGAGGTGCGGGAACTGGTTAATCATCTCTTTGAAGGTCTCTTGAATTGGACTTGCCTGGTGTCAGTTGAGCTATAACTGGAAAATTATCTTCCAAGGCACTGAAGAAGAGGTATTTTAGTAATCGTCCAGGACCAACAGTGGGACCTCAATTGCCCCGACCTAACTGCGCAACAGAAGTCTTAAAGGAGCAAGAGGTGAAGGCGGGTTTAAAGCGGAAACGGACTGACAACCAGGAGCAAGGTAATGAGCAGGGACCTCGCAAATCTTTCTCTTTTCCCACTCTGTTTTTAAAGAGACTATCCATGATACGATCTGATAACACCTTTGGCCTAACTTGCCCATGCCGACCAACATGCCCCATCTACACTAGTCCCATCTGCCTACATTTGGCCCATATCCCTCTAAACCGATCCTATCCATGTAACTATCCAAATGTTTCTTAAACGTTACGATAGCCCCTGCCTCAACTACCTTCTCCGGCAGCTCGTTCCATACACCCACCACCCTTTGTGTAAATGAAGTTACCCCTCAGGTTCCTATTAAATCTTTCCCCCCTTACCTTAAACCCATGTCCCCCGGTTCTCGATGCCTCTAGGCAAGAGACTGCGCGTCAACCCGATCTATTCCTCTCACGATTTCTGTACACCTCCATAAGATCACCCCTCATCCTTCTGCACTCCAAAGAATAGAGTCCTAGCCTGCTCACCCTCTCCCTGTAGCTCAGTTCTAGGTACAGGTTTGATTTTTCACTGCTTTGAACATGTGCATGTTTTTTTTTTTGTTTCTTTCTATCTGAGTGGTGCACTGAAATGGAGGAAAGGTTGAAATGGCCCATAAGTATTAAAGGTCTCCAGTTATAGTAATATTCAATCAGGCAACACTGTCTGATTTCACTGACTAAGTTTAGAGTGCAAGGAGAATTTGTATTCTTGTCACTGCAAGGAAAAACCTCCAGGCTTTATTTCCACTGAGTTTAGAGATACAGCGTGGAAAGAGGCCCTTCGGCCCACCGGGTCCGCGCCGACCAGTGATCCCCGCACATTAACACTATCCCACACCCACTAGGGACAATTTTTACATTTCTACCACGCCAATGTACCTACAAACCTGCACGTCTTTGGAGTGTGGGAGGAAACCGAAGATCTCGGAGAAAACCCAGCAGGTCACGGGGAGAACGTACAAACTCTGTACAGACAGCGCCCGTAGTCGGGATTGAACCCGGGTCTCCGGCGCTGCATTCGCTGTAAGGCAGCAACTCTACCGCTGGGCTGCCACCATGACCGCCTGCTATGTTATTGTTTCCTTCCCCCCCCCCCCCCCCGTTAAGCAGCTAGTAACCTGAAAGCAGAAAGTGTCTCTCCACGGTTTAAAACAACAAAAACTATCCTCCTGGTTACTTCACATCTATCCTGACTACAGGTTCAGTCTGCACGGAGTTTGTACCTTTCCCCCGTGACCGCGTGGGTTTTCCCTGGGTTTCTCCGGTTTCCTCCCACACTCGAAAGACGTACAGGTTTGTGGGTTAATTGGCTTTGGTAAAAACTGTAAATGGTCCCTCGTGTGTGTGTGTGTGTGTGTGTGTGTGTGTAGGATAGTGTTAGTGTGTGGGGATCACGGACTCGGTGGGCCGAAGGGCCTGTTTCCGCGCTGTATCTCTAAACTAAACATCACCAGTGTGAAATTGGGTTACGTTTTGACTTATATCTCTCAGAAAATGGTGTTGTCCTTGTTTTCAGGTGGCCTGGTTAAGAGATTAATTTTCTGACCTGTCGCTGGCTGCTGCTGATATACCGGACACAAGTGGAAGCATCGTGCAACAAACGATAATATACTGGTTACGTCTTGTAACTGAAGGACCCTAGCTGCTGTGTACAAAGTGGAGTAGATTTATTACATTCAAAAGAGCCCTGATTTGTACTTGTGAATAATGAAGTCTCAGTAATTTTTCCAATAAAATATGTTTAAAAAAACGTACGTAAGTTGTTGTTAATTCCTTTTTATAACATAGGTTTTTTAATTCTCCGCTTTTTTACTTAGTTCGTATGGTACCTGACTGAATAATGGCTGCATGTGTGATTTACTACCGGATATCTGGGGACTGTAATATAAAAGCTCAACAAAGAGAAATAACTTTCAGAGGGGTATGAATGGCATAGAAATGCTATCAATCTGTTATAGAAACATCGAAAATAGATGCGGGAGTAGACATTCGGTCCTTCGAGCCAGCACCGCCATTCAATATGATCATGGTTGATCATCCTAAATCAGTACCCCATTCCTCCTTTCTCCCCATATCCCTTGATTCCGTTAGCCCCAAGAGCTATATCAAACTCTCTCTTGAAAACATCCAGTGAATTGGCCTCCACTGCCTTCTGTGGCAGAGAATTCCACCGATTCACAACTCTCTGGGTGAAAGAGTTTTTCCTCATCTCCGTCCTAAATGGCCTACTACCTCTTATTCTTACAACGTTATGCTGTCTAACTTACCTTCTTTAACATTTGAAAGGCACGGTGGCTCAGCGGTAGAGTTGCTGCCTTACAGCGCCAGAGACCGGAGGTCGGTCCCGACTACAGGTGCTGTCTGTCCGGAGTTTGTACCTTCTCCCCGTGACCGCGATGGGTTTTCTCCGAGATCTTCGGTTTCCACCCAGACTCCAAAGACGTACAGGTTTGTAGGTTAATTGGCTTCGGATAAAACGTAAAATTGTCCCTAGTGTGTGTGTGTGTGTGTAGGATAATGTTAACGCGCGGGGATCGCTGGTCGATGCGGACAAGGTGGGCCGAAGGGCCTATTTCCACTCTGTATCTCTAAACTAAAGGGATTGTTAAACAAGATCTATGTGGGTGGTGGGTGTATGGAACGAGCTGCCCGAGGAGGTGTTGAGGCAGGGACTATTACAACATTAACAATATATATTTGTCCGCCCATTGCCACAGCTGTGGTGTGACCCCTCGAGTTCCTCCAGCACTTTGTGTTTTTCACAAGAGTATTGACTACCTGGGGGAGCTCCGATTCAAATACCACACAGGAATTTGAGAATTTTAATAGCATATTAGAAATCTAGGGAGTACATTTTTGGTCATAGAGTCATGCGGTGTGAATAGATGCACTTTGACTTAACTAGCCCACACCCACCAACATGTCCCATCTACACCAGTCCCACCTGCCTGTGTTTGGCCCATATTCTTCTAAACCGTTCCTATCCATGTATCTGTCCACATGATTTTTAAGCTTTGTGATAGGACCTGCCTCACCTACCACCTCCGGCAACTTGTTCCATACACCCACCACCATTGTGTAAAAACAAAAGTTGCCCCACAGGTTCCTATTAAATCTTTCACCCCATAAATCTATGTTCTCTGGCTCTTGATTCCCCTACTCTGAGTAAATGACAGGGTACATTCACCCTATCTATCCCTCTCTTGATCTTCTACACCTCTATAAGATCACTCCTCATACTCCTGCCGCGTCAAGGAACGAGGTCTCTTGCGTCTGTCAATGCTACTTGTTGGCTTTCTCGCTGGCTATGATTATCCTTACATCCTTACATATTTCATAAGTTCATAAAAGTTCATAAAAATAGCAGAGTCAGGGGAGAAGGCAGGAACGGGGTACTGATGGGATGATCAGCCATGATCACATTAAATGGCGGTGCTGGCTCGAAGGGCCAAATGGCCTACTCCTGCACCTATTGTCTATTCTAGGAGCAGAATGGGGCCATTTGGCCCATCAAGTCTACTCCGCCATTCAATCATGGCTGATCTATCTCTCCCTCCTAACCCCATTCTCCTGCCTTCTCCCCATAACCCCTGACACCCGTACTAATTAAGAATTTGTCAATCTCCGCCTTAAAATTATCCACTGACTTACCCTCCACAGCAGTCTGTGGCAATGAATTCCACAGATTCACCACCATCTGGCTCAAGAAATTCCTCCTCATCTCCTTTCTAAAGGTACGTCCTTTAATTCTGAGGCTATGGCTTCTGGTCCTGGACTCTCCCACCCTTCAACACCGCTCACCCAATTCTTTTAGTTCCCTTTCCCCTTCTGCACCTGGCAAATGGAAACTGGTTTGGTGCCAAGTACAGCGGTTGGTGGCCATTTCCCTTGGCGTCGGGCCAGTGTTAAATCAGCGCTCTTTAACTTCACATCAAATTTAAAATAGTTGGCGCAAGTGTTCAAAATCAGTTCTATTTTTTGAACAGCCTACCATTCATGCCCTGTGCCAAGCTACACACACTCTGCAATATTGACCTGTGTCAAAGGTTGTGCGAATGAAGAAAAGATTTTTCCAAACTAATTTTACTTATTTTTAAATGTAATGACAGGGGGAGAAAAAGACGGGTTGAGATTGTGCTGCTCTCCGAACGACCCCTTTGATCCCAGGGGCGGCACGGTGGCGCAGCGGAAAGGTTGCTGCCTTACAGCGCCGGAGGCCCCGGTTCGATCCCAACTACTCTGTACGGAGTTTGTACGTTCTCCCCGTGACCTGCGTGGGTTTCCTCCGAGATCTTCGGTTTCCTCCCACACTCCAAAGGCGTACAGGTTTGTAGGTTATTTGGCTTGGTGTATGTGTAAATTGACCCTAGTGTGTGTAGGATAGTGTTACTGTGCAGGGATCGCTGGTCGGCACGGACTCGGTGGGCCGAAAGGGGCCTGTATCTTCTAAACTAAAAAAAATCCCTCACGTTTCCCGGTCATCACATTGATTTTCCAGGAGAGGTCATTCACAGCGAACAATTAAACTACCAACTTGCATATGTTCATATGTTATAGGAGCAGAATTAGGCCATTTGGCCCATCAAGTTTACTCCGCCAGTCAATCATGGCTGATCAAGCTCTCCCTCCTAACCCCATTCCGCCTTCTTCCCATAACCCCTGACACCCGCACTAATCAAGAATCTATTTATCTCTGCCTTAAAAATATCCATTGACTTGGCCTCCACAGCGCCTGCGGCAATGAATTCCACAGATTCACCACCCTCTGACTAAAGAAATTACTCCTTATCTCCTTCCTAAAGGAAGGTCCTTTAATTCATGAGGCTCTGGCCTCTCGACCTAGACTCTCCCACCAGTGGAAAGCATGTTCATGGGACTCTTCTTCCCTCCGACCATCAGTTCCTTGAACCGCCTTGCTCGACCCGACCTCAACACGGGGGGCTTTGCACTTCTGTGGTTGCTCTGCGTCGGAGCTTGAGGGGAGCCTTGATAACGGCAGCGGCTCCACTACAGTCGTCCGTCTTTTTTTTATTTTTTGTCTTGTTAAATGTATGTCTGGAGCTTAGTTGTTATTATTTTTTAGCTGTGTATATGTGGGGGTGGAAGGGGGGGATGTTGGGGAAACCGTTAGTCTCTTCCCTGTATGGGGACCCGACTTTTCCCTGTCGGATCTCCGATGTCGTTGGGCCTAACATCGTGGAGCCGGCGGCGGCCTCCGGCCGGGACCAACCTGAGGACTCCAGTCGCGGAGCCTGGGACCTGACATCGCGGAGCTGGCCGTCTTCAGAGCAGGGAGAGCTGTGGTGGCGCTCGGCTGCGACCCGACTTTGGAGTTTTGGAAGCTCCGGCTGCAGGCCCGGTGGACAGGAACACCGGGAGCTCGCAGGTCCCTGGTGGGAGACGGCTTTTCGGAGCTCCCGCAACGGCAACTTCTCCCGCTGGAATCGCGAGGTTCAAAGGACACGGACGGGACTTACCATCGCCCGCCGGGGGCTCTAACATCGGAGCCCCAGTTCGCCTAGACACTGCAGTTTGACTGCGGGCTGGACTGCTTGAACCGCGGGGTTTGAAGGGCGCGGAGCCGGGGCCTAGCATCGCCCGGCGTGGCTGAATGGCCACAGGACTTACCATCGTCCGCCGGGGGCTTTAACACCGGAGCCCCAGTTTGCCTAGACGCTGCAGTTGGACTGCTGGACCACGGGTGAAGAATAAAGGGAAGAGGTGTTGGAGACTCACTGTGATGGATGTTTATGTAAACTGTGTTAAGTGTGGGTCTTGTTTTTTTTTGTAATGTGTTAAAAAACTGTAGTAATGATATTTCGTTCAAGCCTAGGCTTGAATGACAATAAATAGCATTCAATTCAATAGAAGAACATCTAATAATGCGAGCAACGGATAGCGTAGACAGTCAGAACCCTTTTTCTCCAGCGTGGCTATGTCCAATACTAGAGAGCACAGCTATCAGGTAAGAGGGGGAAAGTTTAATGGAGATGTGCAGGGAAAGTTTTTTTTTTACATAGAAGGTGGTGGTTGAGGCAGATACGATAGTGGTGTTGAAGAGGCACATGGATGCACAGGGAACAGAAGGATATGGATCATGTACAGGAAGATGAGATCAGTTCAGCTAGGCATCGTGTTTTGCACAGACATTGGGGCCTGTATTTAAGCTGTACTGATCTATGTTTTCTTAAGGAATAGGAGCAGACTGGCCATTGGGCCCATCAAGTCTACTCCGCCATTCAATCATGGCTGATCTATCTCTCCCTCCTAACCCCATTCTCCTGCCTTCTCCTCATAACCTCTGACACCCGTACTGATCAAATGTACTCTTTGTACAGACTTTGGGTTTTGCTCTATCGTGGACTGGTTTACCTTGAATAACTGATCCTTTCTCATGTCTACTGTTGCATCTTAGAGATACAGCGCGGAAACAGGCCCTTCGGCCCACCGGGTCCGCGCCGACCAGCGATCCCCGCACATTAACACCATCCAACACCCACTAGGGACAATTTTCACATTTACCAAGCCAATTAACCTACAAACCTGTACGTCTTTGGAGTGTGGGAGGAAACCGAAGATCTCTGAGAAAACCCACGGGTAGAACGTACAAACTCCGTACAGAAAGCACCCGTAGTTGGGATCGAACCCGTGTCTCCGGTGCTGCATTCGCAGTAAGGCAGCAACTCTACCGCTGCCCCACCGTGACCATATGATATGCCCATAAAGCTAAAGCAAGTAAGAATTTCATTGTCTGACGAAGGATACTGTCCCAAACATTGTCTGGCCATTCCCTCTGGGAGGGAAGTTTGTGCTACACCCTTAGCCTGGATTCGGCTTCACTCAGGTGGTGCACAAACACAAAATAAAACAGCTCGGAGATCAGTGGCGAGTCTATCGAACAAATCGGTTTATTGAAGGCCTTATCAGTGTGCATTGATGAAACACTCTGAGGAAACCCAAAGTGTTTCAAAGATTCAGATGCAACTACAGCATTTTTATATTCTCATGACACAATGGTTACGTGGAGTTTAAATAAATTATCATTGATTAATGTCTCTGTAGCCTTTCATCTTTTGTCTTTCCCCAGTGTTAACTTTGGGAAGTTTGACCTTGCGTTTCCTGTGGTTTTGAAAATCTCTCTCCCATATATCTAACAAATAGATATCAATGTCCCTGTAGTGAGAATTGATGGAGTTTACTTATTAAAAAAGGCTGTTTGTTAACTTTTGGGAGACTTGCCTGCTAAACATAGTGACAAAGAGCAGCTGTAATCTCAAGGTTGCAACGGATAAGAACTAGACAGAACTGCGAACAACTATCCCACTCAAAATATAAGGAAGTCTGCTTTTCAACAGAGTCTGTTTGCACCTTGTCGTGATGGTGGAGAAGCTTGTGTGGTCCTGAGATCCTGAGAGCGATGCCGTCTGGAGCTATGCTCCTGGTAGGGCCAACCATGGCGGTAAGGTCGAGGGGGAGGTCCTTGACTAAGAGCAATCCAACCAAGACCTCAACGGTGGAACAGGCAGAGGACGATGGCTGACCTTAGTGGAGCGTCACAACGGCTGGGAAGGCGGATGAAGGCTGCAGCAGAAAAGGGTCTCTGGTCGTCTTGGATTTTACTTCGGAGTCACGTGAGTGACTACGTGAAGAACCCCGCCAGTGCGCCTGCGCGTCATTACGTCAGACGCCTTGACGCAAACGGACGTGAGGAGCAGAGCTCCTCCAGTGGTTTGTAGTTTTTACAACTACAAGGTAAGTAGAAACTTTTTAAAGTATTTCCAGGTCCGTTTTCTGTGGGTCTATGGGATTTTTTCACAGACGCCATGGAAAAAATGGGCAGGGGGAAGAGGCGTGCGATTCAGCCGGCAGAAAGTCGGGAATCTCCGGGTACAAGCCAGCCACCTCTAACCCCGGTACAGTCACCAACGGTGAGCATAGCGACTGTGGACCTGGGACTGATGAAAACTCAGTCAGCGCCTGTCGGGCGAAAGGCCAAGTTTAAATCCAGACGGCCCATGGAGGAGGAGTCCCAGGCAATGAAAGCTCCAGGGCTAGATACTGCCTTTGTGCGTATTAGCCAGATGGAAAGCCTTTTGCATAGGCTATTGGAGCAAAGTACACTAAGGGAGTGTACTGAAATACAAGCTGCTGGAAGCAGCCTAACAGCACCTGGCACAGGGCTGATGGAATGCACCCTCAGAGATGAGGAGAGTGCTATGGGTCATGAGAGTTCAGACCCCGACTCTGACGGTGAGGCTATACAAGGTGAAGAACTGCAGATACCAGATATTCCACCACTGGCAGTACGCTTCGCTGCCCCGTCAGGGTCAGGAGAGCCACTAGGAGATGAGCTGGCCTCCTTAATAAATTACTTGGTTTCCCATCAGCTGGAACAGCAGGAGATGGATGATACTGCAAGAAAGCATGAGACCCCAAGCAACTGTGTGTTGCTGAAAGCACCAGCAGTGAATCAAATCATCTGGAATCAATTGAGTATGACTATGGGAACTCAAGAATTAAAATTGCAGAGAATATTAAAGCTGCTGGGTTCTGGAATTACTGCTTTTGCCAGAATAGCAGATAAAAGCCAAGAGATGACGGAGTTGCATCAGAAAGCACTGGGGTTGCTGTGCAGCACCCACTTCGAGATCAATTGTCCGAGGAAAGGTGCTATACGGCCTATTATGAATCCGAAATACGCAGCACTCTACAAACCAAGTAATGTACAATTACCCAACTTACTCTTTGGAGAGGATCTTGAGATGTGTTAAAGAGTTGGAAGATGAAGCGAAAACAGGATTGATGAAAATATCAATGGTTGTAAAGTCTGTAAAGAGGAATATCCTTTCAGACGTCATACGGATCCTGGACAGGACCAAGTCGCTCATTAACGCAGGGACGTAGCTGGCGGCCTGCAGCGGGAGCAAGAACCAGTGAGGGTGCTTCCGGGAGAATCCAGGAATCTCAGAGTACTCAAATGACTCAAGAGGTAGGTGGACCTGGTTCTCATGGGAACATACTAACTGGATTAAGTCCAAAAGTTGGAGGCAGATTATGTCTCTTCTATAATCAATTGGAAGATTACTTCAGATGTGGTAATTCTGAATAGTATACAAGGATTTCGAATTGAATTCAATCCAAATTATGATTTGCCTGTCCAGCATGTTCCTAGCAGAATTCTCCACTTCTTCGGCATGGACTTGAAAGGCCGAGATGGCCTGTTTTCCTGCTGTAATTGTCATATGGTTTGCACAAAAAGAAGTGATGGAGGTTCAAGCTGCGATTCAAACCCTATATATAAAAGGTGTTATTGAAGAATCAGTCTACCAAATTCACCAATTTGTGTTAAATATATTCCCTCGATCAAAAAAGGATCGAGGATGTGGGATTATTCTAGACTTGACAAGTCTGAATCCTTTTGTTTAATTTAAACATTTTAAAAAGAGACATTTGTGACTGCCAAACAACTTATTTCAGAAGCATGTCATATGGCAACTATAGATTTAAAAGATACATATTCAGTATCTTAAATTTACATGGATGAACCAGTTATGTTAGTTCAAAGCTTTGCCTAATGAGTTAACGTTCGCTCCCAGAATATTCACAAAATTATTAAAACCAATTCTGGGGTTGCTAAGAAGCCAGGGGCATGTACTAATGGCATATTTTGGATGATGTCCTGATTATAGGAAGGACAAAACAGTCAACAGAAGCATCTGTGGCAGTTGTGAAATTAACTTTTGAAAGTTTGGGGTTTCTAATTCATCCAAAGGAATCAAGGTTAACACCATGTACCTCGATTGATTATTTGGGGTTCACAGTTGATTCAGTCCAAATGAAAATTACTTTGCCCAGTGAAAAAAGGGTGGAGTTGATTAAAGATTGCAGTAATCTGGTAAACGAGCAAAAACCCTCAATCAGACAGGTGGCTCGAGTACTGGGAAAATTAGTAGCAGCATTCCCAGCAGTCCAATTCGGACCATTACATTATCAACAGCTGAAGAGAGTTAAAGAACAGGCACTGAGAATGCATGTTGGTCATTTTGATAGAACCATGCAACTGACAACAAATGCTGTTTCTGATCTGCAGTGGTGGATTCTACATGTCTCAAGCAGTTCCAGCAGAGTGCTGATTGAACAAACCTTCCATGATGGGGTGAAACTGACTTAGCATCTAGCTGCGGAGGCAGATGGAATCAGGAAGAGTCATTGTTACTGCAGACATGGGCAGTTAACTATTTGGAGTTTTAGGATGTTTCTATGGACTCCAAGGTTATTGTTCTAACACAACTAAAAGGCATGTTCAAGTTCAGATTGATAAACACAACAGCAATTGCCTATATTAATGATATGGATGAAATCAAGTCAGGGTCATGTGACAAAATGGCTAATCAACTTTGGACTGGGTGTATTGAAAAGAATATTTGGATTTCAGCTATCTATTTACCAGGTAGAATGAACACGATAGCAGACACCAGGTCACGAAAGTTCCATGATAATAAGAATGGATGTTGAATCGAGAGGTATTCAATGATATAGTAATCAGATTTGGATTGCCCGACATTGACTTGTTTACATCTAGACTGAATCATCAGCTATCGAGATATGTCTCATGTGAATCAGATCCAGGAGCAGTGGCGATTGATTCTTTCTTGCTACATTGGAGTGGTATGTTGTCATATATATTTCCACTTTTCTGCCTTATAAGCCAGTGTTTGCTTAAAGTCAGGCAAGATGCTGATTCAGGTGTATTGGTAATACCAGATTGGCCTACACAGCCATGGTATCCGTTGATATTAGAATTAACAACACAAATGTTGATGAAAGTCCCAAAAAGGAGTAATTTATTGCTGCACCCTGTAACAGGGAAACAACATCCATTATATGATCGTTTGGATTTGTTGATTTGCAGGTTTAAGAATGCCTTTTCTGGGACGAGGACTGTCTGAGCATACTGTGGACATGCTTACGGCAGCCTGGAGGAAGAGCACTCAAAAACAGTACTTGTCTTATATTAAGAAATGGGAAATGTTCTGTGTACAAAAGAATGTGCAATATAGTACTGCAGATATTTCAAATGTTTAGAAAATCTGTCAAAACTTTATTATGATGAAGGTCTGAGTTGTAGTGCAATTAATTCAGCCATAAGTGCATTGCCCTTATATTTGGTTCTGGATTCAGAAATAAACCCAATTGGGTCACACCCAATTCTTTCCAGACTAATGAAAGGAATCTTTAATTCCAAACCACCGAAACCTAGGTATATGACAATCTGGGATGTAAGTGTGGTACTGAAACTACTTTGTGAATGGTCACCAAGTGTGTCTTTGGTCAAGCTCAGGATGAAAGTATTCATGCTTATGGCATGAGTGACAGCACAACGAGTGCAAACACTTGGAAAATTACAAATAGACACTATGGAAGTAACTGAAGACAAGGTTACATTCTATATCTATGACCTATTAAAGCAAATTAGGCCAGGTGTGACAGGATTTAAATTATGCTAGCAGCATATCCAAATGATCCTTGTCTCTGTGTTAAGACATATTTGTGACAATGCATTGAGGTCACAAAGAATTTAAGAAATACGGAAACTGGGTTGTTAATCACACACAAGAAACCACACAAGAGAGTTTCAATACAGACTATTTCCTGATGGATAAAAGAAGTCATAACAGCTGCTGGTATTAACACTTATGTTTTTACGTCTCACTCGACTAGGGCAGCAGAAAAGTCGGCGGCCAGGGCATAAGACGTCCCCGTCGACCATATCCTCACAGCCGCCGGATGGTCCAATGAGTTGATGTATCAACATTTTTACCATCGGCCTATTGTTAATGCGGGATTGTGTGCAGAAACTATTTTAAGTTCTGTGTAAATTCCTCTGGTTTAAAGGGGATCTGATTAATTTCATTATTGAAATGAATTACTGCATTTGTGGTACAAATGTTATTATGAATGCATGATTGATTATTCTCGTTCCGAGTCAATCTATGCAGTGAGAAGCCGGGATTGATCCACGGCATGAAATCACAAAGCTTTAAAATCTTCACGTAGTCACTCACGTGACTCCAAAGTAAAATAGTAAGATTAAACGAGAACTTACCTAAGTTTGAAGTTTGATCTTTATTTTATGAGGAGTTACGTAGGTGATTACGTGCCCGCCACGACCCTACCCTCTATCATAAAGGTCAGATGGAAGTTCTTGTATTACTCGTTTTATTATGAGACTATATTACTTCGGTTGTTGTTTTTTGTGATTTCACACCGCTGCTTTGAAGATTGACGCGCAGGCGCACTGGCGGGGTTCTTCACGTAATCACCTACCTAACTCCTCATAAAATAAAGATCAAACTTCAAACTTAGGTAAGTTCTCGTTTAATCTTACTACTCCATGCCACTGGATCCTGACCCAGATCTGTCAAGGACCGTGTGGTGGCTGTCTGTGCACCAGTCTCCCCACGTTAAACAAAGTCACGCACAGGCGTCCTCCATGAGAGGACAGTCATTCTCGTTTCGAGTGACCGCCGATGATGATGATTTGTTTTATTTATTTTAATTAAGCTATGCTGTGAAAGCTAAATACATTGACACATCTATTTATTACCATCCTAAAGGGCCTGTCCCACTTGTATGCGATTGTGTGCGTTTGGCACGACCAACCGGAAGCGGAGTTCACGCGAAGTTTGCGAGAAGTATGCGCTAAGTTCGCGCGTGACGTAATTTACGTCATGCTTACCAATCAGCTGGGCAGGAGGCGGGCTGACTGAATTTGGGCGTCACACGGCGTTGGGCGGTGACGTCATCACGCAACGCCACGCCGGGCGGTGACATCATCACGCAACGCCACGCGCTAGCCGTACGCCGTCAAGACGCTGCGTACGACGTCAAGACGCTGCGTACGACCGCAATGCGCCTGTGTGCCGACAGGCCGTTGGCGCGCGAAGATTTCGGTCACTGCAAGAATTTTGGAGCCCCGCGCGATGTCGGGACCAGCCCCACACAACTCCGCGCTTCTAAGTGGGACCGGCCCCGCGCGGCCATACGGTGCCCGTACGCCTCAAGCGACCACGAGGTCACGTAATTTGCGAGCCAAGGTCGCGTAAGTGGGACAGGCCCTTAACATTCTATGTAGGCCATTTTCCCCATCATGCTTCCCCAGTATGTGAGCTCTAGGGTTAACCAGATTATAACCTACTCATCTTCCTTATAATTTTCAAAATTCCCAACAACACCCTCCATAGATGCTGCCTGACCCGCTGAGTATCTCCGGCACTTTTGTGATTAGCTCAAGATTCCAGCATCTGCAGTTCTTCGTAACCCCATGTATTTCATCGTTGCGGGAGGATCTTGAGCACGTGGACGAAAAACCAGAGCACCCGGTGGAAACCCACACGGTCACAGGGCAGGACATGAAAGGCAAGAAGGGTCTCGACCAGAAACGTCACCCATTCCTTCTCTCCAGAGATGCTGCCTGTCCAGCCCGCTGAGTTACTCCAACATTTTGTGTCTACCACAGGGCGGAACATTGCAGGTTTAGGCAGCCCCACCAGGGGTCAGTGTTGAGCCTGGTTCTCTGGCGCTGGACACACAAGTCTGTACCACCTGTCCCCATCTTCACCCACTCTAGTCTTAAATGTGAGCGAAACGCAAAGCGCTGGAGGAACCGGGCGGCTCAGGCGGCCTGAAAAACGTTGCCAGTCTGAAGAAGGGTCCTGGCCCGAAACATCATCCACCCATCCATCCATACCTCCACAGAACCTGGCGGAGGGGGGATCTGGCGGTGGGAGCGGTTGGGTGGCCAAGAGCGGGGGATCTGACGTGAGCTAGGTCGCTGAGAACAAAGGTGGAGGGGGGGGGGGGGGCGTCTGACAGGAGGTTGCTGAGAATGAAGTGGGACCATGGCAGAGGGGGCCGAGAACGAGGGGAGACCCGATGGGGAGGGGGCCGCCAAAACTGGAGGGGGCTCCAGGGGGGGTCAAAACGATGGGGGACTCGGTTGGTGGGGGGGGGGGGGGGCTGGCACCTGCTGCCACGTGCGGCGGCAGGCAGAAGATAGACAACAGGTGCAGGAGTAGACCATTCGGCCTACCGCCTGCCTTCTCCCCATATCCCCTGACTCCGCTATTTTTAAGAGCCCTATCTAGCTCTCTCTTGAAAGCATCCAGAGAACCTGCCTCCACCGCCCTCTGAGGCAGAGAATTCCACAGACTCACCACTCTCTGTGAGAAAAAGTGTTTCCTCGTCTCCGTTCTAAATGGCTTACTCCTTATTCTTAAACTGTGGCCCCTGGTTCTGGACTCCCCCCAACATCGGGAACATGTTTCCTGCCTCTAGCGTGTCCAAGCCCTTAATAATCTTATATGTTTCAATGAGATATCCTCTCATCCTTCTAAACTCCAGAGTGTACAAGCCCAGCTGCTCCATTCTCTCAGCATATGACAGTCCCGCCATCCTGGGAATTAATCCAAGATGGGACTGTTCGGTGAACTCTTGTAACTTTGTCAGCACCAGAAACGTGGCCACACTTGTGCACTGCCTCGGTGAGGTCTGCTGTATGATTTAACCGGGTTGTTTGCAAAACAAAGCATTTCACTGTACCTAGGTACACGAGACAAGCATTTTATTATCATATGTCCTGGATAGAACAATGAAATACTTAATATTCTTATTAAATTCTTAGATAATATTCTTATCATTATTTCATTCTTGCAATAAAGTATCACTGACCTGCTGAGTTCCGCCAGCACTTTGTTTTTGCTTAAAAGACTCCAGCATCTGCCGTTCCTTGTGTCTCCTAGTCTGACATTTCATGGTTCTTGAAATCTTATTTATAGCCTTCAGTTATTTTTTTGCCAAAGTCTTTATTTCTAATCAACTACCTCGTGCTGGGAAACGCAACTGGCCCTGACTTCAAAGACGGGCGGCAACTCAAAATCCAGAAAATGGTTTTGTTTTTTTAACTGCAACAATTTACACAACAGCATCTGGGCAAAGCAGACATTAAACGACTCTGAAACCTCTTGCTACTTAAGAAGAATCATTGCTTCAGCAGAGATTTTGTTCTTGATCGTTTTTTTGGCCGCATTCAAAACTCGAAACAAAATGCAAACTACTTTTAGGAAAATAGCAATGTATTTTTTAACGCTGGTTTTTATTATAGTTTTTTACCTCATCGGTTTTTTTTTAATGGTATTTTCAAATTTCATTTGGCACGGTGATTGATTCGAATAAATGTTATTTTGAATCTTATCTTGCAGCACAAAAATCTTAGTTGAGGTTGTTATTGTCACGTGTACCGAGGCGTTTTAGTTGCGTGTTACCAGTCAGTGCAAAGATTACACATGATTACAATTAAGCCATCCACAGTGTACAGGATAAAGGGAATAACATTTGAAGCCCTGTGCCACGGTACGAGTCCATTCCAAGAGCTCTCCCGAGTTTGCCCTGATTCGAACTCGGAGATTTGTTGCCTGTGTTTCAACAACTAAGTTACAGAGAAAGGTTGAACAAGTTAGGTCTTTATTCTTTGGAGCGCAGAAGGTTAAGGGGGGACTTGATAGAGGTCTTTAAAATGATGAGCGGGTTAGACAGAGTTGACGTGGATAAGCTTTTCCCATTGAGAGTAGGGAAGATTCAAACAAAGGGGACATGACTTGAGAATTAAGGGACAGAAGTTTAGGGGTAACATTAGGGGGAACTTCTTTACTCAGAGAGTGGTAGCTGTGTGGAATGAGCTTCCAGTGGGTGGAGGCAGGTTCGATTTTATCCTTTAAAAATAGATTGGATGGGTATATGGACGGGAAAGGAATGGAGGGTTATGGTCTGAGTGCAAGTAGATGGGACTAGGGGGAAGAAAGAAGAAAGAAGGGAAAGGAAAATAAAAAAGTGTTTGGCACGGACTTGAAGGGCGGAGATGGCCTGTTTCCGTGCTGTAATGGTTATATGGTTATTTACGGTAATGGCCACTCGTCGGTACTCCGGGCTCTCGTGGACATTTTTCAACATGTTGAAAAACCTTCACGAGTCTTCCCGTGCTTACCTGCCGTTAGCGAGTCTTCCCGAGTACCTGCCGTTAGCGCTAAGAGGCGTCCCCGAGCTCCGACGTACCCGCTACGTTCATTCTCCGTGCTTACCACGAGTTTGATTTTTTTTCAACTCGGTAGAGCTCTTGGAATGAACACGTACCGTGGGACAGGGCCATTAGTGCAAGATAAAGTCCAGTAAAGTCCAATTAAAGATACTCCAAAGATCTCCAATGAGTTAGATGGTGGGTCAGGACAGTTCTGTTTAGTGATCACACTTCTGTACCTGTTGCCTGATGGGAGAGGGGAGACGAGGGAGTGGCCGGGGTGAGACTGGTCCTTGATTATGCTGCTGGCCTTGCCGAGGCAGCGTGAAGTGTAGATGGAAGTGCAGATGCCATTTCATTTTTTTGAAATCATAGAAGCGTAATGAAGCATGTGTGTAGGAAGGAACTGCAGATGCTGGTTTACAGTCAAAAGCCCTTGAAAAGGTAATTTTAAGTCAACTTATACCTTACCTTCACCAAAACACTATCTTGGAAACTTTCCAATCAGGTTTCAGGGTTCACCACAGCACAGAGTCTGCCTTGTTGAAGGTACACAATGACCTACTGCTCACCGTTGACTCTGGCGACTGTGCAATCCTGCTCCTTCTTGACCTCAGCGCAGCATTTGATACTGTCGACCACACCATCCTAATTGACCGTCTCCGGTACAGGGTTGGTATTGATGGCACTGCCCTGAGCTGGTTCATCTCCTACCTCAAAGGTAGGAGTTTCTCTACTAACATAGGCAACTCATTCTCCTCCCCAGCTAATCTCTGCTGTGGGGTTCCACAAGGTTCCATCCTTGGCCCCAATCTCTTCTCCCTGTATATGCTGCCCTTAGGCCAAGTCATTGAAAGGCACGGCATTTCCTTCCATTGCTATGCAGACGATACACAACTCTATCTCCCCCTGAAGCCCAAAAAACAATCAAATCTGCTTAACCTTACCCACTGCCTCGAGGATATAAAGTGTTGGATGGCCCAGAACTTCCTCCAACTAAACGAGAGTAAGTCTGAGGTCATCCTTCTCGGCCCCTCGGACTCAATCAAAATGATAGCAGGCAGCCTTGGAAGCCTTACCCCACTACTCAAACCTCATGTCAAAAACCTTGGTGTGATATTTGACTCAGCACTGAAATTTGACAAACAAGTCAATGCCGTGGTAAAAGCTAGCTTCTTTCAGCTTCGGACGATAGCTAAAATAAAACAATTCCTCCAGTTTGATGACCTCGAAAAGATCATCCACACATTCATCTCCTCCCGCCTAGATTACTGCAACTCCCTTTACACTGGCATCAGCCAATCTTCCCTGTCCCGCCTGCAACTGGTCCAAAACGCCGCAGCGAGACTCCTGACGGGCACCCGAAAAAGGGACCACATCACCCCGATCCAGGCCTCTCTCCACTGGCTCCCTGTGCGGTTCCGTATACATTTCAAGATCCTCCTCCATGTCTACAAAGCCCTCAATGGGCTTGCCCCCACCTACATAAAAAGTCTTCTCACCCACCACTCCACCTCCAGGCCCCTCAGATCGGCCGACTTGGGGTTGCTGAATATCCCGCGGTCTAGGCATAAGCTCAGGGGCGACCGCGCCTTTGCGGTTGCAGCCCCTAGACTGTGGAACAGCATCCCCTTTCCCATCAGAACTGCCCCCTCCATCGACTCTTTTAAGTCAAGACTAAAGACTTATCTATACTCCCAAGCCTTTCCTGACGTCCTCTGAGTGAGGGCTACATGTATATATGTATGTAGTTTGTTTTGTTGTGCTATTCTTATAACAAATGTAAAGCACTTTGGCCAACGAGAGTTGTTTTTTAAATGTGCTATATAAATAAATGTGACTTGACTTGACTTGACACCTTAGATAGACATAAAAACCTGGAGTAACTCAGCGGGACAAGCAGCATCTGTGGAGCGAAGGAACGGGTGACGTTTCGGGTCGAGACCCTTCTTCAGATTGAGAGTCAGGGGAGAGGGAAAGTTGAGGTATGAAAGTGTTTTCACGCCTTACTGTTCCATATCGCTAGTCTCCCTCTCCACTGACTCTCAGTGAGAAGAAGGGTCTCGACCCGAAACGTCACCCATTCCTTCTCTCCAGAGATGCTGCCTGTCCCGCTTTAGTTATGTACATATGAGCTTTGATTAATTGGATTCAGAAAAATAGGATGCAGAAATTGTGATGGTGTGATGTGTTTTTGCCAGTTGTTATATTAACCTCAGAAGAATCATTCTTGTATTTGTTTCTGGATCTTTGGTTTAAAAAGCCAAGAGGAAGTTAATCTAATGAGCGAGAGAAGAAACTGCAGATCTCGGGATCCTGACCAAACCTGGAGGAACTCAGCGGATCAGGCAGCATCTGTCGAGGGAATGGACAGATGGCATTTTGAGTCGGGACCCTTCTTCTGACTGGTGGAATCGGGGAGAGAAAGCTGGAAAAGAGAGGTGAGATTTGGGCAAAGTTTGATAAGTGAGAGGTGAATACAGGTGAGGTGGGGGGGGGGGGGTATTGTCAGATGGGTAGAGTAAGTGACATAGGCTGGAGGTGAAAAGGAGACTAAAGGGTGTCAGATAAGGAAAGAAGAGGAGGAATGAAATGTAAAGCCAGAGGGAAAGGGTTCAGAAAATATTTACGAGGATGTTGCCAGGACTAGAGAGAGTGAGCTATAGGGAGAGGTTGAGTAGGTTGGGTCTCCATTCCATGGAGTGTGGCAGGATGAGGGGAGATCTTGTAGAGGTGTACAAAATCATGAGAGGAATAGATCGGGTAGATGCACAGAGTCTTTTACCCAGAGTAGGGGAATCGAGGACCAGAGGACTTTGGTTCAAGGTGAAGGGGAAAAGATTTAATGGGTATCCGAGGAGTAACTTTTTCACACACAGGGTGGTGGGTGTATGGAACCAGCTGCCAGAGGAGGTAGGTGAGGCTGGGACTATCCCATCGTTTAAGAAACAGTTGGACAGGTACATGGATAGGACAGGTTTGGAGAGACATGGACCAAGCACAGGCAAGTGGGACTAGTGTAGCTGGGACATTGTTGGCCGGTGTGGGCGAGTTGGGCTGAAGGGCCTTTTTCCACACTGTATCACTCTATGAGGGATATGGATGGAAAGGGACAGGGGTGAGGGGAAGGGGGAGGGGGGGGGATGAATGGGAAATGGGGACTAGAAGGGAGATGAGATTACAGAGACAGGCAGCAGCTGTACCGCTGCGTCACCATGCAGTATTGAGGACAATATTTGTGTCTTTGCTCTACTATTGTCTATTTATTTGTCTATTTTGTGTATATACTGAACTTTTTTGTTTATTGTGGGTTTTACAGAGAAACATGTTTACATATGTGTTATGCTGCTGCAAGTAATAATTTCATTGCTCCGTTTCGGGACATATGACAATAAAACACTCGTGTCTCTCTGGACTCTTCTTCTTCTTGCGTGTGAGGCAGCAGAAGTCCGCAGCTGGGTGATGCCATCCGGTTCAACATTCTTGGAAGGACATTCTTGCTATTGAGGGAGTGTACGGCTGTATGGTAACCACACATTTCACTGTGCCAACTGGCACATGTGACAAATAAATGTATCTATCTTATCTTGTCTTTACAAGGTTAATTCCCGGGATGGAGGGACTGTCATATGCTGAGAGAATGGAGCAGCTGGGCTTGTACACTCTGGGGTTTAGAAGGATGAGAGGCGATCTCATTGAAATAATATAAGATTGTTAAGGGCTTGGACACGCTAGAGGCAGGAAACATGTTCCCGATGTTGGGGGGAGTCCAGAACCAGGGGCCACAGTTTAAGAATAAGGAGTAAGCCATTTAGAACGGAGACGAGGAAACACTTTTTCTCACAGAGAGTGGTGAGTCTGTGGAATTCTCTGCCTCAGAGGGCGGTGGAGGCCGGTTCTCTGGATGCTTTCAAGAGTGAGCTAGATAGGGGATATGGGGAGAAGGCAGGAACGGGGTACTGATTGGGGATGATCAGCCATGATCACATTGAATGGCGGTGCTGGCTCGAAGGGCCAAATAGCCTACTCCTGCACCTATTGTCTATTGTCTATTGACATCGGTATGTGCCCGCCCTCCGGGTTGGCGCCAAGCTGCGGCGACTGAGGTTGCGTTTCTGCTGCTGTCTCTGTTTGTTGTCGTTGGCCTGACTGAGGTCAGTTGACAGGGATCATGGCGGGGAGGTCGACAACATGAGCCCCCTCTTGACTCGTGAATCTTTGAGATCCTGGAACAATCAATGGGCCAAGATGATGTACACTTTGTGCCCGTGGGTCTTTTTGAGATGGTACGCAGCGGCACAGCGTACTAGAACCTCTCGAAAGTTTGATGTACCTTTTTGTCCACAAGAACTGCATTATGCTCAAATTAAAGTATAGGTGTGAAAACACACACCTCCAGATTCAGGTGTTTAAGAAAGAACTGCAGATGCTGGAAAAATCGAAGGTGGACAAAAGTGCTGGAGAAACTCAGCGGGTGAGGCAGCATCTATGGAGAGAAGGAATAGGCGACGTTTCGGGTCGAGACCCTTCTTCAGACTGATGCTGCCTCATCCACTGAGTTTCTCCAGTAATTTTGTCTGCATACAGATTCAGGGACAGTTTCTTCCCAGCTGTTATCAGGCAACTGAACCATCCTCCCACAACCAGAGTGCAGTGCTGAACTACTATCTACCTCATCGGGGACCCTCGGACTGTCTTTGATCGGACTTTACTGGCTTTACCGTGCACTAAACGTTATTCCCCTTATCACGTATCTATACACTGTAAATGGCTCGATTGTAATCACATATTAAAGTATCATGTAGGCTAGCTGTAAATGAAAAAACGTTCAAATTAAGGATGTTTCATTCTAAATATATTTAATATAAAATAATTTAAAACACTATTAACATTTATGACAGAAATTAAAATTTGTGGTGATCCGTCGTGGAACAATCCCATTGAAGAAAATCAGTGGTTATCCAGAACTCATTGCTGGTTGCGATGGGGCCCCCATAACAGTTCAAGCTTCAGGGCCCCAAAAATATAGGTCTGCCACCGTGCGGGAGGCTCCCACGCCCCGGGGCACAGAGGTGGATGGGCGAGGAGAGGGGTGTGGGTTCAGTGGTCGACCCACACGTCCAGGGAAGGTGACGGCTGGAGGCCCAGCTGCAGCCTGGGGCTCGCCTGGATCGGGCACCCCTCATAACAACTGGAGCGTGGACTGGAGTTTGAAAATGTTGCCCCTTGCTTGTGGTCTCAGTGGACTATTACTGTACACTTTGCTGATCGGGGATTGTGCTTGGGTATGGAAATACTCAACTGAACCCTATGTCATAGAGTCTTACAGCTTAGAAACAGGCCCTTCGGCCCAACTAGCCCAAACGGGCCAATGTGTCTACACTAGTCCCACCTGCCTGCGTTTGGCCCATATCCCTCTAAACCCGTCCTAAACCTCGAAACCTGTATGCAAAAAAAATAATTTCACCGACACTCAGCTGTTATCCGACCCGCCGGCCCGCGGCCTACAACACCTGGAAGCCGCGGACTGTGGAGCTTCTAGCTGTGGGCGCAGCGTGGACTTACCATCCGGAGCGGGATCCCTCGCCGGGAGTCCCTGGAGAAGAGCTCTGACCACCGGCCTGCGGCCTACGTCATCCTGAAGCCGCGGTCTCCGGTGGGGAAGCACCGATTCAGGACTTACCTTCCAGACGGGAGGACCTGTACATCTGGCCGCCCGCAGCGGCGACTGTGGAGATTATGGCACCGACCACGGGGGAAAATGGAGGACTGACTGTACTTTGTGCCTTCCGCCACAGTGAAGAATGCTGTGGTGGATGTTTGTGTTCAATTTCTATTGTGTATCGTGTGTTCTTTTTGATTGTATCGCTGCTGGCAAATTCATTTCACTGCACTTCATTGTGTATGTGATGAATAAATCTGATTGATTGAACGAACTGATCCATTCGACCACAACCAGAGATCAGCCATGATCACAGTGAATGGCGGTGCTGGCTCGAAGGGCCGAATGGCCTACTCCTGCACCTTTTTTCTATGTTTCTATGCCTATGTTTCTATGGTCCTGAATTACTATCTACCTCATTGGTGAACCTCGGACTATCCTTGATCGGACTGTGCTGGATTTACCATGCACTAAATGTTATTCCCTTATCATGTATCTGGGCACTGTAAATGGGTCGATTGTAACCATGTATTGTCTTTCCGCTGACTGGATAGGAAGCAACAAAAATGTTTCACTGTCTCTTGGTACACGTGACAATAAACTAAACTGAACTGAACTGTACCTCGAAGGCTTAGAGTCTTTAAGCTAAACTAAACTACTCACTACTGCTACTCACCTCCCACGAGTTTGCCCTTGACTCATACTCGCAGCATGGTCGCCACGAGGTTGTAGGAGGTCTTCGTAGTCTTCCTCATGCCCGTGAGTGGTCTCCGCGTACTCTTGGCCACACAGCAGTGACGATCAGACCACAGTGTTTCTCACCCATGTGGAGGTGAGTTGAAACAAAGGTCACGTTGTATAAAGTACGTGGTAAAGAAACTGGAAACCCTGCAACCGAGAGTCTGACTGAATGTAATGTCACCTTTTGACGCTGAGAGCTTTGCTAAAGCGGTAAACACTTAATCTCCATGTGATTTCAGCTTGCTTCCTGTGGAGAAACTGGAGACCAGGGTGTGTGTGTGTGTGTGTGTGATGAATTAAGAAAGAACCAGGGGATTCCCAGTTACTGCTGCGTGTGTGAAAATCCTGAAGTTTCTGTCGCCGTCACAGAGCAATGACAGTAAACCAGCCGATGTTTACCGGTTATGCCATCTTTCCTACTCTAATGTCTGGGCCCATGTGGGAATAATTCGTCGGCGTCCAGCAGAGAAGCGGTTCTTTCGGCCTAATGAGTACCACACTGACCCCCAAGGGCACACTTCAGGCCCTGTCCCACTTTCACGACCTAATTGGCGACCTCCGCCGAGTTTGCCCTTGACTCGTACTCGCAGCCTGGTCGCCACGAGGTCGTAGGAGGTCTTCGTAAACTCTTCCTCATGCCCGTGAGTGGTCTCCGCGTACTCTTGGCCTCAAGTAGGTCGCGGCGTTTTTTTCCAGCCTGATAAAAAAAAGTCCACGAGTACAAAAAAGGTCGGCATGGAAAAAAGTTATACTTTTTACTCGTAGGTAGATCATAGGTAGGTCGTAGTAGGTTGTGACGGTAGTCGTAGGTAGTCGTAACTGGCCCGAGAAAAAACTGCAAACATGACATCATTTGATCATGTGATCATTTTCCACTCGTAGCTAGTCGTAGTTGGTCTTAGGTGCGGAAGACTGAGGTCGACGGGGGTCGTAGGAGGTCGTAGACATAGTCGTAGGAGGTCGTAGACATAGTCGTAGGAGGTCGTAGACATAGTCGTAGGAGGTCTTTTACTTCGGCGAGTCAACACGACCTTGACATTTTTTTCAACTCGTCTAGGGTTTTCTAAACTCGTGGATTAGGTCGTCCAAGTGGGACCGGCCCTTTACAGGGCTGCCAACTCTCACGCATTTCGCACAATTCTCACGCCGATCACAGAACTTCTCGCGCTGAAAAAATAAATAATAACAAATAAAGAAAGTCACCAACAATTCAATTTGCCCGAGGCTTCCAGATCTCCTCCACACTGACCAATGAGAATAGTTTTCTGTCGGCGGGTTTCCCCCGCAAAGAACGAGCAATTTGATTGTCTTAAGCCCATCGCGCACTATTAATATGCATAAGCTTGACCTTCCACAGGAACGTGATGAGGATGCTGCCTCACAGCTTGCAACTTAAACAGTTTTGCTTCCATTCCACGAGAAAAGGAAGATGCAAATATATCCCTGATATCACCGGCCACATTACGTGCGGCGATACATAAGGACCATGCTAATTTTTGCGTGCAGTGGAAATGTAATTCATAACCTGGTCTGGGCTCAACTGGGCCGAGCCACTCCGGAACCTGTGTCCTTTTGTGTATTAATCCAGGGCTGCCAACTCTCACGCTTTGAGCGTGAGAGTCAGTCATTTCAGCAAATTCTCACGCCCTCACGCTGATGACAGAAATCTCACGCTGTCTTCAGTCCCTGCACAGCAAGGATCCGATAGCGGAGCTATACGATCTTTGCTGCACAGTTTGTCTCTTTGCGCCACATGACAGCGATCTGTGCGGTCTGGGGAAGCGCGTCGGTTGACGGCTATGAGTGACGTCACGTCTCCTCTCTTGGTTGGATGTGCAGCCGCCGGGTGTCAGCACCTCTGTGTGCCGGCTGTGAGCGCTGCGCTGCCGGCCGACGCTGCAGCCTCGCTCCCTCCCTCCCTCCCTCCCTCCCTCCCTCCTGCCCTTCAACTCACACGGCAGCGCCAGCGCCGCCAATCCACGCTACACCGTGCCCGCCAGACTCCCCATTGGGCGGCCGGGGAGAGAGAGGGAAAGAAAAAAAGGGAGGGATGGAGGCAAAGGGAGACAAGGGGAGGGAATGTAGAAAGGGGATGAAGGAAGGAAAGGAGAAAGGGGAGAAAGAGGGAGGGTGAGGAAAGAGGGGGGATGGGGGCAGGAGGAAGGGGAGGATGGAGGGAGGGAGGGGGAAGGAAAGGTGTGTGTGTGTGTGTGTCTGCCTGTGTGTGTCTCCTTGTGTGTGTATATGTGCCTCCCTGTGTGTGTCTCCCTGTGTGTGTGTGCATGTCTGTGTGTGTGTGTGTGTGTCTCCCTGTGTGTGTCTCCCTGTGTGTGTGTGCATGTCTGTGTGTGTGTGTGTCTCCCTGTGTGTGTGTGTGTCTCCCTGTGTGTGTGTGCATGTCTGTGTGTGTGTGTGTCTCCCTGTGTGTGTGTGCATGTCTGTGTGTGTGTGTGTCTCCCTGTGTGTGTGTGTGTCTCCCTGTGTGTGTGTCCCTGTGTGTGTGTGTGCATGTCTGTGTGTGTGTGTGTCTCCCTGTGTGTGTGTGCATGTCTGTGTGTGTGTGTGTCTCCCTGTGTGTGTGTGTGTCTCCCTGTGTGTGTGTGTGTCCCTGTGTGTGTGTGCATGTCTGTGTGTGTGTGTGTCTCCCTGTGTGTGTGTGTGTGTGTGTGTGTGTGTGTGTGAGAGTCACGCATTTCAGCCAATTCTCACGCTGATGACAGAATTCTCACGCTGTCTTCAGTCCCTGCACAGTTTGTCTCTTTTGCGCCACATCACAGTGATCTGTACAGTCTGGGGAAGCGCGTCAGTGGCGGCTGTAAGTGACGTCGCATCTCTTCTCTTCTCTTCTCTTCTTTCTTGGTTGGATGTGCAGCCGCCAACAACATGAAGCAGCCGGAGATAGAACTAACCAGGTGAATCGGTTGTAAAACATGGGGGGGACCAAAATGAGGCCAAACATCTAGGTCAGGGTTCGGCAACCTACGGCACACGGGTCAAATCCGGCCTGTAATCTGAAAAACCGCGGGGGGTTTTTCAATTCGTTTTCGCGGGGTCGGGGCAGGCGAGCCGACCTGAGAACTACAGCCAGTCCCTGGGACGCAAGCTGATCTGGGAACGGCAGCCAGTCCTTGAGCACGCAGAATGCCAACTTGATCATTATGGACAAATTGGGCCAGCCATGTACATGTTGTATAACTCTGACTCTATGCAGATCTGAATGGGTTTAGAATGACCATTTAAGCAAAATTGCCCTCACTTTCCCCATTTTGATTCTTGAGATTAATATCCCTTTGCTCTGTTAACAGCGTTAAAGTACTTATGAGGTAGAGTCAGGAAAGGGAACATGTTATTTTTTTTTAGTTTGCTTTAATTTGTTAGTTGATTTTTTATTGACTGCCATAATTTCTGAAATGGTCTTAAAGTAACTTAACTGCTATAAAGCAGTAATAAGTGATTTTTGTCCAAACAATTGGAACTTGCATAAAATGTTTGCATTATTAGCAGGGCTGCCAACTCTCACGCATTGAGCGCGAGACTCACGCATTTCACAAAACTCTCATGCTCTCACGCAGATCACAAAATTATATAATGAGAATAGAACCTGTTTTGCTTAACAAATAGTGTAGGAAGGAATTGCAGATGCTGGTTTAAACTGAAGATAGACACTAAAAACTAGAAAAACTCAGCAGGACAGGCAGCATCTCTGGAGAGAAAGGATGGGTGATGTTTCGCGTCGAGACCTTCAGCCTGAAAAGGTTGAAAACCAGCCATAAAACACAATGACTGGACATGTTTGTTATCCAACTAAGGGCAGAAATCAGAATCATGTGTTCATCTTTATTCACGTGACACCATAATAAATATATTACAGAAAAAATAATTGAATGGGGTGGCACGGTGGCGCAGTGGTAGAGTTGCTGCCTTACTACCACATGGGTTTCTCTGGATATTCCGGTTTCTCCCATATCCGAAAGAAGTGCAGGTTTGTAGGTTAATTGGCTTCTGTAAATTGTCCCTGGCGTGATGGATGGAATTGGTACGATAGATTGCTGGTCGGTGTGGACTTGGTGGGCGGAAGGGCCTGTTTCCGTATATATTTTTACATATATATCTTAATTTCATTGAACCATATATGATTGAATATATGGCATTATTTTTCTCTTGTTTCTATATTCAAAGGGTAAGGTTGAAACGGTCTGAAGAAGGGTTTCGGCCCGAAACGTTGCCTATTTCCTTCGCTCCATAGACGCTGCCGCACCCGCTGAGTTTCTCCAGCAATTTTGTCTACCTTCGATTCTCCAGCATCTGCAGTTCCTTCTTGAACAAGGTTGATTGATTTATTTGTGCAGAACAGTGATGGAAGTCCGACTTTTGCTTTGTTTGGCTGTGTTTTTCTATATATATATATGCATAACAGCATGAATATAATCTGATTTCCATACATGAATATAGTCATTCATGTGCTGCACCTGTTGATCAGAGCCTGGCTCTATTGTGGAATGTAATTAGGAATGTAATTTAGCCTAACCTTATTCATACCTAATCCAATTTAAAGCATAAATGTTGTATTCAAGTGTAAGTTAAAAGACTCGCTACAGTATGCACCAGATTGCACAATTTCAAGCTGAAAAATGCAAAAGCTCCCTACCGTCGGAGGGGGAACACCCCCCTCCAACCCCCTCCCCCCCGCCGGTCGCTACGCTCCCTCGCAATTTCTCACTCTCAAATCTCACCCAATGTTGGCAGCCCTGATTAATCAGTTCCTTGTTTCTACATTTTGACTTCTCTATTTTTGCAGCCATAACTTTGTGCAAACTTCTGGCGGAATTCAGTGGAGGTTTGCTCAGATTGAGAGGGACATTAACCTCGACACATTCAGCGATCCGCGCCAGTGCATCAAAAGAAACTTGGTCATTAGTCCAGTGGTTACATTTTTCAAGATTTACTTCTTACAGTGCTGGAGGATGTCACATACCACGAGTAAATATTGAGCCAAAGTGTGGCCTGTATTTTCTCTGCGAGGATGTGGACCAGATGGAATAAATATTTTTTTTCAGTTTATTCATTCCCAGAAGAAGTGAAGCGGCAGCAGAACTTATTTGGTGTTGTCAAAGCTGCCTTAAACAACATAGCTTCAGTAATTGTTGCATTAATACCAGGCTAACGCAGCATCAGAGGCTATGTGTGTTGCATTTAGTATTGCTGTTGTCCTGTTGGAGCATAGAACACAGAGAAATACTCTTCCTCTCTCCTGAAAAGTAGAAAGAAAAAAAAAAACGGGGCACCACTGTGGTGAAGCGGCAGAGTTGCTGCCTTAAACCCCCGTCCCACTGTACGAGTTCATTCAAGAGTTCTCCCGAGTTTGCCCTGATTCGAACTCGGAGATTTATGGTAATGGCCGCTCGTAGGTACTCGGGGCTCTCGTGGACATTTTTCAACATGTTGAGAAATCTTCACGAGTCTTCCCGAGCTTACCGCGTTTCCCGAGTACCTGCCGTTAGCGTTACGAGCCGCTAAGAGAGGTCCCCGAGCTCCGACGTACCCGCTACGTTCATTCTACGTACTTACCACGAGTTAGATTTTTTTTTTTAACTCGGGGGAGCTCTTGAATGAACTCGTACAGTGGGACAGGGCTTTGACAGCGCCAGAGACCCGGGTTCCATCCTGAGTATGGATGCTGTCTGTACTGGGTATGCACGTTCTCCCTGTGACTATGTGGGCATCCTCCCACACTCCAACGCCGTGCAGGTTTGTAGGCTAATTGGCTTTGGTTAAAATTGTACAATTGTCCCCAGTGTGGAGTACAGTGCTAGTGTACGGGGTGTTTGCTGGAGTTGTATTCACTGGAGTTTGTGTTCACTGGAGTTTAGAAGGATGAGGGGGATCTTACAGTGGAATCAAGGGATATGGGGAGAAGGCAGGCACGGGTTATTGATTGGGGACGATCAGCCATGATCACATTGAATGGCGGTGCTGGCTCGAAGGGCCGAATGGCCTCCTCCTGCACCTATTGTCTATGTTTCTATGTTCCTCTCCCATCTTCAACACCCAGCCTCTCTTGTTGTTCTTCTCACTCTGCTCTGACCAAAAGTATTTTCTTAAAGCACACAAAGCTCTGGAGTAACTCAGTGGGTCAGGCAGCATCCGTGGAGAACATGGATATGTCATGTCTCAGGTCGGGACCCTTCATCAGTCTGAACAAGGGTCCACACCTGAAATGTCACCTATCCATGTTCTCCAGGGATACTGCCTGATCCACTGAATTACTCCAGAGCTTTGTGAGATTTCTTGTAAACTAGCATCTGCAGTTCCATGCTGTACATCTTTTGTTCCTGTCTTAACTCCAAGGTGAAGTCACCAGTGCAGTTAGACGGAGTGCTACCTGACCTGCTAAGTTACTCCAGAAATGTGTTTCCTTTTGTGAATACCTTCTCTTTGTTCTTCTCTTTCTTTTTGGTCAGAAAGTTTGTATGTCGTAGAGTTTTACAGCGGAAACAGGCCCTTCAGTCCAATTTGCCCACACTGGCCAACATGTCCCATCTACACTAGTTCCACCTGCCTGCATTTGGCCCATATTACTCCAAACCTGTACCTATCTGACTGTTTCTCATGTGCTGAACCTGTTGATCAGAGCCTGGCTCTACTGTGGAATGTAATTAGGAATGTAATTTAGTCTAACCTTATTCATACCTAATCCAATTTAAAGCATAAATGTTGCATTGAAGTGTAAGTTAAAAGACTCGCTACAGTATGCACCAGATTGCACAATTTCAAGCTGAAAAATGCAAAAGCTCCCAAATGCAACACCTCCCCCCGCCCCCCCTCAGTCGCTGCACCCTCTCGCAATTTCTCACTCTCAACTCTCACTCAATGTTGGCAGCCCTGCACTTATGCTCCTCTATTTTGTTCTCCCCTCATTGGCGGCACAGCGGTGCAGCAACAGAATCACTGCCTCACAGCGCCAGAGACCCAGGTTCCATCCTGAATACGGGTGCTGTCTGTACCGAGTTTGTACGTTCTCCGCGTGGGTTTCCTCCGGGTGCTCCGGTTTCCTCCCACACTCCAAAGACTTGCAGATGAGATCGGATAGTCGGCCTCTGTGAAATCAATATGTGTGGGTGAGCGGTAGAATCTGAGTCGAGTTGATGGCAATGTTTAGCTTAGTTTCGAGATACAGCATGGAAACAGGCCCTTCGGCCCACCGACTCCACGCCGACCATCGATCACCAGTTTTATGTTGTCCCACTTTCCCATCCACTCCCTACACACTAGGGGAATTTTATATATGGGGCCAATTAACCTGCATACCCGCGCATTTTGTTTTAGAGATACAGTGCTGAAACAGGCCCTTTGGCCCAAGGTGCCACACCGACTGGTGATCCCCGCAAACTAACATTATCCTACACACACACACACTAGGGACAATTTTACAATTCTTACCGAAGCCAAATAACATATAATTGGTTGATTGTCTGCACGTCTCATCCGCACGTCTTTGGGACGTGCGTGGAAACTGGAGCAGCCGGAGGAAACCCACACGGTCACAGGGGGAATGTGCAAACTCGCACACAGACAGCACCCAAGGTCAGCATTGAACCCGGGTCTCTGGGGCTGTGAGGCAGCAGCTCTACCTGCTGCAGCACTGTGTTGCCCATTGTAAGGGGGATATTTTGATGCTCACCTTTCTTAGAGCCACCTTCCCCACCATTGCTTTCCATCTACAGTTGACGCTGCCTCGGAAAAGCGGCCAACATATATCAAAAACTTATCCCACCCTGGTCATTCCCGCATTTCCCTGCTCCCATCTGGCAGAAGATACAAAAGCTTGAAAGCGCACACCATCAGACTTAGGAATAGCTTAGGAATCGCGGAGCGAGGCGTCCCCTTGCCGGGCGTCGCTGGAGAAGCGCTCTGACCGCCGGCCTGCGGCCTACAACATCTTGGAGCCTCGGTCTGTGGAGCTTCTGGCGGCAGGCGTGGAGCGGACCCTCCATCGTGGAACGGGCGATCCCATGCCGGGGAAGCACTCCAACCGCCGCCCTGCGGCCTACAACATCTGGAAGCCGCGGTCTCCGGTAAGGAGGTGACCGACTGGGAGCTCCGGGCCGCAGGGTGTGCTCGACCTGTCCCGACGTCGGAGTTCCGACCATCCCGACCAGAGGGCTTGAACATCGGGCCGTCCGTAGGGAGGAGGAGGAGGAATGTCTGAACTGTATTGCCTTCCACCACAGTGAAGAATGGATGTCTGTGTTGAATTATGTTGTGTATTGTGTCCTTTTTAAATTGTAACGCTGCATGGTAAATTAATTTCACTGCACCTTATGGTGCATGTAACAAATAAATTTGACCCTTTGAACCTTTGAGCTTCTTCTCCTCTGCTGTCAGGCTTGTGAATGGTCCTTCCATAAGCATGGGTACTGTCTCTACCCCATTGCGGACATTGGACTTTGTCTATGGAACTGATGCGCTACAATGCTGAGAACTATGTTCCACACTCCATATCTTCCCCTTTGCTCAGTGGTCCAGAAGTGTGAAAGCACACACCTCCAGATTCAGGTTAGACACAAAAAGCTGGAGTAACTCAGCGGGTCAGGCAGTATCTCTGGAGAGAAGGAATGGGTGACGTTTCAGGTCGAGACCCTTCTTCAGGCTGGTTAGGGAAAAGGAAAAGGAGAGATATAGACGATGATGTGGAGAGATATAGAACAATGAATGAAAGATATGCAAAATAGGAACGATGATAAAGGAAACAGGCCATTGTTAGCTGTTTGTTAGATGAAAATGAGAAGCTAGGTACACAAAAATGCTGGAGAAACTCAGCGGGTGCAGCAGCATCTATGGAGCGAAGGAAATAGGCAACGTTTCGGGCCGAAACCCTTCTTCAGACTGATAGGGGGTGGGGAGAAGAAAGGAAAAAAGGAAAAAGGCGGAGGAGGAGCCCGAGGGCTGGGGGAGGGGAGGAGACAACCAGATGGCTGATGAAGGGGAGGGGACAGCAAGGGCTAGCAGAATTGGGAGAATTCAATGTTCAAGCCCCTAGGATGTAGACTGCCCAAGCGGAATATGAGGTGCATTTCCTCCAATTTACGGTGTTGCTCGCTGTGGCCATGGAGGAGACCCAGGACAGAGAGGTCAGATACGGAATGGGAGGGGGAGTTGAAGTGCTGAGCCACCGGGAGGTCAGGTTGGTTATTGCGGACCGACCGGAGGTGTTCGGCGAAACGATCGCCAAGCCTCCGCTTGGTCTCACCGATGTAGATCAGCTGGCATCTAGAGCAGCGGATGCAATAGATGAGGTTGGAGGAGATGCAGGTGAACCTCTGTCGCACCTGGAACGACTGCTTGGGTCCTTGAATGGAGTAGAGGGGGGAGGTGAAGGGACAAGTGTTGCATCTCTTGCGGTTGCAAGGGAAAGTACCAGGGGAGGGGGTGGTATGGGAGGGAAGGGAAGAATTGACAAGGGAGTTACGGAGGGAGCGGTCTTTGCGGAAGGCAGACATGGGGGGAGATGGGAAGATGTGGCGAGTGGTGGGGTCACGTTGGAGGTGGTGAAACTGACGGAGGATCTAGTGTGACTTGGGTGGGGGAGGGAGAGGGAATGCCGGGGCTACCTGAAGTGAGAGAAATCAATATTCATACCACGGAGTTTATACGTTTTCCCCGTGACCTGCGTGGGTTTTCTCCGAGATCTTCGGTTTCCCCCCACACTCCAAAGATGTAGAGGTTTGTAGGTTAATTGGCTTGGTATAAGTGTAATTTGTCCCTAGTGTGTGTAGGGTAGTGTTAATGTGCGGGGATCGCTGGTCGGAGTGGACTCGGTGGGCCGAAGGGCCTGTTTCCACGCTTATCTCTAAACTGAACTAAAACTCTGTGTGTGTGTGTGCGTGCGCCCTGTGAATGGAGAATGAAGCATAAAACTGTGTGAAGATTTGAGTTACAGACAAAAATCTACCAAATCAAATCGTCTCCTACATCAAGAACCAAAAATATGTTGTGGCCTCAGGAATCCAACATATTTAAGAAATGTTTTCAGTGAACCTTAGAGTGCTAGGAAAATTATAGTATTTAGTTTACTATCTATTTATTAACTCTGCCTAATTTTAACCTTGGAAAGGTAAACATTTTCCCATGTAGCAAACAGTGGTACACTCCCATGCGCACTCACAGAGTGTGTATTATGGAAAATATGAGAGAAAGCAGAGTGTTCAGCTCAGCCTTGGCCCCGAGGGTTTGAACATAGAACAGTACAGCTCAGGAACAGATCCTTCAGCTCACAATGTCTGCTGAACACGATGGCAAGACCATCTCTTACCTTCCTGCACATCCTCCATCTCCCTCCATTTAGCTTACTTAGAGATCCAGCGTGGAAACAGGCCCTTGGGCCCACCGAGTCCGCGCCGACCAGCGAACACCCATTCACAAGTTCTATCCTACACACTAGGGGCAATTTACAGAAGGCAATTAACCTACAATCTTGCACGTCTTTCGAATGTGGTAGGAAACCAGAGCACCCGGAGAAAACCCACGCGGTCCCAGGGAGAACGTACAATCCCCGTACAGGCAGTATCTGTGGTCAAGATTGAACCCGGGTCTCCGGCGCTGCAAGGCAGCAACTCTACCCCTGCGCCACTGTGCCGCTCTCAATTCCCTGCATATCGGTGTGCTTGTCTGAAAGTCTCTTAAACGCCGCTGTAGTATCTGCCTCCACCACCACCACCCTTGGCAGCAGGCAGCCTCACACCCTCTGTGGAAAAGTCTTTAGTTTGGGTTAGAGATACAGCATGCAAACAGGCCCCATTTGGTCCACGCCGACAAACGATCACCTGCTTGCACTAGCTCTATGTTACCCCAGCTTTGCATCCTACACACTAGGGGTAATTTATAGAGGGCCAATTAACCTGCAAACCTGCACGTCTTTGGAATTTGGGGGGAAAACCGGAGCACCCGGAGAAAACCCACGCGGTCCCAGGGAGAATGTAAGATAGCACCCTTAGTCAGGATTGAACCCGGGTCTCTGGCGCTTTGAGGCAGTGGCTCTACCGCTGCGCCACCGTGCTGCCCTTACATCACTTGACCAGCACATTGCTGTCCTTCAAACATTCCCCCCCCCCACCCCACCATGAAGCTGTGCCCTCTAATATTTGACATTTCCATCCATAGAAATATAGAAACATAGAAAATAGGTGCAGGAGGAGGCCATTCGGCCCTTCGAGCCAGCACCGCCATTCATTGTGATCATGGCTGATCGTCCCCTATCAATAACCCGTGCCTGCCTTCTCCCCATATCCCTTGACTCCACTAGCCCCTAGAGCTCTATCTAACTCTCTCTTAAATCCATCCAGTGATTTGGCCTCCACTGCCCTCTGTGGCAGGGAATTCCATAAATTCACAACTCTCTGGGTGAAAACGTTTTTTCTCACCCCAGTTTGGGTAACATCCGAGGATAAAGGTTCTGTGGTTATCCTATCTAACCGCTCTCATCATTTTACATATCAGGTCTCCCCTCAGCCTCCGGCGTCCCAGAGAAAACAATTCACATCAATCCGATTTATACCCTCGCTCTAATCCAGTCATTAACCACCTCTGCACCTTCTCAAAAAGCCACCATATCCTTCCAGTATTGGGGCAACCAGAAATGCATTCAATACTCCAAACTCAGCCTAACCCCAAAGTGCTATAAAGCTGCCTTATGGTGACTTCCTGACATTTAGGTCATAAGTGATAGGAGCAGAATTAGGCCATTCGGCCCATCTAGTCTATTCCGCCATTCAATCATGGCTGATCTATCTCTCCTTCCTAACCCCATTCTCCTGCCTTCTCCCTGTAACCCCAGACGCCCGTACTAATCAACAATCTACTTATACTTTTAAAGACATTAAAAAAGCTGGAGTAACTCAACTGGCCAGACAGCATCTCTGGAGAAAAGGAACGGGTGATGTTTCGGGTCGAGACCCTTCTTCAGTCTGAAAGACTTTCGACCCAAAACATCACCTATTCCTTGTCTCCAGAGATGCTGCCTGACCCGCTGAGTTACTCCAGCATTTTGTGTCTATCTTCGGTTTAAACCAACATCTGCAGTTCCTTCCAACACTTATACTTTTATGTTTGCTGATACATTGCAATACAATGAGAATTGGGCAAGCAGTAAAAGGTTAAAGATGTCGGAAGACATTAATCACTAATCTCGCAAATGGTGAAATAGGCAGATATTCAGCAGTCGAAATGATATGGAAGATAATCTGAAGAAGGAATCTAGAGTCATAGAGTGATACCGTGTGGAAACAGGCTCTTCGGCCCAACTTGCCCACACCGGCCAACACGTCCCAGCTACACTAGTCCCACCTACCAGCATTAGGCCCATATCCCTCCAAACCTGTCCTATCCATGTACCTGTCTAACTGTTCTTTAAATGTTGGGATAGTCCCTGCCTCAACTACCTCCTCTGGCTGCTTGTTCCATACACCCACCACCCTCTGTGTGAAAAAGTTACCGCTCAGATTCCTATTAAATCTTTTCCCCTTCACCTTAAACTTATGTCGTCTGGTCCTCGATTCCCCTACTCTGGGCAAGAGGCTCTGTGCATCTACCCGATCTATTCCTCTCCTGATTTTGTACACCTCTATAAGACCTCCCCTCATCCTCCTGCGCTCCAAGGATTAGAGTCCCAGCCTACTCAACCTCTCCCTATAGCTCACACCCTCGAGTCCTGGCAACATCCTCGTAAATCTTCTCTGCACCTTTTCCAGCTTACAGTAGATCTCCTTGTGGAACTGCAAGATGTAAACTGTTAAAATGAAACACGGCAGTACATTCAATCATTTTATGCTGCGTATTAACACTTGCACATTTTACTGGCTGGTTTATTACCGTCACGTGTACTGAGAAAGAGCGAAGAGTTTTTGTTTTGCTATCCAATTAAATCAGACCATACTATGCATGAATGCCTGACCCGCTGAGTTACTCCAGCATTTTGTGTCTGTAACAGCAATTTTGGTCCAATAATGACAATATCTCTACACGACTTAATCTCAGCAAAACGAATCAAGCATTTATAAGCAAGAAACCTCATCAGAAATCGTTATTATATTATGTTTTCATATAATTACATTTTCTTTTTCAGCTCATTTCATCTGCCCACCCCTAATATTAGAAGATAGACACAAAGTGCTGGGGCAACTCAGCGGGTCAGGTAGCATCTCTGGAGAAAATGCAGCGCGGTGGTGCAGCGGTAGAGTTACGACCTCACATCGCCAGAGGTCCAGGTTCGATCCTGATGACGGGTGCTGTTTGTACAGAGTTTGTACTTTTTCCCGTGACCTATGTGGGTTTTCTCCGGGTGCTCCAGTTTCCTCCCACACTCCAAAGATGTACAGGTTTGTAGGTTAATTGGCTTCGGTAAAGATGCAAATTGTGCGTAGCTAGCGTTAATGTGCGGGGATCGCTGGTCGGCGTGGACTCGGTGGGCCGAAGGGCCTGTTTCCGCGCTGTATCTCTAAACTATACTAAACTAAAAGGAACAGGTGACATCTCATAGAAACATAGAAACATAGAAAATAGGTGCAGGAGTAGGCCATTCGGCCCCTCGAGCCTGCACCGCCATTCAATATGATCATGGCTGATCATCCAACTCAGTATCCCGTACCTGCCTTCTCTCCATACCCCCTGATCCCTTGAGCCACAAGGGCCACATCTAATTCCCTCTTAAATATAGCCAATGAACTGGCCTCAACTACCTTCTAGGCCGAGAATTCCGCAGATTCACCACTCTCGGTGTGAAAAATGTTTTTCTCATCTCGGTCCTAAAAGACTTCCCCCTTATCCTTAAACTGCGACCCCTTGTTCTGGACTTCCCCAACATCGGGAACAATCTTCCTGCATCTAGCCTGTCCAACCCCTTAAGAATTTTGTACGTTTCTATAAGATCCCCCCTCAATCCTCTAAATTCTAGCAAGTACAAGCCGAGTCTATCCAGTCTTTCTTCATATGAAAGTCCTGACATCCCAGGAATCAGTCTGGTGATCCTTCTCTGTACTCCCTCTATGGCAAGAATGCCTTTCCTCTCGGGTCGGGATCCTACTTCAGACTGAAAGTCTTTCGGTCCGAAGGAGGGTCTCTCCCCAAAACATCACCTGTTCCTTTTCTCCAGAGATGCTGCCTGACCCGCTGCATGTTGTGTCTATCTTCGGTGCAATGCAGCATCTTCCCGCACATTATCCCTAATATTAGTCATGTAGGCAGCTGCAGCTTCACAAATAACGCAATATGATCTGTTTCAAGGCTATTTCTTTCTGCAGACCAAAATCTTCATCGGCGGACTGCAGAGCAGCTGGCCGGCCAGATGGCACAATAAATAAAACTTGGGAGCGTTTATTGTGAAAAGAATATGTTTTTACCTTTCATATTCCCAGGGTGGTTCCATACTCAAGTCCCAATAACTTCCGAATTAGTTCACTGCAGCAGAGTGTGTGTTCTCTTACAACAAGTAGCCCCTTTGATATCCATCTTGTCAGCGCCCATATTAAAACAGTTTATCATCCTCGGCACTTTCTGTTCTCATTTGCCATCCATTCGCCCACTTGCCAACTTCTTATCTGGTGTTTGCACTTTGCCATCAGCAATGAAGATTCTTTTAGAAACATATATATGTTCCTTGGTGAAGACAAAGAATAATGGAAGGCCAACCTATCCCTCGGGGGATTCTTGTATTTATTTTAGTGATTACTTGCTTTGACTCGTAACCCCCGGGAGTGTTAACTCATATTTGAAAAGGAGTGTGTGGATTCTTAGAGTCGTACAGTGTGGAAATAGGTCCTTCAGCCCAACATGCCCACACCAACCATCATGTCCCACCTACACTAGTCCCACCTGCCTGCGTTTGGCCCATATACCTCCTAACCTGTCCTATCCATGTACCTGTCTAATTGTTTCTTAAAAAAAGCTGGAAGAACTCAGTGGGACAGGCAGCATCTCTGGAGAGAAGGAATGGGTGACGTTTCGGGTCGAGACCCTTCTTCATGTTCTTAAACGTTGCAATAGTCCCTGCCTCATCTACCTCCTCTGGCAGCTCGTTCCGTACACCCACCAAAAAAGTTACCCCTCAGATTCCTATTAAATCTTTCTCCCTTCACCTTAAACCTATGTCTTACTATACACTAAAATACCCAATGCCTTGGTCTCCACAGCCGCCTGTGGCAATGGGTTCCACAGGTTCACCACCCTCTGACTAAAGATATTCATCTCATCTCCATTCCAGGTACCTCCTTTTATGTTGAGGCCGTGCCCTTTGGTCCTAGATTCTCCCACTACTGGACACATCCTCTCCACATCCACTCTATCTAGGCCAGCTGTCTTGAAGCTGTTGAATTGTCATAAAGACCCAAATAGGTTTACACTGGTCTTTGCAAGAGTCAAGTCAAGAGTCAAGAATCAAGAGTGTTTTATTGTCATATGTCCCAGATAGGACAATGAAATTCTTGCTTGCTGCAGCACAACAGAATATGTAAACATAGTACATAACGGGAGAAAAAAAAAGTTCAGTGTGTATACATACACATGCACACATACTCAATAAACAAAAAATTATAGTGCAATAATAATAAGTCTATTGTAGTTCAGAGCTTATTTGTTGTAGTGTTTAATAGCCTGATGGCTGAAGGGAAGAAGCTGTTCCTGAACCTGGACGTTACAGTTTTCAGGCTCCTGTACCTTCTTCCCGATGGCAATGGTGAAATGAGTGTGCGGCCAGGATGGTGAGGGTCTTTGATGATGTTGGCCGCCTTTTTGAGGCAGCGACTTCGATCGATCCCTTCGATGGTGGGGAGGTCAGAGCCGGTGATGGACTGGGCAGTGGTCACAACGTTTTGCAGTCTTTTCCGCTCCTGAACGTTCAAGTTGCCGAACCAGACCATGATGCAACCAGTCAGTGTGCTCTCTACTGTGCACCTGTAGACGTTTTGGAACTTCAACCAGCCTTCCCGCCACGCGCTGATCCGTACGTGACCAGTGGGTGAACTCTCAATTCCCGAGACACTTGGTGGCATTGAATAACCCGGATGATTGTTAAGGTCAAAATGACCTTTCGCCACCAGGGTAACCAAAAATGAGGACTGGAAGTTTAAAAATACACTCAATGATAGCTGCTGGAAACTTGAAATGTCTGTTTGCATTCTTTCACAGTTCTGACAAAATGTTCTTTGACGTGAAACATTCCTTGTTTCTCTTTTCACAGATACTGCCGAGTGTGTCCAGCATTATCTGTTTTAATTTTAAACACAAGAAATATTTGCTTACTTTAGCGTTTACAGATTGAGGCTGGAAACAGGCCCTTCGGCCCACTGAGTCCACGCCGACCAGCGATCACCCGTACACTAGTTCTATCCTACACACTAGAGACAATTTACAGAAGCCATTTGACCTATCAACATGTGCGTCTTTGGAGTGTGGGAGGAAACCGGAGCACCTGGAGAAAACCCACACGGTCGCAGGGAGAACGTACAAACTCCGTACAGACAGCACCTTTAGTCAGGATCGAACACGGGTCTCTGGCGCTTTAAGGCAGCAACTCTACCGCTGCGTAATTGTGTCGCCCTAACTATTTAATGCCTCCCACATCCTGAGAATAAATTTGATGATATCTGAAAACTGGCCACCTTTTAGTTACGAACATTGTCGTCTTCTCTGTAGCCATTGCATTTAATCAAACATGAAACATATATTCACATTCACATTACTATCTCATTGTTATATCTTTATTGAAGTCATGGGTAAAGGAAGTGTTGGTGTTATGTTCTATGTTATGTACTATGTTTACATATTTACATATTCTGATCTTCTTCTTCTTGCGTATGGCGTGCACAGCCTAAAGTTGTAGGACAACTTGTTCTATTTGATCTTATTTGATTGTGCACGCCAGGTTGATTGCATTCGTCGAAACAGGGCGGACCACGTGAAGGTTGCAATCTCCCACCCCACATATTCTGTTGTGCTGCAACAAGTAAGAATTTCATTGTCCCATCCGGGACATATGACAGTAAAACACTCTTGATTCTTGACTCTTGTGTCAGTTCTATTTCCAGAATAAATTGAACAGATCACCAATTGACAAATATGTCATTCTGGTTTACATTTCTTCTTGTCATGTGTACCGAGGTACAGTGAACAGAATAGTCTGAAGTACAGTCTGAAGAAGGGTTCCGACCCGAAATGTCACCTATTCCGTTTCTCCAGAGATGCTGTCTGGCCCGCTGAGCACTACAGCCTTTAGTGTCTATCAGTGCAGTGAAAAGCTTTCTTCTTCTTAGGCCCCCTTCGGTCATGGCTGACCATGGGTGTCTCCAGGGTGCTATTCCATATGTGGAGGATGCCTGTGCGTGACTTTGTTTCACGTGGGGAGACTGGTGCACAGACAGCCACCCCACGGTCCTTGACAGATCTGGGTCAGGATCCAGTGGCATGGAGTCCAAGACGACCGGAGACCCTTTTCTGCCACAGCCTTCATCCGCCTTCCCAGCCGTTGTGACGCTCCACTAAGGTCAGCCATCGTCCTCCGCCTGTTCCACCGTTGAGGTCTTGGTTGGATTGCTCTTTGTCAGGGACCTGCCCCTTGACCTTACTGCCATGGGTGGCCCTAGCAAGAGCATAGCTCCAGACGGCATCGCTCTCAGGTCCACCAAGCTTCTCCACCACGACAAGGTGGCAATCCACGGAGAAGTTTTATTTTTGCATGCTATCCATTAAAATCCAGATATTACTAAACATAAATACAATCCAAAATACAAAAAGGAAAACAAACTCAAGTAAAACAAAGTGCTGGAGAACTCAGTAGATCAGGCAGCATTCCCTGAAGAACATGGATAGGTGATGTTTCAGGTCGATACCCTTCATCAGAGTACATACAATAGGTGGAGCAAAGGGGGAGATACAGTGCAGAATATTGTTCTCAAACGTATCGTATCAGTTCCATAAAGTCCAATGTCCACAAGGGGGTGGAGGTGAACCGGACAGTACCCTAGCGGAGATAATGACCATTCAAAAGCCTGGTAACAGAGGGACGAGTAGAACAATGATGAGAACTATATTCTGAATTGGGTTTCACAAGGAATTAGAACACAGGGAATTAAAACAGGGCTCCCATTAAATTGACTTCACAAGGGAAATAAAAACAAGGCTCCAATTAATTTGGCTTCACCAGAAATTAAAACAGGCATCCCTTGAATTTGGCTTCACGATGAATTAAAACAGCGTCCCTATTACTTCAGCTTCCTGGGGCATTAAGACAAGCCTTCCCTTTACAGGGCGCCTGTAACAATGTGACAAACATTCATATTGATTCAGGGAAGAGGATGCCTTGCAATTTTTTTTTTTTAAAGCAAAATAAAAACAATGTGCAATCAATGTAGAGGGAAAATGTGTGGGCAAATTGACACGTGCAATAAAGGAAAATATAAATAAAAATAGGGATTTAGTGCGCGCTATCTTCATAGTGGTCCTTTAATGTGTAACAAAGTGAGCAGAACAGAGACTGACGTCTCCGGAAGTGTATGGGGAGTTGGAACAAACAGCTCGCCTGCGGGAGGGAGGGAGGGAGGGAGGGGTGAGAGAAGGGAGAGAAGGGAGAAGGGAGAGAGAGAGAAGGGAAAGAGAGGGGAGAGAGAAAGAGAGGGGAGAGAGAAAGAGAGAAGAAAGGGGGAGAGAGAAAGAGAGGAGAGAGGGTGTGAGGTAGAGCAGAGAGCGTGTGTGTGGGAAAGAGAGAGATTTTGCGAGTGAGTGTGTGTGTGAGGCAGGGCTGAGCCTCCGCCTTTTTGTTTGTGTTACTGCCGCGTCCTTCCTCCACCTCCAATATATATATAAACATATACAAATATATATTCATCGTGAGCTTGGCCTCCCCCCCCGGGCCATGGTGAGGAGAGAAGGCAGGCGGACAGCGTGAAGAAGAGCCACCACCACCAAACCCACCACCACCACCAACACCAACAACACCGTGAGCAGAGGGACGGGCGGAGATGTCGCTGTCCTGCTGCGTCTCGCAGGTAAGGCGAGTGGGTGCGTGGTCTGTGTCTGTGTGTCTGTGGGTCTGTGTCTGTGGGTCTGTGTCTGTGGGTGTGTGTCTGTGGGTGTGTGTCTGTGGGTGTGTGTCTGTGGGTCTGTGTCTGTGGGTCTGTGTCTGTGGGTCTGTGTCTGTGGGTCTGTGTCTGTGGGTCTGGGTCTGTGTCTGGGTCTGTGTGTCTGTGGGTCTGTGTCTGTGGGTCTGTGTCTGTCTGTGGGTCTGTGTCTGTGGGTCTGTGTCTGTGGATACATAGATACATAGAAAATAGGTGCAGGAGTAGGCCATTCGGCCCTTCGAGCCTGCACCGCCATTCAATATGATCATGGCTGATGGGTCTGTGTCTGTGGGTCTGTGTCTGTGTCTGTGGGTCTGTGTCCGTGGGTCTGTGTCTGTGGGTCTGTGTCTGTGTCTGTGGGTCTGTGTCTCTGGGTCTGTGTCTGTGTCTGTGGGTCTGTGTCTCTGGGTCTGTGTCTGTGTCTGTGTCTCTGGGTCTGTGTCTGTGTCTGTGGGTCTGTGTCTCTGGGTCTGTGTCTGTGTCTGTGGGTCTGTGTCTGTGGGTCTGTGTCCGTGGGTCTGTGTCCGTGGGTCTGTGTCTGTGGGTCTGTGGGTCTGTGTCTCTGGGTCTGTGTCTGGGTCTGGGTCTGTGTCTGTGGGCTGGTTCACACCGGTGTGGGTGCGGGTCTGTGTCTGTGGGCTGACTTATGCCACAGTCAGTGCTCCCTTCCACTGAGTGATTTACCCCGCTCCCCAGTGTGGGTTTCACACCGACCGCTGCTACCAGCGCGGATCTTGGGCTGGCCATATACTCTGCTCTCCCAGGCCAACAGCTTCTCCCCAACAAACCACCACCAACCAGCCTCTCGAACACTGACCAACACCGACTGCCAACTCTCTTGGCCGCACTATGGATTTGGGGCTTTTTGTTTTTGCATTAATATTAGGATTTTTTTTTTCATACAGCATGGAAACAGGCCCTTCAGCCCAATTAGCCCATGTTGACCCAGATGCCCCGTCGATACTAGTCCCACCTGCTGTGTTTGGCCCATATCCACATTTGGTCACAGTTTAAGGATAAGGGGGAGGTCTTTGAGGACTGAGATGAGAAAAACATTTTTCACACAGAGAGTGGTGAATCTGTAATTCTCTGCCACAGAAGGTAGTTGAGGCCAGTTCATTGGCTATATTTAAGGGGGAGTTAGATGTGCCCCTTGTGGCTAAAGGGATCAGGGTGTATGGAGAGAAGGCAGGTACAGGATACTGAGTTGGATGATCGGCCATGATCATATTGAATGGCGGTGCAGGCTCAAAGGGCCGAATGGCCTCTACTCCTGCACCTATTTTTCTATGTTTCTATATCCCACTTAACCTATGCCTAGAGACATACAACGTAGAAATAGGCCCACACCGAGCGAGCAACACGATCCCATCTACACTAGTCCCACCTACCTGCATTTGGCCCATACCCTTCCTATCCATTTACCCGTCCAAGTGTATCTTAAATGTTGTTCTCACACCTTTTAAAATGTTGTATATAGTACCTATTGAATTGTATTGTTTTTTGTTTTATCATGTTATGGATGAGTGTTGCCTTTACAAAGCTGTTACGCTGCTGCAAGTAACAATCTCATTGTTCTGTTGTTGGTGCTTGTGGCAGTTTAACGCACTCTTGTCTCTTGAGCTAGCACCATGTGGCTCCCTGCCACTGTGGTGTGGGCGGGCAGTCACTGGAGTCTTTGTGTCATCAAGGGTCCCCCAGAGCTCTGCTGATCTCATGCATTGCTCAGGCAAGTGGAGATTTGCAAGGTTATATCTTCTTCTTCGAG
>CM075977.1:218158404-218226362 GCA_038087875.1 Malacoraja senta | reverse complement strand
GAACTCTGAAGGTCTTTAGATTTCTTTCTGGAGAGGAGAGTCCGATTCAGTTTGAGAAATCTTGTGGGGATGAGCATTCTGGCTCTCGTTCCTTAATCCATGTACAAATTTGTGAATGAAGTCCAGCAAGGAATATAACCATAAGAGTGTTAATGCGTTACATCTATGGGGAGGTAAATCCTACAATAGTATGTTCTGTGTGGCCCTCCTAAACATTAATCTGGTTGCACAGTGGTGCAGCGGTAGAGTTGCTGCCTCACAGCGCCAGTGACTCAGGTCCGATCCTGACTACGGGTGCTGTCTGTACAGAGTTTGTACGTTCTCCCTGTGGCCCTCGTGGGTTTTCTCCGGGTGCTCAGGTTTCCTCCCACATTCCAAACACTTACAGGTTGCTGTAAATTGTCGCCAGGGTACGAACTAATGCACGGGCGATCGCTGGTTGGCCTGACCTCGGCGGGCCGAAGGGCCTGTTTCCACACTGTATTTGGCAGGGTTAAGCTGGTAAAATGAATGTGTTAAGCAAATAATAATGCACTGCCATGAGTTGAATTTGGGGCGCTGGGTTTGGTTTTAGATATCTTCAGCAGCGAGATGGCACATGGATAATGGGGAGAAAATCTTTTCTGTGGAGTAAACTGCTGTGGTCGCTCTGTGGATTGCTAAAATCATTAAAAATGCTCTTGACCTTGGAATGTCAGCTGGGATCTGTGCCATAGACAGCTGCGTGCCTGCCCGATATCTCACTGAAAGGGAGGGGGAGAGGGAGGGAGAGAGAGAGAGAGAGAGAGAGAGAGAGAGAGAGAGAGAGAGACTCTCGGAAGGAGATGAGGAGGAATTTCTTTACGTTGGGACTATCCCAACGTTTAAGAAACAATGAGACGGGTACATGGATAGAACAGGTTTGGAGGGATATGGGCCAAACGCAGGCAGGTGGGACTAGTGTAGCTGGGATATGTTGGGCAGTGTGGGCAAGTTGGGCTGAAGGGCCTGGTTCCATGCTGTATGACTGTGTGACTGCAAAATATGTGGATTGGGCATTTTAGCAATTCAACTAAATTGGATAATTGGGCCATGATGCCAAGATCAACTCTTATCTGCCTGATAATAATTCATATCCCTCCATCCCCTACACATCCAACAGTCCTTTAAACGCCGCTGTCATATCTGCACCCGTTGCCTCTGGCTGCACTGTATTCCAGTGGGAAATTGAAATTCGGCCATTTGAACACTTCTGATTTATATTTTTCTTCACACGAGGCTGTCCTCATTTCCTTGCTGTAGCACAGGTTGTTGTTATGGAATATAATATCAATCTTATCTTAACCAATGGAGTTTATAGTTGCTTTCTTCCCCGAAGATGAAATACTGTGCTTAATTGAAGGAACCATATCTTTAAGAAGGCCACAGAAAAAGTGCAAATGAAATGGACCCAGATGATATCAGGACAGGTCTTCAGATGTGTGGAGGGCATGAAAATGCTGAGAAAATGTTGTCTTTGGAACAAAGTTAAAGGGAAATTTAACGGCGTGGATTTGTTTTGAGAGATTCTAAAGTGTGGATGGCGAATAATTCAAGGGTGGGATCTGAGACCAGATGATTGAGTTTAAAGTTTATTAGCAAAAGAGGCAGAGAGCAGGTGGCGCAGCGGGTAGCGTTGCTGCTTTACAACGCCAGAGACCCGGGTTCAATCCTGACTACGGGCGCCGTCTGTACGGAGTTTGTACGTTCTCCCTGTGGTCATGTCTGAAGGAACCGCAGATGCTGGTTTACACCGAAGATAGACACAAAATGCTGGAGTAACTCTGCGGGGACAGGCAGCATCTCTGGGTAGAAGACCATTCCTTCTCTCCACAGATGCTGCCTGGCCCGCTGAGTTACTCCAGCATTTTGTGTCTATCTTCTCCCCGCGACTGTGTGGGTTTTCTCCCCGGGTGTTCCGCTTTCCTCCCACACTCCAAAGACATACAGGTTTGTAGGTGGATTGGCTTCGGTAAAAATAGTCAATTGTGCCTAGTGTGTGTAGGATGGTGCTGGTGTGCGGGCGATTGTGTCAATGCGGAATCGGTGGGCCAAAGGGCCAGTTTCCACGCTGTTGTATCTCTAAAGTAAAAGATACTTTATTTCATTTGTTGAATAAATGTGGCTTTGCTGGCTGTGCCAGCATTTAATTAGCTGTCCCTAATTGCCCTTGGGAAATTAATGATGCTTGCTGGAACTCCTGCAGTATTTATCCATTTGTGTAGCAATTTATTAAGGGACGCACTGCCTGTTGCCTGAGGGGGGGGGGGGGGGGGGGGGGAAGGGGGGGAGAGATTCAGTATCAACCTTTTCTAAGCTGATTGTTTACATGGATACTTCAAAGAGCAAAAGAAGGACTGGGCCAAGGCATGTGCGGAGCTGATTGGAATCTTGTTTCAAATCTGGTGGTGTTTAAACAAGGCCAAAGTTCATATCCCATCAAGGCAGTCTGGAGACCTCTAGTCTGTTTAGTTACTTCAGATGTTTGGAATTGGAAAGATAGTAGAGTCATACAGTACAGAAACAAGTCCTTCGTCTCAACTTGCCCACACCGACAAAGATGCCACATCTACCCTCTCTCTGCCCCTTCCCCCACCCAAGTCCTGCTAGCTTCAAAGTCGTCTTGTTGAGTCTCATTGTCTGTAACTCATTTTCACCTCGCCCACAGCTAACAATGGCCCTTTTCCTTTATCATCGTCACTTTTCTGCATTTCTTTCATTCATTTGTTCTCTCTCTCCATCACCGTCTATATCTCTCGTTTCCCTTTCCCCTGACTCTCAGTCTGAAGAAAGGTCTCGACCTGAAACGTCACCTATTCCTTTTCTCCAGAGATGCTGCCTGACCTGCTGAGTTACTCCAGTATTTTGTGTCTCTCCCCATCTAAGCTTGTCCCACCTGCCCGTGCCTGGCCCGTATTCCTCTTTGATTAATAGATAATGTCTGGGGTTTCGGGGAGAAGGCAGGAGAGAGGGAAATATAGGGTTGAGAGTGAAAGATAGATCAGTCACGATTGAATGGCGGAGTAGACTTGATGGGCCGAATGGCCTAATTCTGCTCCTATAACATAAAACGTTCAAATCCATGTACCTGTCAAAATGTCTTTTCAATGTTGTTATAGTACCTGGCACAGCCATCTCCTCTAGCAGCTCGTTCCATATACTCACCACCCTCTGAACAGTTGCCCCCTGTTCCGAGAAAGTCCCCAAAGTGGCCTGTCATGCCATGGATTCTACCACCTTTTTTGGCAATTGCATCTGAGCAATAAACGATGATCTATCAAAAATTCCCCGTACACAAGGGCGGGACGGTGGCACAGCGGAGAGTTGGTGCCTTCCATTGCCATGGAACCGGGTTCAATCCTGACTCCGGGTGCTGTCTGTATGGAGTTTGTACCTTCTCCCCGTGACCTGTGTGGGTTTTCTCCAGGAGCTCGGATTATTCTCCCACACTTCAAAGATGCGCAGGTTTGTAGGTTAATTGGCTTCGGTAAAATTGTAAATTGTCCGTGTGTGTGTTAGTGTGCGGGGATCGCTGGTCGGCGCGGGATTGGTGTGCCGAGGAGTCTGTTTCCGCGCTGTATCTCCAAACAATAAGTGAATTTGAAAAGAAACCATGCAGTGCGCTGAATGGTCTCTTTTGCAATGTTTAGTTCAGAAATACAGCATGGAAACGGGCCCTCCGTCGCACAGAGTCCGTGTCGACCAGCGATCCCCGTACACCAGCGCTATCCTACGCACTAGGGACAATTTACAATTTTTACAGAAGCCAATTGACCTACAAATCTGTACGTCTTTGGAGTGTGGGAGGAAACCGGAGCACCCGGAGAAAACCCACGCAGGTCACGGGGAGAAGGTACAAACTCCGTACAGACAGCACCCGTAGTCAGGATCGAACCCGGGTCTCCTGTGCTGTAAGGCAGCAACTCTACCGCTGCGCCACTCCAATAAGCAAAGACTGACGGAATGCAATTGCTTCTGTCTGTGGTAAAAAGAGAACGCGTGAGGTCAAAGTTCAGCCTAATAATGAGGTGAGTCTATTGTGGATAAATCAAAGCCCCCACACCCCCCCCGCCCCCCTCCTTTGCTTCTCCCTTTGTCACAGACTAAAGCAATTGCGTTCAGTCAGTCTTTGCTTATCAAAGGAGATGAAAGTGGAGCAACACAAAAGATATGGGGGCTTAATGTCACCCCACAGCAGTGGGGAGGAGGGGAGAAGTTACTTGTAAATAAACTGCCGACATGTTGGTGGGAACCATGGTAACCGAGGCCTGTGGAACACACACACACACACACACACACACACACACAGCAATGGGAATAAAGGCGGAGCAGCAATTGTTACAAGTCCATTGACTTGTCAACAAAATCATTGATAATTGAGATGAACTACTAAAATAGTGAGCGGTTGGGAGGAATTTCTTTCCTGGCACAAACCAGTTAGTTAAAATGGAGATGGACACGAAACGCTGGAGTAACTCAACTGGACAGGCAGCATCTGTGTGTTCTATGCAGATAGTTTAAAAACGTCCTATTAAAATCCAAGCTCCTGATGGTGAAAGGATGCAAATCGCTGGATAATATTGATATTATGTCCCTAGACCAGGGGTCCCCAACCTTTTTCGTCCCGTTTAACCCTGGCAACTTTAATAGCACATAACAATGTTATTTGTTAGCCCACAGCCATCAGGCTATTAAACTTGGCTCGGACAAAACTCTGAACATTTATAGCCCATTATCTGTTATTTGTACTTAATCAGTATTCATGTGTGTATATATTTATATAATGGTATATGGACACTGATCTGTTCTGTAGTCAATGCCTACTATGTTCTGTTGTGCTGAAGCAAAGCAAGAATTTCATTGTCCTATCAGGGACACATGACAATAAACTCACTTGAACACTTGAACACTATTTCACTTATTTATGGGCAACTAATGATGAACAGATACCCACCGGTATACCAGAACCAAACACAGTCAGTCAATGAGAAAAAGTATGTACAAATCCAGAATTAACAAATTTACCCCCTTTCGCTGGGTAGGCAAAATTTACCCCAGGTTGGGAATCTTTGCCCTAGACAAATCACAAGCAGTTTATATTTTTTAACTTTTTAATGTAATTGAATATCCCAAACAGGAGTATCATCACAAATGCAAGTAGTCCATTGGATATAATTATTGGATTGTTCCCATAATATATCTTATTGATCGGCCCTTCTCTAAACCAGTGCTCATATTTCGCTTGGCCAGCTTACAACCCAGTGGTATGAATATTGATTTCTCTAACTTCGTAACCCTTACATCCCCTCCTTCTCCATCCCTCCACACCCTAGGCGTCGTACTAGTTTCATTGTCGTCCTGTTGAATTTTGCTGTCTCCATACCTCATTGTCACCTTCCCACAGCCAACAATGGACCATTGTGAGCTCCACCTTTCCTTGATCGTCGTTGCTTTTTTTTGCATATCTTTCATTCATTTGTTCTGTGTACCTTCTATATCTCCCGTTTCCCTTCTCCCTGATTCTCAGCCTGAGGAAGGGTCTTGACCCGAAACGTCACCTATTCCCTTACTCCAGAGATGCTGCCCGTCCCGCTGAGTTACTCCAGCTTTTTTTTTTTGGTCTTATCTTCGGTGTAAACCAGCATCTGCAGTTCCTTCCCACACATTCAGCTCCCCACTACTTGCTGATGTCATTGGTGCTTCAATAGAACGCTATTGTTTGTAATAATCTGACATGAAGGTGATGGTCACATTTCACAATTAAAAAAACAAAACAGCAAGTTTGTTTCCCAAGACTGTGGGCATGTTGCTTTTTATCGAGGAGGCTTAGAACGTCTTTGAATCTTTTGTTTCTCTCGGCTTTGAACATTGTTACCCCTGGTTGGAGTGTTGGGCAGACCATGTTATTTGCATGCCTGACACCAGAAAAGAACAAAATGTTTTTAAAAAATGAACAGCAGATGCTGGTCTATATCAAAGATAGACACACAAAATGCTGGAGTAACTCAGCGGGTCAGGCAGCATCTCTGGAGAACATGGATAGGTGACATTTCACAGAGTGCTGGAGTAACTCAGCGGGTCAGGCAGCATCTCTGGAGAACATGGATAGGTGACGTTTCACAGAGTGCTGGAGTAACTCAGCGGGTCAGGCAGCATCTCTGGAGAACATGGATAGGTGACATTTTGGGTCTGGACCTGGCTTCTGAACTCCACTCCGCTGAGTAATGCCCCTGTCCCACTTAGGAAACCTGAACGGAAACCTCTGGAGACTTTGCGCCCCACCCAAGGTTTCCGTGAGGTTCCCGGAGGTTTTTGTCAGTCTCCCTAATGGTCGAAAGTGGTTTCCGCTTTTTCTATGTACCTGCGATTATTTCAAAAAATTCAAAACCGTCCGCGACTAAAAATAGGTTGCCGTTAGTGGACCTTTTTTTCACCCAGTTTTATTCCACCAGGGAGGTCTTACCTTCCACTACCTGCAACCTCCGGCAACCACCTTCAACTAGCATCGCAACTGGCTTCAACTAAAAAATTACCGATTTTTAAAACGGCAACCTATTTTTAGTCGCCGCCAGTTTTGAATTTTTGAAATATTCGCCGGAACATAGATCACCTATCCATGTTCTCCACAGATGCTGCCTGACCCGCTGAGTTACTCCAGCACTCTGTGAAACGTCACCTATCCATGTTCTCCAGAGATGCTGCCTGACCCGCTGAGTTACTCCAGCACTTTGTGTACTTTTGTGTATTAGCCAGCATCTGCAGTTCCTTGTTTCTTAATTTGTTTAAAAAAAACTTTGGCCCGCTCTCTCTGAGTAAACTTGTGTGTGAAATGGTGCCGCAAGGAGGAAACGCAAGAGGATGTTTAGCACCTCTGCAAGCATGTAAAATGATGCGGTGAGGAGGGAAAAAGACAGCAAAAGAAAATCTTAATTGAGTTTTGAAAGCAGTGATGAAATACTTGTTGGTTTCTATAAACAGATAAAGCAACCTATCAAATGGTGTTCCTTATCTTTAGAGTTTGTAGATAAAGCGTGGAAACAGGCCTTTCAGCCCACCGAGTCCGCACCGACCAGCGATCACCCCGTACACTAGCACTATCGTACACACAAGGGACAATAGACAATAGGTGCAGGAGTAGGCCATTTGGCCCTTCGAGCCAGCACCGCCATTCAATGTGATCATGGCTGATCATCCCCAATCAGTACCCCGTTCCTGCCTTCTCCCCATATCCCCTGACTCCGCTATCTTTAAGATCCCTATCAAGCTCTCTCTTGAAAGTATCCAGAGAACCTGCCTCCACCGCCCTCTGAGGCAGAGAATTCCACAGACTCACAACTCTCTGTGTGAAAAAGTGTTTCCTCATCTCCGTCCTAAATGCCTTACCCTTTATTCTAAAACTGTGGCCCCTGGTTCTGGACTCCCCCAACATCGGGAACATGTTTCCTGCCTCTAGCGTGTCCAAACCCTTAATGATCTTATATGTTTCAATGAGATAGCCTCTCATCCTTCTAAACTCCAGAGTGTACAGGCCCAGCTGCTCCATTCTCTTTACAATTTACAATTTTACCGAAGCCAACTTAACCTACAAGCCTGTACCTCTGTGGAGTATGGGAGGGAACCGGAGTACGGGAGGCACCCGGTCACTGGGAGAATGTACTGCTTCTTCTTGCCCATGGCGTGCACAGCCTCAAGTTGTAAGACAACTTGTTCTGTTTGATCTTCTGTTTGTGCACGTCGGGTTGATTGCATTCGTCGAAACAGGGTGGACCACGTGAAGGTTGCAATCTCCCGCCCCGGAGACTGTACAAACTCCATACAGATAGCACCCGTCGGCAGGATCGAACCCGGGTCTCTGGCGCTGTAAGGCAGCAACTCTACCGCTGCACCACTGGTGCCGCCCTTTATCGATACTCCATTTGTTATTGTCACAGCCGAAAGTGCTTTGTTACCGCCGACTGCCAACTATGAAACGTAACCTGTTTAACAACTTCATGAATCCACAAGCCTGTTTATTATGTCTGAGATTACTCGCCTTATAAGGACTTAAGGAATGTACCTGATCAAATATGGAATCTCCTTTTGATTCAGCCGCCTAATTAAAAACAATCACCAATGTGCATTTTGTGTTGGTGCTAATCTTCCTCTTTTCTAGTCTTAAATTCTATTTAATTTAATGCAGCAAGAAAGTTGGGAGTAACTCTACCCAAAATAGTTGGAATGTGGGGCTTGCAAGCAGGTAGCAGTAGAAGTGAATACCATTGATGGATCTGGGGGAAGCCTGGGAAAGTCAATGTCAGAGAGAGGGGTTGAGGATTGAGCTAATTCCAATGAAGTACAGAGGTTTATAAAAGAGCAAGAACATATTGGTTGCATGGCCTTTTACAGATTGGACGGAAAGTGCTGGAGTAACTCAGCAAGTCAGGCAGCATCTCTGGAGAACATGGAGAGGTGACGTTTTGGGTCGGCGCCCTTCTTCAGACATGACTTAATTATATCAGAAAGAACTGCAGATGCGGGTTTAAATCGAAGGTAGACACACAATGCTGGAGTAACTCAGCGGGTGAGGCAGCATCCCTGGAGAGAAGGAATGGGCAACGTTTCGGGTCGAGTCATTCCTTCTCTCAGGGCTGGCAACATTGGGTGAGAGTTGAGAGTGCGAAATTGTGAGAGACCAAGCCCGAGGGAGCTTAGTGAGTGAGGGGAGGTGGGAGATGGTGTGGGAGGGGGTGTCCCCCCTCCCATTGGTACGGAGCTTTTGCATTTTTCAGCCTGAAATTGTGCAATCTGGTACATACTGTAGCGAGTCTTTTAACTTACACTTGAATGCAATATTTATGCTTTAAATTGGATTAGCTATGAATAAGGTTAGGCTAAATTACATTCCACAGTAGAGCCAGGCTCTGATCAACAGGTGCAGCACATGAATGATAGTGTATTCATGAATGGAAATCAGATTATAATCAAGCACTTGGCCCATGTTGACCAACCTGGCTCTCACTGCACACCTGGTACTACTCCTGACCCTGACTCCAGTTGCATACCTTCTCTCATTCCTGACCCTGAGTCCAGCCTTACACCTGGCCCCCTATGCTACCCTGATCATAGCTGCTTACCGACAGCTATGCTACAGGCAGCAATTGCTGCAGGCAGCAATTAAAGAGCGCACCCCCAGAGGTGAGGACACTACAGAGCTGGTCGGGGGGGGGTGGGGGGGCAGAGGAACAACTCCAGGACTGTTTGGAGTCTGTAGACTGGGCAATGTTCAAGGACTCGGCAACGGACCTGAACGAATACACCACAGTCGTTACAGACTTCATTAAGAAGTGTGTGGAGGACTGCATCCCCACCAAAACCTTCCGAGCGTTTCCCAATCAGAAACCTTGGATGAACTTTGAGATCCACACTCTTCTGAAGTCCAGACACCGGGCATTCATGTCTGATGATACAGTGGCCTACAAGAAGTCCAGATACGATCTTGGTAAGGCCATCAAAAAGGCCAAAAGGGACTTCTGCTCCAAACTGGAGGAAGAGACAGATGTTCGGCGGCTGTGGCAGGGCCTGAATGCAATCACCTCTTACAAGGCGAAATCAGGAGGCAGCTCGAATGTCGGCGAAACATCACTCCCTGACGAGCTCAATGCATTTTACGCACGCTTTGATAGGGAGAACACCGATGTGCCTTGCCGAGCCCCCATTCGCTGTGATGGTATTTCAGTCTCAGTCACAGCGGCCGACGTCAGGAAATCCTTCAGAGGGGTGAACCCTCGAAAAGTGCCTGGACCTGATGGTATACCTGGTCGTGTTCTAAAAACCTGTGCGGACCAACTGGCTGGAGTTTTTACGGACATTTTCAACCTCTCACTTCTGAGGTCTGAGGTTCCCACCTGCTTCAAAAGGGCATCAATTATACCAGTGCCCAAGAAGAGTAAGGTGACGTGCCTCAATGACTATCGACCTGTGGCACTAACGCCTGTGGTGATGAAGTGCTTTGAGAGGTTGATCATGACGCAGATCAACTCCTACCTCGACAAAAACCTGGGCCCACTGCAGTTCGCTTACCGCCACAACAGATCAACGGTGGATGCGATCTCGCTGGCCCTCCACTCCGCTCTGGACCACTTGGACAACAAAAACTCATATGTCAGGCTGTTATTCATCGATTACAGCTCGGCATTTAACACAATCATCCCCTCCAAGCTGGTTACCAATCTCGTAGAACTGGGTCTCTGCGCATCCCTCTGCAATTGGATCCTCGACTTCCTCACTCACAGACCACAGTCTGTTCATATTGGTGGAAATGTGTCAGACTCGATAACAATCAGCACGGGAGCACCTCAAGGCTGCATGCTCAGTCCCCTGCTGTACTCACTCTATACTCATGACTGCGTAGCCGGACATAGTGCGAACTCCATCATCAAGTTCGCTGATGACACCACTGTTGTGGGACGTATCACTGATGGGGATGAGTCAGAGTATAGAAGAGAAATCGAGCAACTGTCCATATGGTGCCAGCACAATAACCTGGCCCTCAACACCAGCAAAACCAAGGAACTGATTGTGGACTTTGGAAGGAGTAGGATGGGGACCCACAGTCCCGTTTATATCAACGGGTCGATGGTTGAAAGGGTCAAGAGCTTCAAATTCCTGGGCGTGCACATCTCTGAAGATCTTTCCTGGTCCGAGAACACTGATGCCATTATTAAGAAAGCACATCAGCACCTCTACTTCCTGAGAAGATTACGGAGAGTCGGTTTGTCAAGGAGGACTCTCTCTAACTTCTACAGGTACACAGTAGAGAGCATGCTGACCGGTTGCATCGTGGCTTGGTTCGGCAACTTGAACGCCCTGGAGAGGAAAAGACTACAAAAAGTAGTAAACACTGCCCAGTCCATCATCGGCTCTGACCTCCCTTCCATCGAGGGGATCTATCACAGTCGCTGCCTCAAAAAGGCTGGCAGTATCATCAAGGACCCACACCATCCTGGCCACACACTCATCTCCCCGCTACCTTCAGGTAGAAGGTACAGGAGCCTGAAGACTGCAACGACCAGGTTCAGGATTAGCTACTTCCCCACAGCCATCAGGCTATTAAACCTGGCTCGGACATAACACTGAACTTTATTAGCCAATACTGTTATTTGCACTTGATCAGTATATTGATTCATGTGTGTATATATTTATAGAATGCCTTGTAGTCAATGCCTACTATGTTCTGTTGTGCTGAAGCAAAGCAAGAATTTCATTGTCCTATCAGGGACACATGACAATAAACTCACTTGACTTGACTTGACTACCTGCTTAGGTTCCCAGTGCTGAACACTCCCATTGTCCCAGCTTTGACTGCACACCTAGTACTATTCCAGACCTTGACTCTGGATGCACACTGGGAGTTGCGCCGCTGCCGTGAGAGTCTCTGTGCCGAATTCGCCCAGGTGACCGGCATGGACCAGGCTGCGGCTCGGTCCATCCTGGAGGACAACCAGTGGCTGCTGGAAGTAAGTACCAAGCACTGGGTAGAAACGGTGGAAGATAGTGGACTTCAAATGGGAGTGGTTGGAGAAAGCATCCTGCTTGCCTGCTAGATTTTCACTTACTGTAACTGCAGGAAAAATGTTCCCGATGTTGGGGGAGTTCAGAGGCAGGGGTCTCAGTTTAAAAATAAAGGGTAGGCCAGTTAGGATTGAGATGAGGACAAACTTTCTTCACCCAGAGAGTTGTGAATCCGTGGAATTCTCTGCCACAGAAGGCAGTGGAGGCCAATTCAAAAAACAGGAAAGAGGTACTGATTTTAGATGAACAGCCATGATCATATTGAATGGCAGTGCTGGCTCGAAGGGCTGAATGGCCTATTCCTGCACCTATTTTCTATGCTTCTATGCTTGAGTATATGGCAATAAAACTCGACCACTTGATTTTGAAGCATTCATGCATGGTGGAGGTATAATGTAGTCATTGATAGTGTGAAAACAGGCCCTTCGGCCCAACTTGCCCACACCCGCCAACATGTCCCAGCTACACTACCTGCTTTTGGTCCATATCCCTCCAAACTTGTCCTATCCATGTATCAGTCTAACTGTTTCTTAAATGTTGGGGTAGTCCCTGCCTCAACAACCTCCTCTGGCAGCTTGTTCCATACACCCACCACCCTTTGTGTGGAAAAAGTTACCCCTTAAAAAGTTACCTCTTAAAAATACTTCAAACAAAAAACATTGAAATCATACTTCTACAATACACTAAAAAAATGATTTGAATACATCAAATTTCAAAAAGTCCCTACCCCTCTTCAGGGTTTCACCTCTTTCCCCCCTCCTCCCCCCCCCCCCCCTCCACATCCTGTTACAACCATTTTGAAGAAGTTTTCCTGACCTGAAACATCACCCATTCCTTCTCTCCAGATATGCTGCCTGTCCGTCTGAGTTACTCCAGCTTTTTGTGTTTATCTTCGGTTTAAACCAGCATCTGCAGTTCCTTCCTGCACACGTCTCCAGCCCATGTTCACCAGAGATGCTTCCTGAACCGTTGAACTCCAGCACTTTGTTTTTTGCTCTAAATGTCAACATCTGCAGTTCCTCATGTCTCCTTTTCTGGTGTCAGGCAAGCAAATGGCCTGCCCAACACTCCGACTGACAGTAACCGAACTGTCCTGAAAGGTTATCTTACGAGCATGTGGCCATTATGGACTTCCTGGGGTGAGGGGAGAAAGATTTAATAGGAACCTGAGGGGTCTTTTATTTTTTACACAAAGGGTGGTGGGTGTATGAGGAACGCTGAAAGAGGTAGTTGAGGCAGGGACTATTGCAATGTTTAAAAAAAAAAACCATTTAGACAGGTACATGGATAGGTTAGGTTTAGAGGTATATGGGTCAAACGCAGGAAGGTGAGACTAGTGTAGATGGTACATGCAGGGCAGGTTGGGCCGAAGGGCCTGTTTCCACACTGTATTAATCTGACTGATCCATGATTCAATCTTTGATTGATAAAGTAATGAAAGTAAGGTTGAAATACAGTGAAGTTTAGTGTAATCTTAAGTGACCTTTTCTATCTGTTTGCACTGCCTGGGTTTGTTGCCAGCATACTAATTTTCTTCAAACCACACGCTGGCACATAAAGTTGAACTTCTCTCTTTATTCTGGCCCCTGCCTGTGTGTTTCGACTGGTAAAGAAGGAAAAAAAATGTACCTAAACTTGCCCTTAAAGTGCCCTTGCCCTGAAGCATTTGTTGCCATCTACCAGGCGGATGTGCTGAATAATTCATAAGGAATTAGCGTTAAAAAGAATGCACCAAATTAAAGGGAAATTCACTTTTGCATGTCGAGCTATGCATTTATTATTTGAAATGGCGGTGATTTTTTTTTTGTCATCTCCTTGGTCTTCAGATCTGAATTTTCCATTTGACATTCTTGCTCGAGCTCTTCCTGTGCTATGTTTAGTTTGAAGATAGACACAATGTGCCGGAGTAAAGGGCCTGTCCCACTTGGGCCTCCTAATCCGCCAATTTGCCCTCGGCTCATACTCGCAGCATGGTCGACATGAGGTCTTAGAAGGTCTTCGTAACTCTCCTTCATGCTCGAGAGTGGTCTCCGCGTACTCGAGGCCTCAGCTAGGCCGCTGCATTTTTCTCAATATGTTAAAAAAATGCCCGCGAGTGGAAAAAGCTCGCCATGAAAAAAATCGATACTTTTTTTACTCGTAGGTTTGGTCGTAGTAGGTCGGCATGTTAGTCGTAGGTAATCGAGGGTAGTCTAAGGTAATCGTAGATAGTCTTCATCATAGTCGAAGGGAGGTCTAAGGAGGTGGTCTTCACTCTCCACTATTCGGTGTCCAATTTTCCCGAAGTTAGTCGTAACTAGTCGAAGATGGTCTCCAACATAGTCGAAGGAGGTCTTCAACATGTCATTTTTTCAAACTCTCCTAAACTCGCCAATTAGGTGGCCCAAGTGGGACAGCCCCTTTACTCAGCGGGTCAGGCAGCATCTTTGGAGAGAAGGAACGGGTGACGTTTCGGGACGAGACCCTTCCTCAGTTGAGTTTATTGTCATGTATACCGAGGTACAGTGAAAAGCTTTGGTTACGTACCAACCAGTCAACGGAAAGACTAAATGATTACCACGGAGCCTTTCACAGTGTTCAGATACAGGGTCGAGGGAATAAAAGAGTGGAGCGATTGTAATGAGTGATTGCAGATCCACTTGTGGGACCAGCACGCAGACAGTCGCCCTACTTGGGCGCCATCTTGGGGGATATGGATTATTTTAGTTTGGAGATGCCGCTCGGAAAAGGGCCCTTCGTCCCACCGGGTCCGTGCTGAACAGCAATCCCCGCACACTAGATCTATCCGACACACTTTACAGAGGCCATTAACCTACAAGCTTGCATGTCTTTGTAGTGTGTGGGAGGAAACCAGAGCGCCCGGAGAAAACCCACGCGGTCATAGGGAGAACGTACAAACTCCGTACAGATGCCCCCCCGAGGAACCCGAGTCTCTGGCATTGTGAGGCAGCAACTCTACCGCTGCGCCATTCTGCCACCTGCACAGTGCAATAGTGAAAAGGCTTGATGTCACCTATTGAATCGGTGGAACTCATTGCCACGGACGGCTGCGGAGGCCGTCAATGGATATTTTTAAGGTGGAGATTGATAGATTTTTGATTAGTAAAGGTTATGGGGGAAAAGGCAGGAAAATGGGGATGAGAGGGAAAGATAGATCAGCCATGAATTGAATAGCGGAGTGGACTTGATGGGCCGAATGGCCTAATTCTGCTCATATGAACATTAGGTAACATGTTATTTGTGTTTCTATGAGAGTGGGATGCAGTTAATTATTCCACAAGCGCGCTCTCTCCGGACAGGATGATCTCATTGTGGTTTCTTCCTGCCCTGTTGCTCCAGTCAAACATTCCACAAGTTTGAATGGTAAGGGAAAAAAATGAGGTTGTCTTTATTATTATTTTGGGAGCGCAAAATCGGTGGAAAATATGGCTGCCCAACTGTGAATACAAGGCTTGTACAGTACTGTCCGCTCTTTAACCAGAACGGCATGAATGGGGAGCACCAGCCAACTCCTGTACAGGGAAAATCAAATGTGGTTTCTGTGTCATGGAGTGGCAAATAGCGCAGAGAACTTGGTTGAAGATTTTGTCCTTGAGGGAGAAAGGGGTGGGGGGTGGGGGGTAGGTGAGTGGGGCAGAACACTTGATTTAAAACAATTTGTTGTTAGATTCCAAGATGGCGCCCAACCCTGGCGACTATTTGCGTGCTCGCCACAGACACAGATCTACAATCACGTGTTACAATCGCTCTACATTCTTAAATCTCAAGATTCAAGAGAGGTTATTGTCATGTGTCCCAGATAGGACAATTACATTCTTGCTTTGCTTCAGCACAGCAGAACATAGTAGGCATTGACTACAGAACAGATCAGTGTGTCCATATACCATTATAGAAATATATACACACATGAATATATTTTAACTGATAAAAGTGCAAATAAACAGATAATGGGCTATTAATGTTCAGAGTTTTGTCCGAGCCGAGTTGAATAGCCTAATGGCTGTGGGGAAGTAGATATTCCTGAACCTGGTCGTTGCAGTCTTCAGGCTCCTGTACCTTCTATCTGAAGGTAGCTGGGGAGATGAGTGTGTGGCCAGGATGGTGTGGGTCCTTGATGATACTGCCAGCCTATTTGAGGCAGCGACTGCGATAGATCCCCTCGATGGAAGGGAGGTCAGAGCCGACTGGGCAGTGTTTACTACTTTTTGTAGTCTTTTCTGCTCCAGGGCACTCAAGTTACCTCAAATCTCTACTCCGACAACAAACGTTTCTTAAGGGCCACTTACGCGACTTTTTCGGCGGCTGCCGGCACCCGTCATAGGTCGTTGCAGGTCACCGAAAATTTTCAACATGTTGAGAATTCAGCGGCGATCAGAAAGACACTGTACGACTCTTTGGGCGACTGAGGAGACTACTCACGACCACACAGATGACATGTCGCGCGCGGGTTGAGGCCTGTATGGTCGTTAGTAGTCGCCCAAAGAGTCGTACCTTTTCTGGTCGCCGTTGGATTTTCAACATGTTGAAAAATTTCTGCAACCTGCAACGACCTATGACGGGTGTCGGCAGGTGGCCGAAAAAGTCGCGTAAGTGGGTCAGGCCCATTACTTTAACTGTGATCTTCTTAAAATCCTCTCAGATATTCCATTATCATGTATCTACGGCTCCATTGTGGTCATGAATTGTCTTTCCGCTGACTGGATAGCATGCAACAAAAGCTTTTCACTGCACCTTGGTATGCGTGACAATAAACTAAACTAAACTAAACTGTGAAAAGCTTTTTTTTTGTGTGCTATCCAGTCAGCGGAAAGACTAATCTTGGTTACAATCAAGCTACAGAAACAGGATAAAAAGGGAATAACGTTTAGTGCAAGATAAACTCCAGTAAAGTCTAATTAAACATTTCCAAGGGTCTCCAATGAGGTAGGTGGTAGCTCAGGACCACTCTCAAGTTGGTGATAGGATGGTTCAGTAGCCTGATAACAGCTGGGAAGAAATTGCCAATTGTTGTATGGATAATAATTCGTCTTGTAATCAAAGATTCTTTGGACCTATAACCTTAAAGAAACTCTAACAGAGTTAACTAAGAGTAATTTACAACCCAATGTGTGGGAAGGAACTGCAGATGCTGGTTTAAACTGAAGATAGACACAAAATGCTGGAGTAATTCAGCAGGACAGGAAGCATCCCTGGAGAGAAGGAATGGGCGACGTTACGGGTTGAGAGTCCCTTCTTCAGTCTGGAGAAGGGACTCGACTGGAACCATCACCCATTCCTTCTCTCCAGAGATGCTGCCTTTCTCATTGTCTATCTTCGGTTTACAACCCAATGACTACGCACCTCACCAGAAGACCGAGCGCTCGGACTGGACTTTGAAAATGGTGCCAAAACATGGTGTTCTTGCATGCGGTCTCAGTGGACAATTTCTATAAACTTTGTACTGTAGCAGATTGTGCTCGGGTGTGGCGATACTTTACTGAACTGTACGCAAAAAAGAAAGAATTTCACTCTGTCTGAACATGTGATCATACAAAATCATTGATTGATTGACGTTGAATTCTCAAATTTTAGGCAACCTCTAACAAACTTCCCTCCCCCTTATCTCCCCCTCCCTTCTCTCCCCCCCCCCCATCTCACCTGGACTTGCACCAATTTCTCCCCTCCCCCACCCCCCCCCCCCACCACATTCCTTCCTCTGGCTTCACAATTCGCACCTCTCCAAACCCTTTGTCGCGCACCTTTCTGTTTTTCATATCTCTGGCCTTAGTTCCAACCATCAGCCTATCAAAAAAACTTTCCTCGCTTGTGTCCACCTTTTACATACCTATTTGTCCTGCCACTCCTCTCTTCCAGCTCTCTTCCCCTCCCCCCCATTACAATCAGTCTGAAGAAGGGTCCCGACCCAAAACGTCGCATATCCATGTTCTCCTGACCCGCTGAGTTACTCCAGCACTTTGTACAATTTGTTGTGATGCCCCATCATGGCTTTGTTCTGGAATATAACTCAAACTAGACTAAGTGGGAACCGTTGGATCCTAGTATCTCACGGGAGGACTGGTCCCCCAATGCAATATTCCACCTCTCCACCAATTCCAATATTGGTGGCCAGTGGGGGGGGGGGGGGGGGGGAGCTTTCTGGAGCACTAGCATGGGTGTTGTGGGTTGAAGGGACTGGTTTCCAGAGGGCTAGTATGGACATTGTGGGCCGAATGGATGCTTGGACTGGCGGCTCAGTCACTTAAGCCTGTTGTGCTGGCAGCTCACTCACTCTGGCTGGTGAGCTGGCTGTTGACTCACGGCTATTCCTTAATTCCACTTCAAGCAGGGTGCAAGGCCACCAAATTCAAGTGCAGTTTCATACCATTTCAAGCAGGGTGCAAGGCCACTAAAGACAGCGAGTCGTGACCTCTCCCTCATCCATCTTGCAGAGACTGAGCCATGCCCACACTTCTGGGGTTTATAGTCCCCCCACCCCTCCCACCAGAAGGGGCGTGGCCTTCATGGCATGATTGACAGGAGAGAGAATCCAACATTTTAAAAACACTATTAACTCTTTTATTTTTCATCGATGGGAAAAATCCTCGGCACCTGATGAGCGGAGGGTGACTCTGAATAAGATGGCCAAAAATCACAGCCGTACGTGGTAGCGTTTTTTCTAAAATCAATATAAAGCGCTAACAGGAAGTGGTCAAGATTAGACTTTTAATTATATGGATGGCAAGGCAACTTTAATTAGGCAAGGCAACTTTAATTGGGCAAGGCAACTATAATTAGGCAACAGAGCGTTAGCATTTCCAAACCAAAGGCAACACAGCTTTAGCATTTCCAAACTATATTTTCAAACCACATTAAGGTCACTGACAGGTCAGTAAAACCACTCACAGTTTAATAGACATGTGTTCGGTGTTATTCACAGCTCAGACTGAGAGACGTGACCCTCTCGCTTCCCCCATCTTGCAGAGACTGACTGAGGCACTCAAAACCTCCGGGTTTTATAGTCTCTCCGGAAGGGGCGTGGCCTTCAGGAGAGAGAATCTCAACATTTTTTAAACATGAATAACTCTTTTATTTTTCATCGATGGGAAAAATCCTCTTGTCCTGTGCAGCGGAGGGGGACTCTGAGTAAGATGGCCAAAAATCACAGCCGTAAGTGGCAGCGTTTTTTCTAAAATCAATATACAGAACAACAGGAAGTGGTCAAGATCAGACTTTTAGTAATATAGTTTGCTAAAATATTCTTGTTCCCTTAGGCAGGAAGTTGTTGGGCCGCATTAACTTTTAGAGTGGTCGTTTCCTGGAGATAGGGGAGCTAATGCTTTGTTGTTTTCCGTAAATTGGTTTAATTGCCAGGAGGTTAAAAAAGACTTTAGACTTTAGAGATACAGCGCAGAAACAGGCCTTTCAACCCACCGAGTCCACGGCGAACAGCGACCCGCTCACACTAACACTATCCCACACACACACTAGGGACAATTGACAATTTAACCGAAGCCAATATAGAGTACAAACCTGTACGTCTTTGGAGTGTGGGAGGAAGCCGGAGCACCCGGAGAAAACCCACGCAGGTCATTGGGAGAACGTACAGTCTCTGTACAGACAAGCTCCCGTAGTCAGGATTGAACCCAGGTCTCTGGTGCAGTAAGGCAGCAACTCTACAGCGAAGGGAAAAACATTTACTACTATCGGGTCAAGTGGACTTGGTCAGATTGTCATGTGTGCAAGTACAGTGAGGAGTTACATTGAAAATCTTGCTTGCAGCCTGCTTCCACTACCTTGTGAAGTAGAGGGATAGAGGAAATGGAGTTGGGAACACTCAATGTATGTAGAATGTAATCCCAATTGTTTTTGCAGCTGATGTACAATAGACAAAAGATGCAGGAGTAGGCCATTCGGCCCTTCGAGCCAGCACCGCCATTCAATGTGATCATGGCTGATCATCCACAATCAGTACCCCGTTCCTGCCTTCTCCCCATATCCCCTGACTCCGCTATTTTTAAGAGCTCTATCTAACTCTCTCTTGAAAGCATCCAGAGAACAGGCCTCCACCACCCTCTGAGGCAGAGAATTCCACAGGCTCACAACTCTCTGTGTGAAAAAGTGTTTCCTCATCTCCGTTCCAAATGGCTTACCCCTTATTCTTAAACTGTGGCCCCTGGTTCTGGACTCCCCCCAACATCGGGAACATGTTTCCTCCCTCTAGCGTGTCCAAACCCTTAATAATCTTGTATGTTTCAATAAGATGCCCTCTCATCCTTCTAAATTCCAGAGTATATAATCCCAGCCGCTCCATCCTTTCAGCATATGACAGTCCCGCCATTCCGGGAATTAACCTTGTAAACCTACGCTGCACTCCCTCAATACTGATGCGATTCAATAGTTTACCAGGCAGTCTTTAAGTAATACGTCTTCCACAGTAGACAAAAGTGCTGGAGAAACTCAGCGGGTGCAGCAGCATCTATGGAGCGAAGGAAATAGGCAACGTTTCGGGCCGAAACCCTTCCAATTTGGTAACTTGTGGCCTCTAAGAAAGCAACTGTTTTTATTGATTACAATAATTTTCTGCAGTAATGTTTTCATGCCCACAGTTTCTACACTTTAATATTTAATTAAGGAGCTTTATCTTTTAGAGATACCACGCGGAAACAGCCCCTTCGGCTCACTGAGACCTCGCAGACCAGCGATCACCTGTCCCCCAGTTCTATCCTGCACACTAGGAACAATTTACAGAAGCCAATTAACCCACAAACGTGCACGCCTTTGCAATGTTTTTGTGAAATAGTGAAAGGCCTGGATTGGAGTGAATGTGGAGAGGATGTTTCCACTATCGGGAGAGTCTAGGACCAGAGGCCACAGCCTTAGAATAAAGGATGTACCTTTTGGAAGGAGATGAGGAGGTATTTCTTTAGTCTGAGAGTGGTGAATCTGTGGAATTCATTGCAACAGAAGGCTGTGGATGTTGTCAATGGCTATGTTTAAGGTGAAGATTGACAGATTCTTGGTTAGTACGGGTGTCAGGGGTTATGGGGACTTTGGAGATACAGTGTAGAAACAGGCCCTTCGGCCCACCTGAAATGTCGCCCATCTTTGTCCTTGACCCGCTGAATTACTCCAGTACTGTGATCTCAACATTCTGGTAAACCTCTTAGTTTCAAAGGTTGCAAAGGTCTTTTATTGTCACATGTACCAATTAAGGTGTAGTGATATGTGAACTGCCATACAGCCATACTAAAAAAAGCAACAAGACACACAACTATATAAAGGTTAACATAAACTTCCACCACGGTGGATTCCCCACATCCCTCACTGTGATGGAAGGCAATAAAGTCCAATCTTCTTCCTCTTTATTCTCGGGGCGATCGAAGCTCCCGCGTCGGGGCGGTCGAAGCTCCTGCGGCTTGGAGCTCCCGAAGTCGGCCTCTAACCAGAGATCGCGAGCTCCACGACGTTAAAGTCCGCAGGCTCCTGCGGTTGGAGCTCCGAGGTCGATCGCCGACAGGGAACGCCAGCTCCACGTTGGTTAAGGGCCTGTCCCACTTGGGCGCCATTTGCGGGTAATTTACGCCTCATCATTTACGCGTCATGACGCGCACGTCGGGCCGTGCACGTGATGTGCGCATGGTGCTCATTATGCGCGCATGGTGCGTGGTGACGTAGGCAGTGACTCGCGGTCGGGCGCGGCGCCCCAGGATTTTGTGATGATGTACAAAATCTTCGCGCGCCATCTGCGTGACGCGCAAATGACGCCCAAGTGGGACAGGCCCTTAAGTTCAAGATTCAAGGGTTTATTGTCATGTGTCCCAGATAGGACAATGAAATTCTTGCTTTGCTTCAGCACAACAGAATATTGTAGGCATAAATAAATGCAGAACAGATCAGTGTGTCCATATACTATTGGAAAATATATATATATATATATATATATATATATATACACACACATAAATAAGCAGATACACATAAATCATATAAATACACATAAAGTCTGCAGGCCCCTGCGGTTGGAGCTCCCGAAGTTGGTCTCCAGCAAAGACCGCCAACTCCTTGATGTTAGGCCGCAGTGTGGAGTGATACGATACGGAAAGAAAACACATCTCTGTCGAGATAAGAGATTTAAAAAAAATCTCCCAACTCCCATCCCCCACATAAAACAAGCTCAAGAACACTAAAAACATACAACGTGCCGGTTATTAAAACAGCTGGGACAGACAGATTGTTGGCGAGGAAGCCATGGCTGGTGCCACCCGGTTTTAGAGACACAGTGAGGAAACAGGTCCTTAGGCCCACTGAAACCAAGCTGACCAGCGATCACCCCGTACACTAACACTATCTTACACACTCGGGACAAAGTTACTATTTTACTGAAGTCTATTAACTTACAAACACCCTGCGGACTGTCTCCGGATGCCTACGAGCCACCCCAGTAAACCAACTGCCCGTCCTCGCTGGCATCGCCCCAGCCAACATCAGACGAGAAGCAGCCACGCTGTCCCTCTCTCGAAAGGCACAGACCAGTGAATCCCACCTCCTCCATCAGATCATCACAGAGACACCACGACGAGTGCGCCTCAAGTCACGGCACCCCTTTGCCACGCAAGCCCAAGAGCTGCTCTGCACAACACCGGCTGACGCTTCTAAGGCTGCCTGGGTCAAGACGAGATGGAGAGACCAGTGGAAGCCAGCGGAACCATCCATGCAACACCATTACATCGATGACCCCATGGACGTCCCTGGCCAGGACCTGCCCCGAAAGCAGTGGACAACCCTCAACCGCTTGAGGACAGGAATCGGACGCTATGGAGTGCCGGTGAAGAGGTGGGGCCTCGTGGACAGCACCTCCTGCGAGTGTGGGGACCCAACACAGACAGTGGAGCACATAGTCACCAGTTGCCCCAAACACCGGCCACCGAATGGTGAACGAGGTCTGATTGACCTGGACGATGACACGTTGGCCTGGCTCGCCTCAACGGAGCTGCAGGTCTACAAGACACACGACAGAAGAAGAAGACTTACAAACGTACATTTTTGGAGTGTGGAAGGAAACCGGAGCACCTGGAGAAAACCCACGCGATCACGGGGAGAACGTACAAACTCCGTACAGACAGCACCCGTAGTCAGGATCAAACTTGGGTCTCTGGCGCTGTGAGGCAACAACTCTACCACTGCGCCGCCCTTTTTTCATTTTTCAATCTGGAGTACAAAAGGTTCAGATTTGAACTCCACACTTTATTTTTTAGTAGGGTCGAGGGAAAACAAACAGAAGATGTTGGAATCTTGAACAGACGCAAGGCGCTGGAGGAACTCAGTGGATCGGGCAACATTTGTGGAGGAAATGGTCAGACAACGTTCTGATTCATGGACCCTTCTTCCGACTTCAAATAGAGGAGGATTACCAGAATTGTCTCTTGTACTAGGCACTGTGGAGCAGTGGTAGAGTTGCTGCCTTACAGCGCCGGAGACCCAGGTTCGATCCTGGCAACGGGTGCTGCCTGTAAGGAATTTGTACATTCTCCCCGTGACCTGCGTGGGTTTTCTCCGGGTGCTCCGGTTTCCTCCCACACTCCAAAGACGTACAAGTTTGTAGGTTAATTGGCTTTGGGTAAAACAGTAAATTGTCCCCAGAGTGTGTGTGGGATAGTGTTAACGTGCGTGGATCGCTGGTCGGTGTGGACTCGGTGTTCCGTCTGCTCTGTATCTCTAAACCAAACATCGGGGGGGGGGGGGGAAATTAAAGACAAGTTTAATAGGGCTGTTTAAACTTTGAGAGGTTTTCACGTAATGGAAAAGGAAAGTCAGTAAACAGAAATGTAGGTGTGGGATGATTGGCTTAAGAACCAGGGTGGAGAGGAAGTGAGGAACTTTCCTTGTAAACAAAAGAGTAAATCGGTGAGTCAGGCAGCAGCTTTGGAGAAAAAAAGATGGGACAGGTTTAGAGAGATCCAGGCCAAATATAAAAACCAGCATCTTCAGTTAATCCTTTCAGCTTTCTTTATAAAAACAGTTGGTTATGCTAATTTGGAGTGCACGGCTTATAGGAAGTAAATTGACGTTCATTTTTGGAAGGGACTCCCATACACACTATACTCCAGCAAAATAAGGTGGGAAGGAGTTAGACTAATTATAGATTGCTGATATGGGCTCACTGGTTTGTAACGAGGTAATGTGTAGGGAGGAACTGCAGATGCTGGTTTAAGCCGAAGATAGACACAAAAAGCTGGAGTAACTCAGCGGGACAGGCAGCATCTCTGGAGAGAAGGAATGGGTGACGTGACGGGCCGAGACCCTTCGAAATGTCACCCATTCATTGTCTCCAGAGATGTTGCCTGTCCGTCCCGCTGAGTTACTCCAGCTTTTTGTGTCTATTATCGAATATGTTGGCCTGATGAAGCGTCTCGACCCAAAACGTCATCCATTCCTTCTCTCCAGAGATGTTGCCTGTCCGTCTCGCGGAGTTACTCCAGCTTTTTGTGCCTCACTGGTTTGTAAGATATGAACCTTGTGAGTTGCAAGGACTGAATGATTTAAATCGAGCTTCATCCTTGTATGTATGTTAGTTTATTGTCACGTGTACCGAGGTACAGTGAAAAGCTTTTGTCGCTTGCTAACCAGTCAGCGGAAAGACAATACATGATTACAATCTATCCATTTACAGTGTACAGATACATGATAAGGGAATAACGTTTAGTGCAAGGTAAAGCCAGCAAAGTCCGATCAAGGATAGTCCGAGGGTCGCCAATGAGGTAGACAGTAGTTCAGCACTGCTCTCTGGTTGTGGGAGTCTGATTCAGTTGCCTGATAACAGCTGGGAAGAAACTTTATTTTGCCTGATAACAGCTGGGTAGAAAATGTGTAGCTTTCTGAGCTTTGGCTGCTGCCAATATGCATGTAAGCCACCCAGCCGGGTCCACCACGACCATTGATCATGCGAATTCTAGCTCGACCCTACACGCCAGGGGCAATTTTTACAGAGGCAAGTTAACCTACAAACCCGTATGTCTTTGGAATGTGGGCGGAAACCGGACCACCCGGAGAAAACCCACGCGGTCACAGGGAGAACGCAGAAACTCAGGAGGTCAGCAATGTGAGACAAGATTGATGTGAATGATCGCAGGAAGTGCTCTATCAGTGCAATTTTACCAGAGCCAATTAACCTATAAACCTGCACGTCTTTGGAGTGTGGGAGGAAACCGGAGCACCCGGAGAAAGCCCACACGGTCACAGGGAGAGTTTACTCCGTTCAGACAGCACCCGTAGTCAGGATCGAACCCGGGTCTCTGGCGCTGTAAGGCAGCAACTCTACCGCTGCGCCACCGTGCGCTCTGTATAACCAAACTTGTCCTACACATCCCCTTTCACCTTAAAGCGATGCCCTTTAGCCTGTAATATTTCCACCCTGGGGAAAAAAGGCTCAGACTGTCTACCCTATCTAAGCCTCTCATATTTTACGCATCGGGTCTCCCGGCAACCTCTGACTCTCCAGAAAAAAACAATCCAAATGTATCCACATTCTCGAGACATGCTGCCCGACCCAATGAGTTACTCCAGCCTTTATTATTGCCACTTGTCTTGCTATCATTTGGCAATCAATTTTACAATTCATTTGAAGAACACAAACAGCAGAGCAGAAGCTAATGGAATCAAAACTAAGGATCAGAAATTGGTACTGCATGATATTAAACTGGCGGATGTACAATCATAATTTGTGTGCCATTAAAATTAATATTACGCTTGCCTCGGGTTCCAAAGCACAGTTATGTTAATTGTTCGGTTTGAATGTCTTGACCTGAAACGTCGACAATTCCTTCTTCCCCTCACCCCCAACCACTGCTGCTCCACCTAAAGAATTCCTCTGGCATTTTATTTTTGCTAATTTTTTTAAGTTCTCTTGTAGGGTTTCACTGGTGGGAATAAAGTTAAAATCCCAAAGTAGTATTATGATTAGTGCGGGTGTCAGGGTTTACGGGGAGAAGGCAGGAGAATGGGGTTAGGAGGGAGAGGTAGATCGGCCATGATTGAATGGCGGAGTAGACTTGATGGGCTGAATGGTCTAATTCTACTCCTATCACTTATGATCTTAGACAATAGAGACAATAGACAATCGGTGCAGTAGGCCATTCGGCCCTTCGAGCCAGCACCGCCATTCAATGTGATCATGGCTGATCATCCCCAATCAGTTCTTGCCTTCTCCCATATCCTATCTAGCTCTCTCTTGAAAGTATCCAGGGAACCGGCCTCCACCGCCCTCTGAGGCAGAGAATTCCACACTCGCAACTCTCTGTGTGAAAAAAGTGTTTCCTCATCTCTGTTCTAAATGGCTTACCCCTTATTCTTAAACTGTGGCCCCTGGTTCTGGGCTCCCCTAACATCGGGAACATATTTCCTGCCTCTAGCGTGTCCAACCCCTTAATAATCTTATATGTTTCAATAAGATACCCTCTCATCCTTCTAAACTCTAGAGTATACAAGCCCAGCCGCTCCATTCTCTCAGCATATGACAGAGATTTTTGCCCAATCTGAAGTTGATCTTTAGTTCAAGACATTAAAAAAAATCCTGGTGCATGAATTGGAAAGGTTTAGAGGGAGAAAGGCCAAATGCGGGATTGGTGTAGATGGGCCACCTTGGTTGGCATGGGCAAGCTGGGCCGAAGGACTTGTTTCCATACAGTATGACTCTGATTCTATGACTCCAATTCGCTGGAGGCTTAAATTGATACAACACAATGCAGTCACCATTCATATTTGGATTGCTGGCATAGTTCTGAGTCGGGTAGCATCTGTGGAGGACATTGATAGGCGACATTTTGGGTCGTGACCTGAAACGTCACCTATCCATGTCCTGCAGAGATGCTGCCTGACCCTCAATTACTCCAGCACTTTGTGTTCCCAGTATTGTCGTAAACCTCTTAGTTTTAGAGACACAGCATGGAAACGGGCCATTTGGCCCACCCGACCATCGGTCACCCGGACATTAGTTCTGTCCTACACACACTAGGGACAATTTACAATTTTACTTAAGCCAATTAGCCTACAAACCTGTACGTCTTTGGAAGTGTGGGAGGATACCGGAGACAAAACCATGCAGGTCATGGGGATAATGTTCCAACTCCACACAGAGACACACCCGTAGCCAGGATCGAACCTGGGTCTCAGGCACTTTAAGGCAGCAACTCTAGCGCTGCGCCTCCGTGCCGCCCACAACACCCTCTCCAAACCCTCCACACCGTTCTGTCAGTGCTACATCCTGAACTATACATTGCAGCACATGCAGGTGCTTTCAGGTTCAGCTCAAATGATCAATAGTTTATGTTCCTGGAGCAGAATGAGGCCATTCGGCCCATCAAGTCTACTCTGCCATTCAATCATGGCTGATCTATCTCTCCCTCTCAACCCCATTCTCCTGCCTTCTCCCCATAACCCCAAGCCTAATCAAGAATCTCTCAGTCTCTGCCTTGAAATTATCCATTGACTAGACCTCCACAAACCTCTGGGGCACTGAATTCCACAGATTCACCACTTAACCAGATGACTATCAAGCTAGTACCTCTGTACACTACTGTACTGTAATCAAACTAATCCCAATGGACAAAACTCTACCAAATGCCGTCCGTCCGCAAAGACTACTTGGAACTTTGAGAGAAATTCTTAAACCACTCCAAAGACGTACTGGTTTGTGGGTTAATTGGCTTGGTATGATTCAGGTCAGGTCGGGGGGGGGGGGGGGAGAGTTCCCCCCGCCACGGGTACCATGTAATCCCGTGCTACCTGCTCCGTGGTCGGATAGTCGGCGACTAAACCGTCTCCCCCACCTGGTTTACCGGGTGAGGAGGGGGGCTGTGGACCCCCAGCAGGACCAAAAAGAAGACCTGTCAAAGGGCGGATGAGCCCCTACCTAACGAGCCAACGGCCATCCATACTTCAGTAGAAGTTGCGATCACTGTCGTACATAGCATTGTAAGGCATTGATGTTTTCAACGATGATGATGATGATTGTACATTGTCCCTCGTGTGTAGGATAGTGTTGGTGTGCGGGGATCGCTGGTCGGCGCGGGCTGGGTGGGCTCTAAGCTAAAAACTAAAACGTTGATATATCGGCACAGACGTTTGCACAAACTGATTTTAAAAAAAAAAAAGTTTTTTTCTCGAAGACGCAAGGATATAAAATGCTGAGGGTGACCTTGATGCAAGGACTGTTTTGATTAATGTTGGAAATATGTGTTGATTGGAGGCAGCTGTTATGGTCGACAATACAGTGATTTACATCTGCCTCCAGAAACACAATCTCATGTGATGCTGAGGTAATTGAAGAGTTCGTGGGTTATCCCCGCAGCTTGGCTGGACTTTGGCTAAAGGCCAGCAAACTATTAAAACAGACAGCAGTTTATTAAATGTTGATCAGAAATTTCTTCAACAGAACTACAAACACAAGACTGGATAGCATGCAGCAAAGGCATTTGTTTCACGAGGGCTTGTACTCAAAAACAGGGATGTGATGCTGAGGCTGTATAAGGCGCTGGTCAGGGCACATTTGGAATATTGTGAGCAATTTTGCGCGTCATATCTCAGGAAGGATGTGCTGGCTTTGGAGAGGGTCCAGAGCTGGTTTACAAGAATGCTCCCAGGAATGAGTAGGTTAACCTATGATGAGTGTTTGTCGGCACTGGGCCTGTACTCGCTGGAGTTTAGAACAATGAGGGGGGACCTCATTGAACTGTACAGAATAGTGAAAGGCTTGGATAGAGTGGATGTGGAGAGGATGTTTCCACTAGTGGGAGAGTCTAGAACGGGGGTGGGCAACCTTGTTCTGTATAGGGGCCAGGACGCACGTCTGTGAGCGGATGGCGGGCCACATCTATCACGTGTACACATGGATCCCGCCCCCATCCCGCCCCGGATGGCGGGCCACATCTATCACGTGTACACGTGGATCCCGCCCCCATCCCGCCCCGGATGGCAGGCATCAAATCACGTGTTCACATAGATCCCGCCCCTTCGAGGACGCCACCCGGAGCACTGGCCCCTAGTTACGGGCACTCACGAACATGGCGCACCTACGGACCATTGCCTTGGCTCTGTCCTGAAGGCGGTGGCTCACATACTCACACCCACTCGTCCCCGGCCTATCGACAACCCCGATCCCGACAGTAAAGCCCAGACACATGTGTTCGGCCGTGCCGGCGGCTTTGCGCAGGATGCGGTACAGCCAGAGCTCGGCGTTGCTCGGCGCTCGCTGCTGTTCGGCGACTCTGCCATTGCGGCCGCCAGCGCAGGCCGCCTTGCGTCCTTGCATCACCGAGCCTGGGAGACGCAGCCTCGGGCCCGGGAGGTACCGGAGATGATGGAAGTCTGCGGGCCGGATGATTACGGAAAAAATGTACGCCTGCGGGTCGGATGATTTCGGGTTACGGGCCGCATTCGGCTCGGGGGCCGTTGGTTGCCGACCCCTGGTCTAGAACTAGAGGTCATAGCCTCAGAATTAAAGGACGTTCTTTTAGGAAAGAGATGAGGGGGAATCTCTTTAGTCAGAGGGTGGTGAATCTGTGGAATTCTTTGCCACAGACGGCTGTGGAAGCCAATGTGTGGGGATCGCTGGTCGGTGCGGACTCAGTGGGCCAAGGGGCCTGTTTCTGCGCTGTATCTCTAAACTAAACTAAACTGCTGCCTGACCGGCTGAGTTACTCTGTGTCTATCTTCAGTATGATCTAGCATCTGGAGTTCCTTTCTACACACCATGTAAACAATTTTCAATTTGGCAATAGGCTTTGCTGTTAATTGAAGAACAACTTGTTAAGGTGCTTCATTTAACTATGATTCACCATCGTCACAAGTTTTAGAGTTAGCTCAACCTGGGATCATTAACTTAAAAGCAGGAACATTTCCGCTCGAACCTTGCTCTTTGGTAAGTGCAAATTGAATATAGCGTGTGGGGAAACAGAAATTTGCATCTCACTAAACTTGCTCTTTACTATCTTACTGTTCAAGAGAGGTGGCATGGTGGCACAGCGGTAGAGTTGCTGCCTCACAGCGCCAGAACCGGGTTCGATCCTTTCTACGGTCTTATCTCATTGACCTCCTCTCCCCCTACCAACCCTCACGGTCCCTCAGATCCACATCAGCTGGTCTCCTCTCCACTCCGAAATCAAACCTCTGCACTTTTGGAGGCAGAGCCTTCTCCAGGGCAGCTCCCAGGATCTGGAATTCCCTCCCACAACCGGTCCGAAATTCTGAGTCCCTCACCATCTTCCAGTCCCGCCTCAAGACCCATCTCTTCACCTCTGCATACCCTTAGTCCCATGTTCCCTTCCCCTTTGCATCTCTGTCTTACTGCTCTATTTTGTTTTGTTTATTCTTGACTCTCAATGTAAAGCGACTTTGAGTCCTTGAAAAGCGCTATATAAATAAAATCTATTATTATTATTATTATTATTATTATTACGGGTGCTTGTTTGTACGCTCTCCCCGTGACCCGCATGGGTTTTCTCCGGGTGCTCTGGTTTCCTCCCATACGCCAAAGATGTACAGGCTTGTAGGTTAATTGGCTTTGGTAAAATTGTAAATTGTCCCTAGTGTGTGTGTAGGATAGTGTTAATGTGTGAGGATCGCTGGTCAGTGAGGGCTCGGTGAGCCGAGGGGCCTGTTTCCGAGTTGTATCTCTAAACTAAACTAAAGTTGTGTATAAGACTGACAATCCCAACAGCAATTAAAGTTAACCAAAGATAGACATAAAATGCTGGAGTAACTCAGCGGGACAGGCAGCGTCTCTGGAGAGAAGGAATGGGTGACGTTTCGGGTCGAGACCCGTCTTCAGACTGGTTAGGGAAAAGGGACGCGAGAGATATAGACGGTGATGTGTAGAGATAAAGAACAATGAATGAAAGATAGGCGGAAAAGTAACGCTGATAAAGGAAACAGGTTATTGTGAGCTGTTTGTTAGGTGAAAACGAACGGCTAATGCGACTTGGGTGGGGGAGGGTTAGCGAGAGATGGAATGCCCGGGGCTACCTGAAGTTCCAGAGAAGATGGAGGCGGAGAAAACAAGGCCGTAGTTGTGAGTGAGTAGTAGTCTGAAGAAGGGTTTCGGCCCGAAACGTTTGCCTATTTCCTTCGCTCCATAGATGCTGCTGCACCCGCTGAGTTTCTCCCGCATTTTTGTGCACCTGTAGTAGTGAGTCTGGGTTATAGATATGCAAAAAAGTAACGATGATGTCAAAGGTTTACCATGTTTTTCATGGGGTGGGGGTGGGGGTTTAAGTCTCATGTAAACTAGATCAGGTAACCGGGTAAGTTTTTGCATCCTTGAAGGGTATTAGTGAATCACAAAGTTCTGACCACACAGTGTGGAAACAGGGCCTTGGGGCCCTCTGTGTCCATGGCAACTATCAAATACCTATCTCTACAAATTCATTCATCAGCCCTTGGTCAGATGCCTACATCAGATGGGATTTTAAATGACAATCTAGTAGCTCTATGGTTAGCAATATTGAATCCAGCTGTTTTTAAAATTTTAATTCTAGGTGTTCATTTGAATTCCCCTGTGCTACAATGAGATTTGAACTCTCTGCGGGCCAGTGGTTTAGAACCCTGACAGAGTCATAGTCATCCAGCATGGAAACAGGCCCTTCGGTCCAATTCACCCATGCTGACCAGGATGCTCATTGATACTTGACCCACCTGCCCGCGTTTGGCCCATATCTTTTTTTTAAGAGATACAGCATGATTATACAGGCCCTTTGGCCCACCGGGTCCGCGCCGACCAGCGATCGCCCTGCACACGAACACTATCCTACACACTAGGAACAATTTTACTGAAGCCAATTAACATACAAACATGTCTGTTTTGGGGATGTGGTAGGAAACCGTAGCACCCGGAGGAAACCCACTTAACCACAGGAAGAATGTACAAACTCCATACAGATAGCACCCGTAGTCAGGATTGAACCCGGGTCACCGGCGCTGTAAGGCAGCGACACTCCCACTGCACCACTGTGCCGCCTTAATGTCTCTCTAAAACTTTATTTTCCATGTACCTGTCCAAATGTCTTTTAAATGTTGTTTCTAGTACCTGCCTCCTCTGGCACATGGGCGGAAATCACTTTTAAAACATGGGGGTGGGGGGGGCACAATGAGGCCTGACATCTAGGACAGGGTTCGGCAACCTACGGCCCATGGGCGGGATCCGGCCCGCAACCCGAAATAATCCGGCCCGCAGGCGTTTTATTATTATTTTTTCAATTAGTTTTAACGACCTGGGAACTGCAGCCAGTCCCGGGGCACGCAGGCGACCTGCCCGCTACAGCCACACCTGGGGCAAGCGAGCAGACCTGGGAACGGCAGCCAGTCCCGGGGCAGGCAGGCGACCTGCCCGCTACAGCCACACCTGGGGCAAGCGAGCAGACCTGGGACTGGCTGTAGTGCCCAGGTCACAAAACATAGGGGGGGGGGGAAATTGTCCCCCACCTCTCAAAACATGGGGGGGAACGGGGCAGCCCCCCCCCCTCCCCAGGATTTCCGCTCACGTCTGGCAGCACGTTCCATACACCCCCACCCTCTGACTGCTAGTCCAATATCTTAACCTCTCTATCATTGTATCCCATTCAATAGCAAAAGAAAACTGCACCTGCTAGAAAACCACAAAGTGCTGGAGTAACTCGGCAGGTCGGGCGACGTCTCTGGAGAACATGGAGAGGCGATGATGTGGGTCGGCACCCTTCTCTAGACTCGACCCGAAACATCGCCTATCCATGTTCCCCACAGATGTTGACTGACCTGCGGGGTTACTCCAGCACTTTGTGTCCTTTTTTCTGGGAAAAACTGCACCTGCAGTTCCTTGTATCTACAAACCACATTTTGCATTGCATTTTCTCTGCTGGTTTGACTTTTGACAACTGTTGGTCTATATTGCCTCTTGTGAAGACCCGGTCTAGTGACAGAGGCCACAATTATTTGCCGGTTAGTGGTATGGCACAGAAACAGGCCCTTCAGCCCATTGGATCTGTGCTGACCACTGGCGCTCATTCAGATTCATCCTAGACTAATTTCACTTCTATTTACCCATATTAAACTCTCTCACTCTCTAATACTTCAACTCTCCCTCAATAGTACCACTTACCTGCACACAAAGGTCAATATATGGTGGCTGTAGAGCTGCTGGCTTACAGCGTCAGAGAGACCCAGGTCCGATCCTGACCACGGACGCTGCCCCTTTTTGAGTTTGTACGTTCTCTCCGTGACAGCGTGGGTTTTCTCCGGGTGCTCCGGTTTCCTCCCGCACTCCAAAGACGTGCCGGTTTGTAGGTTTATTGGCTTCTGTGAATTGTAAATTGTCCCCAGTGTGTGTCGGATAGTGTTAACGTGCGGGGATCGCTGGTCGGCACAGAGTCAGTGTTTCAGTTTAGTTTATTGTCACGTGTACCGAGGTACAGTGAAAAGCTTTCGTTGCGTGCTAACCAGTCAGCGGAAAGACCATGCATGATTACAATCGAGCCATTCACAGTGAACAGATATACGATAAAGGGGAATAACTTTTATCGCAAGATAAAGCCAGTAAAGTCCGGTTAAAAATGAACATAGTAGTTCAGGACTGCTCTCTAGTTGTGGTAGGATGGTTCAGCTGCCTGATAACAGCTGGGAAGAAACTGTCCCTGAATCTGGAGGTGTGCGTTTTCACACTTCTGAACCTTTTGCCCGGTGGGGGAGATACATAGAAACATAGAAAATAGGTGCAGGAGTAGGCCATTCGGCCCTTCAAGCCTGCACCGCCATTCAATATGATCATGGCTGATCATCCAACTCAGTATCCCGTACCTGCCTTCTCTCCATACCCCCTGATCCCTTTAGCCACAAGGGCCACATCTAACTCCCTCTTAAATATAGCCAATGAACTGGCCTCAACTGCCCTCTGTGGCAGAGAGTTCCAGAGATTCACCACTCTCTGTGTGAAAAATGTTTTTCTCATCTCGGTCCTAAAGGATTTCCCCTTAATCCTTAAACTGTGACCCCTTGTCCTGGACTTCCCCAACATCGGGAACAATCTTCCTGCATCTAGCCTGTCCAACCCCATAAGAATTTTGTACGTTTCTATAAGATCCCCTCTCAATCTCCTAAATTCTAGCGAGGGGTGGGGAGGCAGTGGCCAGGGTGAGACTCATCCTTGATTACGCTGCTGGCCTTGCCGGTGCAGCGTGAGGTATAAATGGAATCAATGGAATGGAGGTTGGTTTGTGTGACGGTCTGGGCTGCGTCCACAATTCGCTTCAATTCCTTGCGGTCTTGGATGGGGCTGTTCCCAAACCGGGCCAGTGGGCCGAATGGCCTGTTTCCACCATGTAACTCTAAAGTACAGTGGTCAGTTGACGTACCGACCTGATTGCTCTTGGGGTGTGGGAGCAAAACCATGGGGGGGGGCACGAGCAAGCACACATGGAGGGAAACCAAGATCAGCATTGATGCTGGGGCACTTGATCAGTACGGGTGTCAAGGGTTACGGGGAGAAGGCAGGAGAATGGGGATAGGAGGGAGAGATAGATCAGCCATGATTGAATGGCGTAGACGCGATGGGCCGAATGGCCTAATTCTGCTCCTGTCACGTATGTAAATGCCTCTGTGAGGCAGCAGCTCCTCCAGCTGTGCGCCGTGATCAGACAATGCGGTACTTCATGCTTTTGACAACACTGCGTTGCGATGTCGCATAGTTTGGAGAAATTGAAGGCGCGATGAAACGTGGATAATTACTGACCTCTCAAATTGACATCACTTGTGGGATGATGACTGTAACTTGACACGGCAGAGCAAGTATCCTCCGAGTCAGTCAGTGTTGCTCTCTTAAGTGTGAAATGTGTCTGGCTGGTTGGATTTTTGAGTTTAGGACGTTGCTTAAGGGCCTGTCCCACTTGGGCGACTTTTTAGGCGAGTGCAGGAGACTCTGCGCTCCCCTCATGATCGCCACATGTTCGCTGGCGGTCTCTGGTGAGTCTCCTTCATGGTCGCGAGGAGTTCCCGCATTCTGGGAACTAGTCGCGGCCTCAGTATGGTCACCATGGAGAAAATCGATAATCCTGCAGTCGTAGGTGCAGTTGTAGTGGGGTCGCCATGTAGTTATAGGTAGTTGAGGTAGTCGTAGGTAGTTTTAGTTAATCGCCTTTGCTGACCGGGCATTTTCATTGGCTCATTGTGGGGAAAAAACATAAGCGTGAGTTTTCAGAACCAAGGATAACCGACCGGTAATGTTAAATGCCCGCCAAACTTCACAGTTGTGTATCTCTGGCTTATTAAAAGTTGTCTGCATTCTTAAAAGTGTCTCCACTCCTTCTCCCCCCCTTCTCCCCCCCCTTCTCCCCCCCCTTCTCCCCTCCCCCCTCCCCCTCTTTTAAAAGACTTACCGTACACTGTGTTAGACGTCTTAATTACAGCGCCAACCTTCCTGTTCATCGCGGTGTGTGTCTGTATCACCTTGGCTTTGCACCGTGTGAATTTCAGACAGCGCTCCCCCCGCTTTCCCTGGCCCCTGCCTTTGCGATGTGTATGTGTGTGTGTGTGTGTGTGTGTGTTCCACTCTGACAGTCGCCGTTCCAGTTCCCGTTTTTTCAGGCGAGTGCCGCGAACTTGACAGTCGCCGGCGGTCCGCTGAAAAATCGCCGAAGTGGGGCAGGCCCTTAAGGGTGATACAAAGGAGAATGTTTATGCAGAAAGTGTCTGACTTAACTGGGAATGGGTGGCCCCGCTGAGTTACTCCAGCAATTTGAGTCTATCGACTGTGTTCTTGGATTGGGTTAATGGTTGGTCGTAGTGGTACAGGTCCACCACTGATTTTCCGGCACCCTTGGTTCCAGAGCCTTGCCGGATTATCCGTTTTGCCGGATCAACAGAGGTCAAGTAATAATAATTCAACAAAACATCTCTGACCCAACTGATTATTAGTTTAGAGATTCAGTGCAGAACAGGCCCTTCAGCCCACCGAGTCCGCACTGACCAGAGATCACCCCATACACTGACATTACCCTACACACACTAGGGACAATTTACAATTTAACCTACAAACCTGTACGTCTTTGGAGTGTGGGAATAACCCGGAGCACCCGGAGAAAACCCACGTGGTCACGGGGAGAACAATAGACAATAGGTGCAGGAGTAGGCCATTTGGCCCTTCAAGCCAGCACCGCCATTCAATGTGATCATGGCTGATCATCCCCAATCAGTACCCCATTCCTGCCTTCTCCCCATATTCCTTGGCTCCTCTATCTTTAAGAGCTGTGTATAATTCTCTCTTGAAAGCATCCAGAGAACCTGCCTCCACCGCCCTTTCGACCTTTGCACCACCGTGCCTCCCTTTTAGCCCCCCCCCCCCCCCCCAGCATATCTAAAGCACCATAGACTGTTAGAAACTTAAATAAAGAATTAACAATTAAGAAAGAAGTGAGCAATTAACTCTTTCAGGATAGCGGACACGTCAATAGACAATAGGTGCAGGAGTAGGCCATTCGGCCCTGCAAGCCAGCACCGCCATTCAATGTGAGCGTGGCTGATCACCCACAATCAGTACCCCGTTCCTGCCTTCTCCCCATATCCCCTGACTCCGCTATCTTTAAGAGCTCTATCTAGCTCTCTCTTGAAAACATCCAGAGAACCGGCCTCCAAGAACCTCCTGAAAGAACGTCCACCACGTGCAAAGCTCTGGTAATTTTGTCCACATTGAAGGAGGTGTCGTACTGTCAGTTGCCGGAAAATGGATGGTTTACTTGTAGTGGTAAATTCTGACCATCTACGCTATCAATGTCTCTTGGAATTTTATATGCTTCTGAGATACAGTGCAGAAACTGCGCTGTCGGCCCACCGAGTCCGCACCGACTGGCGATCTCCCTGGACGCCAGCATTATCCTACACAATTTACAATTTTACCTAAGCCAATTTTACCAACAACCGCTTGGAGTGTGGGAGGAAACCTGAGCACCTGGAGAAAATCCACACAGTCACGGGGAAGAACGTACAAACTCAGTACAGACACCACCCCAAAGTCAGGATCAAGCCCAGGTCTCTGGCGCTGTAAGGCAACAACTCTACCGCTGCGCCACCATATCGACCATTGTGTTCGCCCCTCAATAGACAATAGGTGCAGGAGTAGGCCATTTGGCCCTCCGAGCCAGCACCACCATTCATTGTGATCATGGCTGATCATCCCCAATCACAGTACCCCGTTCCTGCCTTCTCCCCATATCCCCTGACTCCGCTATATTTAAGAGCCCTATCAAGCTCTCTCTTGATAGCATCCAGAGAACCTGCCTCTGAGGCAGAGAATTCCACAGACTCACAACTCTCTGTGTGGAAAAAATGTTTTCTCAACTCCATTCTAAATGGCTGACCCCTTATTCTTAAACTGTGGCCCCTGGTTCTGGACTCCCCCAACCTCCGTTCCTGACAAAACAACACATAGAAACATAGAAACATAGAAAATAGGTGCAGGAGTAGGCCATTCGGCCCTTCGAGCCTGCACCGCCATTCGATATGATCATGGCTGATCATCCAACTCAGTATCCCATCCCTGCCTTCTCTCCATACCCCCTGATCCCTTTAGCCACAAGGGCCACATCTAACTCCCTCTTAAATATAGCCAATGAACTGGCCTCAACTACCTTCTGTGGCAGAGAATTCCACAGATTCACCACTCTCTGTGTAAAAAATGTTTTTCTCATCTCGGTCCTAAAAGACTTCCCTCTTATCCTTAAACTGTGACCCCTAGTTCTGGACTTCCCCAACATCGGGAATAATCTTCCTGCATCTAGCCTGTCCAACCCCTTAAGAATTTTGTACGTTTCTATAAGATCCCCCCTCAATCTTCCAACACGTTCCTGTCCAACCTCTCCCCGTGGCTAATATCCTCTCATCCAGGCAGCATTCTGATAAACCTCCTCCGCACCCTTTTCCAAAAGCCTCCACATCCTTTCTATCATGGGGCGACCAGAAATCTGAAATCCTAATCTGAATCCATCTGAACTGCTGCATTTTTGGCACTGATTCTAGAAAACATACATTAGGCATTGATTTGAATCGCTGATGTTCCCCGTTGAGATATAAAAAGGATTAAAGCGGTAATTGTGAAGAGTGGTTTCCCTTCGAGTTTCAAGGAGCTGTGCGATCCATTTGATCTGCCTAAAATGATTCCATGTTTGTTGGACGAATACAGTCAGATGGAATAGCAATCGAGCATAAGTGGGAAAGGTATTGAGATGAAAGCCAAGCCACATTGGCGGGGAAACCAGAAAGCCTCGTTATATGCGACGGGCAATAGCTTCTGGAATGTTCTCTTCCGAAAATAATATGCCGTGCGGCCAGACTCCAGCTTCTAACGAAGGGGGTTCGAAGGCAGGCGGAGCAAAAGTGGGTAAATGGGGGTTTAAAGTTAAATTAGCCACGACTTTGCTTAGAGATACAGCATGGAAACAGTGAGGGCTCTTCCCACATAAGAGATGGGAGCAGAATCAGGTCATTCGTCCCATCAAGTCAACTCTGCCATTCCATCATGGCTGATCTGTCTCTCCCTCCTAACCCCACATTCTCGGAGATAACGTGTCTGAAACCTTGTTTTGCGCTGCAGCTGGGCAACAAGAGGAGCCAATTGCCACATCCGCACACACTTTCGTTACCTCATTTAATTCCAACCATAATTAAGTATTTTAATTTTTCTTCTACCGTGGTCCAAAGGGCCTGTTTCCGCCCTGTATCTCTGGTCTAAAATCTAAAAGCTGAAGGAGATTTTAAAGTTAATCTAAAAATCGTAAGTTGAATTCTAAAAGCTTAAATGTGTCCCATCGGACGTGGGAACAAATCCCCTCTGTTATCAGGCTTCTAAACAGTCCTTCAATCCAATGGGGTGCTGTACAATTCACCTCTACCCCATTGCGGACATTGGACTTTGTCTCTGGAACTGATGCGCTACAATGCTGAGAACTATATTCTTCACTCTGTATCTGCCCCTTTGCTCTACCTATTGTACGAGTTTGACTTCATTATATTTAGGTACCGTATTATTTGATTTGACTGGATAGCGTGCAGAAACAAACTTTCCACTGTACCTTAGTACACATGACAATAATAAATTTAAAGTAATGTATCCTTTGTCATTCAGACATTTCAGTCTGAACGAAATTGTATACCTTGCAGTCATAACATAGAATAAAATAACAAAACACACACTTAACACAGATTTAACTTCCACCACAGCGAGTCCACCGGACACCTCCTCACTGTGATGGAAGGCAAAAGTCTTAAAGTCCTTGTCTCTTCCCTCCTCGTCTCCGTCTGCGTTGAGGCGATCCAGCCGGGTGTTGGTAAGTCCAGCGGCCGCATCCGAGCTCCGCCAACGGACCGGTTCAAACTCCGGGGCCCGGGGCGGTCGAAGCTGCCGAAGCTGCCACCCTCCAGTCCAGCGGACGAAGATGTCCGTTGCGTAACCTCAAATACCCTGATCAGATAGGTTGGATCGGGCCTTTGACAACCAGGCACTTGCTGACAGCTCTTTTACTTTTTCACAATGGAATTTAATATTGTTAATTTGCCATAAAATTATTGGAGGCATAAATAGAGTTGTCAGTTGGAACCATTTTTTCCAGGGTGGAAATGTCAAAGACCAGAGGGCATAGGTTTAAGATGAGAGGGGCAAAGTTTGAAAGGAGATGAGCGGGGCAGGTTTTCACTCAGACGTTGGTGGGTTTCCCTGGATCGTGTTGCCGGGTGCGGCGGTCGAGGCAGATATGTTGGAGGCGTTCAGATAAGAACGTGGACCTGCGGGGAATATAGGCGTATGGATCACGTGCAGGCAGCAGAGATTAGTTTACCTCAGCATCACGTTTGGCACGGAAACTGTGGGCCGAAGGGCCTGTTCCTGTGCTGTACTGTTCCCTCGTATGGACTGATGAAGGGTCCACACCGGTTCGTTCATTCTTTCCACAGATGCAGGCTGACCTGCTGAGTTCTTCCAGCTTTAATTGATATTGACATTGGAAATGGTGCAGCAAACCAGAGCAGATGGAGAATTGAAGATTCAATTTCTGCGGCAGTAGGTGTGGGTTAGCCGCAGAGTGTAATTTGAGATGAACCGAAAATGATGTATAAATTGCCCTCTGTCATTCTGTCATTCTGCGTCCTCCCATAGAAACATAGAAAATAAGTGCAGGAGTAGGCCATTCGGCCCTTCGAGCCTGCACCGCCATTCAATGTGATCATGGCTGATCATCCAACTCAGTATCCCATCCCTGCCTTCTCTCCATACCCCCTGATCCCTTTAGCCACAAGGGCCACATCTAACTCCCTCTTAAATATAGCCAATGAACTGGCCTCAACTACATTCTGTGGCAGAGAATTCCAGAGATTCACCACTCTCTGTGTAAATTTTTTTTTTCTCATCTCAGTCCTAAAAGATTTCCCCTTAAACTGGACCCCTTGTTCTGGATCTCCGTATCTGTGTGTCTGTCTGAGCATGGACCCCAGTGCCGAAGTAACTCATGGAGGCTGACAACATCTCTGGAAGACATGGATAGACTGAAGAAGGACCTGCCCCAAAACGTTGCCTACCCATGTCCTCCAGAGATGAGTTTGAGTTTTGTTTATTGTCACGTGTGCCGAGCTACAGTGAAAAGCTTTTGTTGCATGCTAACCAGCCAGAGGAAAGACAATACGTGATTACAATCGAGCCTAGACAAAAAATGCTGGAGAAAGTCAGCGGGTGAGGCAGCATCTATGGAGACAAGGAGTAGGCGACGTTTCGGGTCGAGACCCTTCTTCACCATCGAGCCACTCACACTGTACAGGTACATGATAAAGGGAAGAACGTTCAGTGCAAGGTAAAGTCCGATCAAAGATAGTCCGAGGGTCACCGAATGAGGTAGGTGGTAGCTCAGGACCGCTCTCTAATTGTTGGCAGGACGGTTCAGTTGCCTGATAATAGCTGGGAAGAAACTGTGCCTGAATCTGGAGGTGGTGCCTGACCCGCTGAGTTACTCCTGCATTTATTATCCTTTCCAGCTGTTTACGGCCTTTTCTACTCGATTAAGTCAAGACTAATTGAAATCTCGATCCTCATTTAACCCACTTTTGCTCCACCTGCCTTTGAACCCCCTCCTTGACGAGCTGGAGTCTGGCCTCACTGATAGGGGACGATCAGCCATGATCACAATGAATATCGGTACTGGCTCGAAGGGCCGAATGGCCTCCTCCTGCACCTATTTTCTATGTTTCTATGTTTCTCACGGCGCCGTGCCCTTTGTGCCTGTCTGTGTTTCGCTGGCCGTGAGAAATGGAAGCGGGAGTGGGCAGTTAGGCCCCCTTGAGCCATGCTCCGCTGTTTAAACAAGTCTGCTCATTTCTCGCCTGAGTGTTGCATTCCTGCACCAAGCCCCTGTCCCTCGCCCCCCACCCCCCCCCGTGAAGGCCAACAATCTCAACCTGCCTTTAAGCATAGTCAGCCTTGGCACTTCTCGTCCGCTTGGGTGGAGAATTCCAAGGATTCGCCAGTGTTTAGCTGTCAAATGTTTAGTTGGTTGTCACGTGTACCGAGGTACAGCGAGCAGCTTTTGTTGTGTGCCTTTGTGTGTCAGCTTTAATTTGTATTGTGCAGAGAAGATGTATGAGGATAGACACAAAATGCTGGAGTAACTCAGCGGGTGAGGCAGCATCTCTGCAGAGAACAAATGGGTGACGTTTCGGGTCGAAACCCTTCTTCAGATGTACGAGGATGTCGCCAGGACTCGAGGGCCTGACAATAGACAATAGGTGCAGGAGTAGGCCATTCGGCCCTTTGAGCCAGCACAGCCATTCAATGTGATCATGGCTGATCATCCCCAATCAGTACCCCGTTCCAGCCTTCTCCCCATATCCCCTGACTCCGCTATCTTTAAGAGCCCCATCTAGCTCTCTCCTGAAAGCATCCAGAGAACCGGCCTCCACCGCCCTCTGAGGCAGAGAATTCCACAGACTCACCACTCTCTGTGAGAAAAAGTGTTTCCTCGTTCTAAATGGCTTACTCCTTATTCTTAAACTGTCGCCCCTGGTTCTGGACTCCCCCAACATCGGGAACATGTTCTGGACTCCCCCAACATCGGGAACATCGGGCCTGAGCTATAGGGGGAGGTTGAGCAGGCTTGGACTTTATTCCTTGGTGCGCAGGAGGATGAGAGGTGATCTCACAGAGATGCATGAGATCCACGGTGACGCAGCGGTAGAGTTGCTGCTCTACATCGAATGCAGCGCCGGAGACCCGGGTTCGATCGCGACCACGGGCGCTGTCTGTGCGGAGTTTGTACGTTCTCCCCGTGACCTGCATGGGTTTTCTCCGAGATCTTCGGTTTCCTCCCACATTCCAAAGACGTACAGGTTTGTAGGTTAATTGGCTTGGTAAATGTAAAAATTGTCCCTGGTGGGTGTAGGATAGTGTTAATGTGCGGGGATCGCTGGTCAGCATGGACCTGGTGGGCTGAAGGGCCTGTATCTCTAAACTAAACTAAACTAAAGAGGGGAATAGATAGGGTGAATGCACCCAGGATAGGTGACTCAAGAACCTGAGGTTTAAGGTGAGAGGGTAAAGATTTTTTATTTTTCTCACAGAGAGTTGTGAGTCTGTGGAATTCTCTGCCTCAGAGGGCGGTGGAGGCTGGTTCTCTGGATAGTTCTGAAGAGAGAACTAGATAGGGCTCTTAAAGATAGCGGAGTCAGGGGATATGGGGTGAAGGCAGGAACGGGGTACTGATTGGGGATGATCAGCCATGATCACATAGAATGGCAGTGCTGGCTCGAAGGGCCGAATGGCCTACTCCTGCACCTATTGTCTATTAATAAGATTTAATAGGAGACTGAGGGGCAACTTTTTCACTGAGGGTGGTGGGTCTATTGAACGAGCTGCCAGAGCAGGCAGCTTTGGCAAATACTACAACTGCATTTAAAAGACACATGTAGATGGTTTAGAGGGATGTGGGCCAATGACTAGCTGAGGTGGGGCACTTTCGCCGGCACGGATGAGTTGGGCTGAAGGGCCTGTTTCTGTTTCTGTCTGACGCTTATAACTTGCCCGTTGGCTCAGCCCAGTTTCACGCTCTCATTTTGGCTCCCTCAATGTCGGCTTGTTCCACTGCTCCAGCTGGGCCTTGCGCTGACTGCAGCCTTGGCTCTGGATTCCTCCCTTTAACCCATGGCCTCTCATTTCTTTAAGGCCTTCCTTTGAACCTCCTCCTGGAAGAGTTTCCGATCACATCCCCATTCCTTAGTGCCTGACGCGCTTTCCTGCCTAAAAGCTGTTTATAAATTTGCGATGCTGTCTGACCCGCTGAGTTACTCCAGGTTTTTGTGCAGATCAGCATCTGCAGTTCCTCCGTACATGTTGATGGAATTAAACGTACTCCAGATTCCGGGACAGTTTCTTCCCAGCTGTTATCAGGCAACTGAACCATCCCTCCCACAACTGGAGAGTAGTCCTGAACTACTATCTACCTCTTTGGTGACCCTTGTCCTATCTTTGATTGGACTTTACTGGCTTTATCCTTGCACTAAACATTAATTATTCCCTTATTATGAGAGGAATAGATCTTGTCGATGGAAACCTGTATGTCATTGGAGTGTGGGAGGAAACCCGAGCTCCTGGAGAAAACCCACGCAGGTCACGGGGAGAATGTACAAACTCCGTACAGACAGCTTACCCGTAGTCAGGATCGAACCCGGGTCTCTGGTGCCGCGAGGCAGCGACTCTACCGCTGCGCCGCCGTGCCGCCGGTTGCAAATTGTGAAGCTGGAGGAAGGGATGTAGGTGAGGGCGGAGGAATATTATTGGGCGCAAGTCCAGCGGAGGAGGGCCGGCCCTGATTTGTTACGGCCTTTTTCCTACCTCCAGATCCCCCCCTCTACTTTCAGTACGACCCAAAACATCACCCATCCTTTTTCTCCAGAGACGTTGCCTGACCTGCTGAGTTACTCCAGCACTTTGAGTGTATCTTCAGTCTGAACCAGCACCTGCAGTTCCTTCCTACCCTGCACTCCTTTTCAATGATGTTATACTACCAGCCTCAACTACCTCCTTTGGCAGCTTCTTCCAGGCACCCACCTACCTGATGAATCTGTTATCAGGCAACTGAACCATCCTACCAACAACTATAGGCAACAGGTGCAGGATTAGGCCATTCGGCCCCTCGAGCCATTCAATGTGATCATGGCTGATCATCCCCAATCAGTACCCCGTTCCTGCCTTCTCCCCATATCCCCTGACTCCGCTGTCTTTAAGAGCCCTATCTAGCTCTCTCTTGAAAGCATCCAGAGAACCGGCCTCCACCGCCCTCTGAGGCAGAGAATTCCACAGACTCACCAGTCTCTGTGAGAAAATGTGTTTCCTCGTCTCCGTTCTAAATGGCTTACTCCTTATTCTTAAACTGTGGCCCCCTGGTTCTGGATGTCTATATTGTCTTTCCGTTGACTGGTTAGCAGGCAAAGCTTTTCACTGTACCTCGGTACGCGTGACAAATTCAAGTCAAGGAGGCAGCTTGGCCCGCTGCGTTACTCCAGCATTTTGTGTCCATCTTCCTTACCGTCATGCAGCATGAAAACAGGCCCCTCAGCCCAACCTGCCCACACTGACCAACATGTCTCATCTACACCAGTCCCACCTGCCTGCGTTTGGCCCATATCCCTCCAAACCTGACCTATCCATGTACCTGTCTAAATGTTTCTTAAACGTTGCGATAGTCCCTGCCTCAACTACTTCCTCTGGCAGCTCGTTCCTCTTTACATGAGAAAGTTACCCCTCAGATTCCTATTAAATCTTTCCCCCCCCCCCCCCCCCTCGCCTTAAACCCATGTCCTCTGGTTCTCGATTCCCCTACTCTGGGCAAGAGACCCTGTGCGTCTACCCGATCTATTCCTCTCATGGTTTTGTACACCTCTATACGATCACCCCTCATCCTCCTGGGCTCCAAGGAATAGAATCCTAGCCCACTCAACCTCTCCCTATAGCTCAGACACTCTAGTCCTGGCCACAGGTCACCTACTACAATAGCGAAAGGCTTGGATAGAGCGGATGTGGAGAGGATATTTCCACTAGTGGGAGAGATACTAGGACTAGAGGTCATAGCCTCAGAATTAAAGGACGTTCTTTTAGGAAGATGAGGAGGTAAAATGAGGAATCTGAGGGTGGCGAATCTGTGGAATTCTTTGCCACAGAAGGCTGTGGAGGGCAAGCCAGTGGATGTATTTAAGGCAGAGATAGATAAATCTTGATTAGTACGGGTGTCAGAGCTTATGGGGAGAAGGCTCGAGAATGGAGTTCGGAGGGAGAGCTAGATCAGCCATGATTGAATGGCGGAGTAGACTTGATGGGCCGAATGGCCTAATTCTACTCCTATCACTTCTGATCTTATGAACATCCTCGTAAATCTTCTGTGCTGGAGTGATCGAGCTTCCTTAAAAAACATTTTTTTTTCTTTTCCTTTTGCCCAGCTCAGTTTAAACTGAAAACGCGACTGAACTGGAAAGGGTGTGTCCTTTTTGAGAGGTCTGTCTGTTGCTCAGTGCAGCCTCATGTCCGCCCCCACCCACTCTGCAATGGGCCGGCAGACACTGCTGTGCTTGTGACTGCTGCCTGTCGAAGTGTCTGGGATGGGGGAGAGCGGAATGTTTACCTAATGTGACAGGATGCTTGCTTAAAATATCCGGGTACACAAGACACTCAATAAACGGGAGTGTTTCTTTCATGCAGAAGTCGTGGGGGGATAAAAGCAAATATTTAATGTTAATATGAAACATATGGATTAATTTGGAATTAAAATAAATGGAATCCCCGCCGTTCTGTGGAGGCAAAGTAGCAGAAATGTTTTTCTTTTCTGACTTTAAGAAATATTTATATTTTCCCCCCCCACTTCAGTGAGTTGTGTTATTTTTAACACGTGTATGTGAAGGCTGTATACATAATTTTCCATAGGCAGGGCTGCCGAAATGAGAAGCCTGTGTGTCTTTTCCCTGCTTCAAATGAACCAGACACTGTTCTTTACCGTTTGGAAATACAGCGTGGAAACAGGTTTAGTTTTAGTTTAGAGAAACAGCGCGGAAACAGGACCTTGGGCCCACTGAGTCCGCGCCGACCAGCGATCCCCGCACATTAACACCATCCCACACACACACACAAACTAGGGATAATTTTTACATTTACCAAGCCAAGTAACCTACAAACCTGTACGTCTTTGGAGTGTGGGAGGAAACCGAAGATCTCGGAGAAAACCCACGCGGTCACGGGGAGAACGTACAAACTCCGTACAGGCAAGCACCCATAGTCGGGATCGAACCCGGGTCTCCTGCGCTGCAAGCGCTGTAAGGCGGCAGCTCTACCGCTGCGCCACCGTGACCCTTTGGCCCACTGAGTCCATGCCGACCATCTATTTGCCTTGCACTAGGTCTATGTTTCCCACTTGCGCATCCGCTCCCTACACACGGGGCAATTAACCTACAAACCCGCACGTATTTGGTATGTGGGGAGGAAACCAGAGCGCCCGTACAAAAAGCCGCACGGTCACAGGGCGAATGTGCAAACTCCGCACAGGCAGCACCCGTGATCAGGAGTTTAGTTTTTACTAAACGAGACGGAAACAGGCCCTTCGGCCCACTGAGTCCGCGCCGACCAGCGATCCCCGCACATTAACACAACCCTACACACACTAGGAACATTTTTTTTGCATTCATACCAAGACAATTTACCTACAAACCTGTACGTCTTTGGGGTGTGGGAAGAAACCGAAGATCTCGGAGAAATCCCACGCGGTCACAGGTAGAATGCACAAACTCCGTACAGACAGCACCCATAGTCGGGATCGAACCCGGGACTCTGGTGCTGTAAGAGCTATAGGGAAACAACTCTACCACTGTCTAATTGTTATGTATACTGGCAAAGGAACAATGACATACTTGCTTGCTGCAGCTTTACAGGCATATTAGAGCAATAGCACACAAATAACTATACAATAAACAATAATGCAGGCATCCCCGACTTGTGTAAGGATTACGTTCCGTGAACCATTGCGGGCGTCAGTTATTACGCAAGTTGGAATCGCCATCCCCGCCCCCTGCCTGAAATAACTGAGTGAGAGCATGAACTGTCTCAGCTGCATCCAGGGCACTTTCTGTGGGGCACGGCCTTCTGGGTAATTACAGCCGCCATTGCCGGCTTGATTCCGATCGTGATCGTACAGTGTTGTGGAAATTACAAACTTCCTTGTTCGCACTCTGGGTCCGAGTACATAACTGTTTACGTATGGGAGAGTACACACAAGTGCGGGTTTAAGCAAGTCGCCTATTTAGTATTTAAGAAGGAACTGCAGATGCTGGAAAATCCCAGGTACACAGAAATGCTGGAGAAACTCAGCGGGTGCAGCAGCATCTATGGAGCGAAGGAAATAGGCAACGTTTCGGGTCGAAACCCTTCTTCAGCCTGGTTAGTAAGTTGGCGGAGTATATAGGGAGAGGTTGAGCAGGGTAGGACTTCACTCTTTGGAATGCAGGAGGCTGAGGGCTGCCTACAGAGGTGTACAAGATCTTTAGAGGAGTAGATATGGTAAATGCACAGTCTTTTACCCCGAGTTGGGGAATCGAGAACCAGAGGACGTAGGTTTAAGGTGAGCGGGGGAAAGATTTAAAAGGAACCTGAGGGGCAACTTTTTTTTATACAAAGGAAGGTTGGTATATGGATCAAGCTGCCAGAGGAGGTAGTTGCTATCACAACGTTTAAAAGACATTTAGACAGGTACATGGGTAGGATAGATTTTGAGGGATATGGGCCAACAGTAAGTTGGGACTAGTGTAGATGGGGCATGTTGGTCGGAGGGTGCATGCTGCCCGATGGGCCTGTTTCCACACTCTAAGACTCTATCATGACTGCTACTTTGCTTGTGGCCTCCCCTCCATTAGATTTGGTTTGATGAATCGGTTTGGCCTGATAAGAACCTGGACAGAGATTGTGATGAATGTTGGCCACTTAAGCCTTGTATCTGATGTAAGTGACTAAGACCGTTGTATTTCCTCTCTGCCCTCAGCTGGCCTGCTGCTGCGGCTCCAGTGAATGCGCCCTCTGCTGCAGCGGATGCCCCAAGATCAAAACCTCCACCGGCACCCGGGTCATGTACACTCTCTACCACATTCTCGGGACCATCGTCTGTTTCCTCATGTTGTCTCCGACCGTGGGAGATGCATTGAAAGACCATGTAAGTAAACAATTCAGTGACTTTATCTCTCTCTCTCTATTTTCCTCTCTTCCCACGGACTTGAGCACTTGAACTGTTGAGTACTTCACAGACAGACACAAGATGCTGGAGTAACTCAGCGGGACAGGCAGCATCCCTGGAGAGAAGGAACGGGTGACATTTTGGGTCGGAGCCCTTCCTCAGACTGGAGAAGGATCCCAGACCTCCAATGTCCCTCCACTGGTTGTTTAAGAAGGAACTGCAGATGCTGGAAAATCTAAGGTAGACAAAAGTGCTGGAGAAACTCAGCGGGTGCAGCAGCATCTATGGAGCGAAGGAAATAGGCGACGTTTCGGGCCGAAACCCTTCTTCAGTCTGAAGAAGGGTTTTGGCCCGAAACCTTGCCTGTTTCCTTCCCTCCATAGATGCTGCTGCACCCGCTGAGTCGTCCCTCCACAGATGCTGGCTTCTTCAGACTACGTGCCAGGGGGAAGGGGAAAGAGCAATATAGATGGTACTTAGGACAAATAAATGGAAGATATGCAGAAAGCAAGATTCAAGGGATTCAAGAGAGTTTATTGTCATGTATCCCAGATAGGACAATGAACTTCTTGCTTTGCTTTCAGCACAACAGAATATTTGCAGGCATAAATAATACAGAACAGATCAGTGTGTCCATATACAATTGAATATATATATATATATACGCACACACACACACACACATAAATAAGTATATAAAGTGCAGTCGGCTAATTAAAGTTCAGATTTTGTATGAGTTTATTAGTCTGATGGCTGTGGGGAAGGAGATATTCCTGAACCTGGTAGTTGCAGATTTCAGACTCCTGTACAGCAACAATAATCAGGGACATGTGGAGCCCACAAATGGTCCATTGTTGGCTGCGGGCTAGGGATAACGAGTGAATATAGACAGTGGAACTCAGCAGGATAACAGTGAAACTAGTATGACATCTAGGGTGGGGCGGGGATGGATGGAGAGAGAGGGGATGCAAGGGTTACTTGAAAGTTAGAGAAATCAAATTCATACCGCTGGGGTGTAAGCTGCCCAAGCGAAATAATATGAGGTGCTGTTCCCCCCAATTTACATGGGGCCTCACTCTGACAATAGAGGAGGCCCAGGACAGAAAGGTCAGTGTGGGAATGGGAAGGGAAGTGTTTGGCAACCGTAGGTGTTCAACCGTGAGCGAAGGCACATAAGTTCACAAGTTCTAGGAGCAGATTTAAACCATTGGGGCCCATCAAGTCTACTTCGCCATTCAATCGTGGCTGATCTATCTTTCCTCTTAACCTCACTTTCCGCCTTCCCGTCACCCCTGACACCCTTACTTTTCATCTCCTTTAAACTTGTCCCCTCTTACCTGAAAGCTGTGCCATCTGGTCCCAGTCATACAGCACAGAAACAAGCCCTTCGGCCTTGTGGATGCCGACCAAGATCCCCATCTACACTCTTCCCACCTGCCTATGTTTGGCCCGTATCCCTCCTAAATCTTTCCTATCCATCTGCCTGTCCAAATTTATTTTAAATGTTGTTATAGTTCCTGCCTTCTTCTTCTTCTTCTTCTTGCGTATGGCGTGCACAGCCTAAAGTTGTAGGGCCAACTTGTTCTAATTGATCTTATTTGATTGCTCACGCCAGGTTGATTGCATTCGTTGAAAGAGGGCGGACCACGTGAAGGTTGCAATCTCCCACCCCATAGTTCCTGTCTCAACTACCTCCTCTGGCAGCTCGTTCTATACGCCCACCTCCATCCGTGTGGGGAGTGGGCAGATGCATGGCAGATGAAGTTTAATGTGGATAAATGTGAGGTTATCCACTTGGGTACCAAAAACAGGAAGGCAGATTACTATCTAAATGGCGTCAAGGTTGGGAAAAGGGGAAGTACAACGGGATCTGGGGGTCCTTGTACATCAGTCTATGAAAGTAAGCATGCAGGTACAGCAGGCAGTGAAGAAAGCGAATGGCAGGTTGGCCTTTATAACAAGAGGAATTAAATATAGGAGCAAAGAGGTCCTTCTGCAGTTGTACAGAGCCCTAGTGAGACCACACCTGGAGTATTGTGTGCAGTTTTGGTCCCCTAATTTGAGGAAGGACATTCTTGCTATTGAGGGAGTGCAGCGTAGGTTTACAAGGTTAATTCCCGGGATAGCGGGACTGTCATATGCTGAGAGAATGAAGCAGCTGGGCTTGTACACTCTGGAGTTTAGAAGGATGAGAGGGCATCTCATTGAAAATATAAGATTGTTAAGGGCTTGCACACGCTAGAGGCAGGAAACATGTTCCCGATGTTGAGGGAGTCCAGAACCAGGGGCCACAGTTTAAGAATAAGGAGTAAGCCATTTAGAACAGAGAAGAGGAAACACTTTTTCTCACAGAGAGTGGTGTCTGTGGAATTCTCTGCCTCAGAGGGCGGTGGAGGCAGTTTCTCTGGATGCTTTCAAGAGAGAGCTAGATAGGGCTCTTAAAAATAGCAGAGTCAGGAGATATGGGGAGAAGGCAGGAACGGGGTACTGATTGGGGATGATCAGCCATGATCACATTGAATGGTGGTGCTGGCTCGAAGGGCCAAATGGCCTACTCCTGCACCTATTGTGTATTGAAAAAGTTGCCCCTCTGGTTCCTATTAAAACTTACCCTTCTCACCTTAAACCTCTATCCCTTGGTTCTTGGACTTCCCCTTCCCTGGGTACAGTTATCCCATCTATTCCCCTCATGTCTTTGACATTTCCACCTTGGGAACCCTATGGCACTCATAATTTTATATACTTCTATTCGTTCTGCTCTCAGCCTCTGATATTCCAGAGAAAACAATCCAAGTTTGTTTAATCTGAAGAAGGGTCGCCCATTCCCTCTCTCCAGAGATGCTGCCTCACCCGCTGAGTTACTCCAGCATTTTGTGTCTACCCTCACGTTTGTTCAACCTCTCTCGATAGCTAACACCATCTCTAATAAGTGCTAAGAGCAGAATTGGGCCAATCGGCCCACCAGGTCTACTCTGCCATTCAATCATGGCTGATCTATCTTTCCTTCCCCATCCACTCAATCCCAGCTTTCTCCTCTGTTATCAGGCTTCAGAACGGTCCTTCCATAAGCTAGGATAACCGTCCGATTCTCCAGCCACCTGAATACGGACATTTGTAGAATAACATTTAAAATCGGTCCCATTTGCCCCAACAAATGCAAGGCTGACCTTGCGGCTCCTACCCCGTATTGTCGCCAGGACAACGGGCCTTGATGGCAAAGTTAAGACTCCATTTTTAACAAACTTTGGACTTGAATCGCGCAAATAACTCTGGAAATGTGGTGACTCTTGTGTATTGTCTCAGTGTAATCCACTATTCTCACACTCTTGTACTTAAGTATGATTGTACCGATGTATAGTAAGATTTGTTTTACTGAAATATATGCTAAAATAACCATATAACCATATAACCATAACAGCACGGAAACAGGCCATCTCGGCCCTTCAAGTCCATGCCGAACATTTTTTTTACATTTTTTTTTTAAATTAAAATTAAATACTTCCCCCTAGTCCCATCTACCTGCACTCAGACCATAACCCTCCATTCCTTTCCCGTCCATATACCCATCCAATCTATTTTTAAAGGATAACATCGATAAAATGGAATTTCACTGCACCTAGATACATGTGACAATAAAGATGGTGGAAGGTGGTTTGTCGGACCGGCTAGTGGCGTACCTCGGGATGGTGCTGGGCCCATTGTTGACAAAAAACAAATCACAGAGTACTGGAGTAACTCAGCGGGTCAGGCAGCATCTGTGGAGAACAGGGTGAGGTGACGTTTCGGGTAGGGACTGTTCTTCAGACTCTGAAGAAGGGTCCCAACACAAAATGTTGCCAATCTGAAGAAGGGTCCCGGCCTAAATCGTCAGCTATCCATTTTTTCCCAAAGATGTTGCCTGACCCTCCGAGTTACTCCAGCACTTAGTGCCTTTTTTTTGTTAAACCAGCATCTGCAGTTCCTTGTGCCTACTGAACCGTTTGTAGTTTGTCATCTGTATGACTGGTTTGGATGAAACATAGAAAATAGATGCAGGAATAGGCCATTCGGCCCTTTAAGCCAATATGATCATGGCTGATCATTCAATATATATACCCCATTCCTGCTTTCTCCCCATATCCCTTGATTCCATTAGCCCTACGAGCTAAATCTAACTCTCTTGAAAACATCCAGTGAATTGGCCTTCACTGCCTTCTGTGGCAGAGAATTTCACATGAGGAAAAACCTTTTCACTCACAACTCTCTGAGTGAGAAGGGTTTTCCTCATCTCTGTCCGAAATGGCCTGCCCCTTATTCTTAAACTGAGAGAATGTACATGGCATGATCAGTAACTGAGCAAATAATACAAATAGATGGTATTGCAGACTGTAAAGAGTGTTATCAAGAATTGTAGAGGGATCTTGATCAACGAGGTAAGTGTGCCTTGGAATGGCAAATAAAGTTTAATTCGGACAAGTATGTTACAGTTTGTTGTAGGTTTTGGAGCTATTTGTGGAAATATTGCAATAGCTGATGTGTAGGAAGGAACTATAGATGCTGGTTTAAACTGAAGATAGAAACAAAATGCTGGTGTTACTCAGCGGGACAGGCAGCATCTCTGGAGAAAAGGAATGGGTGACCTTTCGGGTTACCCGACCTACCCTTCGACCTACCCTTCGACCTACCCGAAAGGTCATCCATTTCTTCTATCCAGAGATGCTGCCTGTCCCGCTGAGTTACTCCAGCATTCTGTGTCTATCTTCAAGAGGAAATTGGATCCAGTTACACATATATTTTTTGATTCCCTTATTGCTTCCCTTATTGGCAACTCTATGAAAAACTAATGATGAGCGTTTGACGGCCCTGGGCCTGTACTCGCTGGAGAATCGAAGGATGAGGGGGGACTTCTTTGAAATAAGATTCGCATAGTATGCTACTTTATACCAAGGCCTCAGAATAAAGAGATGGAAAGGAGGTGAGGAGGAATTTCTTTCGTCAGAAGGTGGTGAATCTGTGGAATTCATTGCTACAGAAGGCTGTGGAGTGACCAAGTCACTAGGTATTTTTAAAGTGGAGATTGACTAAAAGTCTGTAGCTTCCTTTTGCTCTGGTATTTTATTTCATTTACATGTTTAAACTATAATGTTTTATTATTAAGGTTTTAATGTTTTATGTTTTATTCTTAATTGTTTACTGTATGTCGTGCTGTTACTTGTGAGCGGAGCACCAAGGCAAATTCCTTGTATTTGTACATGCTTGGCCAATAAACTTTTTCATTCATTCATTCTAGATTAGTATGGGTGTCAGGGGTGATGGGGAAAAGGTAGGAGAATGGGGTTGAGAGGGAGAGATAGATCAGCCAGTCACGGTGGCGCAGCGGTAGAGTTGCTGCCTTACATTGAATACAGCGCTGGAGACCCGGGTTCGATCCAGATTACGGGTGCTGTCTGTACAGAGTTTGTACGTTCTCCCCGTGACCTGAGTGGGTTTTCTCAGAGATCTTCGGTTTCCACCCACGTTCCAAAGACGTACAGGTTTTGTAGGTTAATTGGCGTGGCAAATGGAAAAATTGTCCCTAGTGGGTGTTAATGTGCGGGGATCGCTGGTCGGCGCGGACCCGATGGGCCGAAGGGTCTGTTTCCATGCTGTATCTCTAAACTAAACGAAACTAAGCCATGATTGAATGGCGGAGTAGACTCGATGGGTTGAATGGCCTAATTCTGCTGGTTGGTCATATGAAAGTGGTTTGGATAATTCCTTCCAAGGGCATGGACAAAATGCCATCTGTGAGGCAGCATTCATGGCATCTGTGAACTACAGGGGCTGAAACTATGATTATTATTATTAATTTATTAATATTATTATTAATATGTCTTCTGCTTTTTGCAGGTTCCCTTCTACAATGAATTTTGTAGGACCATCCAGGCAGGTGCCAGCTGTGAAAAACTTGTGGGCTACTCTGCTGTTTACAAGGTCTGCTTCGGAATGGCTGTATTCTTCTTCATTTTCTTCCTCCTGATGATCAACGTAAACACCAGTAAAGATTGTCGAGCAAAGCTCCACAACGGGTAAGTTAAAGGCCCAAAGGCCGCGAAGTGAAAGGAAGCGTGCAATTCCATCTGGGACAAAAAAGACACAAAGTGCTGGAGTAACTGGGTGGGTCAGGCAGCACCTACTGAGGAAGGGTCTCTCCCCAAAACGTCACCTATTCCTTCTCTCCAGAGATGCTGCCTAACCATAGAAACATAGAAAATAGGTGCAGGAGGAGGTCATCCGGCCCTTCGAGCCAGCACCGCCATTCATTGTGATCATGGCTGATCGTCACCAATCAATAACCCGTGCCTGCCTTCTCCCCATATCCCTTGATTCCACTAGCCCCTAGAGCTCTATCTAACTCTCTCTTAAATCCATCCAGCGATTTGGCCTCCACTGCCCTCTGGCAGGGAATTCCACAAATTCACAACTCTCTGGGTGAAAACGTTTTTTCTCACCTCAGTCTTAAATAGCCTCCCCTTTATTCTAAGACTGTGGCCCCTGATTCTGGACTCGCCCAACATTGGGAACATTTTTCCTGCATCTAGCTTGTCCAGTCCTTTGGTGAGGCCAATTCTGGAGTATGGAGTACAATTTTGGTCGCCTAATTATAGGAAGGATGTCAACAAAATAGAGAGAGTACAGAGGAGATTTACTAGAATGTTGCCTGGGTTTCAGCAACTAAGTTACAGAGAAAGGTTGAACAAGTTAGGTCTTTATTCTTTGGAGCGCAGAAGGTTAAGAGGGGACTTGATAGAGGTCTTTAAAATTATGAGCGGGTTAGACAGAGTGGACGTGGATAAGCTTTTCCCATTGAGAGTAGGGAAGATTCAAACAAGGGGACATGACTTGAGAATTAAGGGACAGAAGTTTAGGGGGAACATTAGGGGGAACTTCTTTACTCAGAGAGTGGTAGCTGCGTGGAATGAGCTTCCAGTGGAAGTGGTGGAGGCAGGTTCGATGTTATCCTTTAAAAATAGATTGGATGGGTATATGGACGGGAAAGGAATGGAGGGTTATGGTCTGAGTGCAGGTAGATGGGACTAGGGGGAAGTATTTGTTTTTAATTAAAAAAAAAAAATGTTCGGCACGGACTTGAAGGGCCGAGATGGCCTGTTTCAGTGCTGTTATGGTTATATGGTTATATATGGTTATAATTTTATATGTTTCTATAAGATCCCCCTCATCCTTCCAAACTCCAGTGAATACAAGCCTAGTCTTTTCAATCTTTCCTCATAGGTCAGTCCCGCCTTCCCAGGGATCACGTGTACCGAAATACAGTGAAAAGCTGTTGCGTGCTATCCAGTCAGCAGAACGTTCACACGTTCACAAGTTTTAGGAGTAGAATTGGGCCATTCGGCCCATCGATTCTACTCCATGGCTGATCTCTGCTGCCTCCTAATCCCATTTTCCTGCCTTCTCCCCATACCCTTGACACCCGTTCTACTCAAGAATTTGTCTATATCTCTGCCGTAAAATTATCCACTGACCTGGCCTCCACAGCCCTCTGTGGCAATGAGTTCCACAGATTCACCACCCTCTGACTAAAGAAGGATAATCAGGGAAGGGTAAGGAAAGACAATACATGATTACATGATTTCTGAATTTCCCTGAGGGGATCAATAAAGTATTTATTATTATTTATTATTATTTATAACAATCGAGTCATTTACAGTGTATTATAGTAGAGTCATAGACTTACAGTGTGGAAACAGGCCCTTCGCCCCGACTTGCCCACACCAACCAACATGTCCTATCTACACTGGTCCCACCTGCCCGCGTTCGGCCTATATCCCTCCAAGCCTGCTCTATCCATGCACCTGTCTAATGAGTCCTAACTTGTTCAACCTCGCCCTGTAGCTCAGGGCAACATCCTGGCAACAGGTATAGCGACAGGTGTTGTATCTCCTGCAGTTGCAGGGGAAAGTACCTGGGGAGGGGGGTGGTTTAGGTGGGGAGGGATGAGTGAACCAAGGAGTTTATGGAGGGAGCGGTCTCTGTGGAAGGCGGAAAGGGGTGGGGATGCAAAGATATGACTGGTGGTACGAGGCCATTTGGGCGGGGGATCTATCTCTTTGAACCTTGCGTTTATTTGATCCCTGTGTTTTGCGTCTAGGTTTTGGTTTGTGAAGCTGGTGGTTTTGACGGGAATGTGTGCAGGAGCTTTCTTTATCCCAGACAAAGACACCTTTCACAAAGGTAAAGCTATTTTGTGAATGAAACCAATGTACTGTTTCAAAATGGATTTCTTTGGGGAAATCGTGTTCTGGGGACTTTCCTAAATTTAGATTTTTTTTTGAAATGTTATTTTTTTTTATCTTGTAGAAGTGTATAAATTTATGAGGAGACTTTCACCCAGGGTAGGAGAACCAAGAACCAGAGGATAGACAATAGGTGCAGGAGTAGGCTATTTGGCCCTTCGAGCCAGCACCGCCATTCAATGTGATCATGGCTGATCATCCCCAATCAGTACCCCGTTCCTGCCTTCTCCCCATATCCCCTGACTCCGCTATTTTTAAGAGCCCTATCTAGCTCTCTCTTGAAAGCATCCAGAGAACCGGCCTCCACCGCCCTCTGAGGCATCTAAATTTAAGGTGAGAGGGGAAAGATTTGATGTGGAATTCATTGCCACAGAAGGCTGTGGAGGCCAAGTCAATGGGTATTTTTAAGGCGGAGATTGACAGATTCTTGATTGGTACGGGTATTAGAGGGGCGCCGCATGATGGCAGCCTCTGCCAACAGTCTGTCTGTTTTTCCATCTTTTTGTTATTTTTAGTCTGTTTAAAAAAAAGTATGTTTTGGAGGTTTCTTAGTATTTGTATGTGGGGGAGGTGGGTAGGGTAAAGGGGGAAACCGTTTCCCAGCCACTTCCTGGCGAGGATGCAACTATTCTCCGAGTCGCGTCTTCGCCCCCCCCGCGGTCTACCAACTGGATTGGCGCGGCCTTTCCTGCCGGAGACCGGCCAGAGCTTCAGCGGCGGTGCAGCACTGGATTCATCGCGGAGCGGGCGATGCCTCACCTGGGATCGCCTTTTGAAGCTCCGGAGTGTTGGGCCCGCTGCTTCAACATCGCGGAGCTGTGGTTTGCGGTGCTCCCAGCCTCGGGAGCGGCCGACTTCAACATCGCGGAGTCCTGGGATCACTTTGCCGAGGGCCGCCAGCGTGAATCTGAGCCCATTGCGGCCTGTGGACTTCGGGAGCCGTGGTCTCCGGTAGGAAGTGGCCGATTCGGAGGTCCAAGCCGCTGGGAATGTTCTTCCGTTCCGACGTCAGAGTTCCATCATCCCGGCGAGAGGGCCTGAACATCGGGCCGCCCGTAGCGGCGACTGCGGGGGGGGGGGCTCGGGAGGCCCCGACCCCGGGTGAACAACAAAGAGCATCAAAGAGGAGGATGACTGAACTTTGGGCCTTCCCTCACAGTGGGAAACTTTGATTCCGCTGTGTGGGGTTGTTTATGTTAAAGACTATCGTGTGTTGTGTTCTTTTTTATTCGTATGGCTGTATGGTGACCCCACATTTCGCTGTACCAATAAATGTCTCTTGAATTCTTGTCAGGGGTTAAGGGGAGAGGGCAGGAGAATGGGGTTGAGAGGGAGAGATAGATCAGCCATGATTGAATTGCGGAGTAGACTCGATGGGCAGAAGGGCCTAATTCTGCTCCTATCACTTATGAACTTTCCCACATTGGGTACATTTAACTAGCTGCCAGAGGAGGTAGTTGAGGTGGGGGCAATAACAACATTTAAAAGACCCGGTACATGGTTAGGAAAGGTTTCGAGGGATATGGACCAAAGGCAGGGAGATGGGAATAGCCAAGATGGGGCATCTTGGTCGGCATGGACGAGATGGGCCGAAGGGACAGTTTCTGTGCTGTATGCCTCTGACTATATAATTTCTTGCTGATGTACCTCGGACATCCAGTGCAAAAACAAATTTGAAATGAGGGAAGTAAACGGATGTATGTAGAATGTTTAAAAATGTGTTTCAAGAGCTTTGATTATTTAAGAAGAGAGAGAGAGGAAATGGACCTCCAGACCGGGTTGATGCCAGTGGTAAGGAAGTGCTGGAATCTGTTGTTAAGGAAGTGGTCGTGGAACAGTCAGGAAATACCAGTGTGATCGGGAAGAGTTGGCATGGCTTCATGAAAGGGAAATGGTGTTTGACAAAGTTAGAACAGAACTTTTGTTGTTACCAGCAGAGGAGATCAGGGGAGTCGGTGGATATATAATGTGGCCTTTAATAGGGTGCCACCCAAGCAGTTAATCATAATAATCATAATCATAATAATACTTTATTAGCCAAGTATGTTTTGCAATATACGAGGAATTTTATTTGCCATACAGTCATACCATTAAAAAGCAACAGCATACACAAAACACATTTTAACATAAACATCCACCACAGTGACTCCTCCACAGAAACATCCACCACAGTGACTCCTCCACATTCCTCACTGTGATGGAAGGCGAAAAAAAAGTTCAATCTCTTCCCTTCTTTGTTCACCCGCGGTCGGGGGCCTCGAGCATTCCGTTGACGGGACGATCTTGGCTCCCATAGCCGGCATCGGGGTAATTCTTCTCATGATCTTATACACTTCGCATCTTGCATAAGCAGTATTCCGCCTGCTCTTTTAATCTACTTTTTCTGCTCTGTTAATTCTAGGGTAGTCATAATTCCCGGCTGTTTTCCCCTCCCCCAATTTTTTAATGTAACAATAAAGCTTTTCACTGTACCTCGGGGCACAATAGACAATAGACAATAGGTGCAGGAGTAGGTCATTCGGCCCTTCCAGCCAGCAACCCCATTCAATGTGATCATGGCTGATCATCCCCAATCAGTACCCCGTTCCTGCCTTCTCCCCATATCCCCTGACTCCGCTATATTTAAGAGGCCTATCTAGCACTCTCTTGAAAGCATCCAGAGAACCCGCCCTCTGAGGCAGAGAATTGCACAGACTCACCACTCTCTGTGAGAAAAAGTGTTTCCTCGTCTCCGTTCTAAATGGCTTACTCCTTATTCTTAAACTGTGGCCCTTGGTTCTGGACTCCCCCAACATCGGGAACATGTTTCCTGCCTCTAGCGTGTCCAAACCCTTAACAATCTTATATGTTTCAATGAGATCCCTTCTCATCCTTCTAAACTCCAGAGTGTACAAGCCCAGCCGCTCCATTCTCTCAGCATGTGACAGTCCCGCCATCCCGGGAATTAAACTTGTAAACCTACGCTGCCCTCCCTCAATAGCAAGAATGTCCTTCCTCAAATTAGGGGATCAAAACTGCACACAATACTCCAGGTGTGGTCTCACTAGGGCTCTGTACAACTGCAGAAGGACCTTTTTGCTCCTGCATTCGATTCCTCTTGTTATAAGGGCCAACATGCCATTCGCTTTCTTCACTGCCTGCTGTACCTGCATGCTTACTTTCATAGACTGATGTACAAGGACCCCCAGATCCCGTTGTACTTCCCCTTTTCCCAACTTGACGCCATTTAGATAGTAATCTGCCTTCCTGTTTTCTGTCCATTCAAGAGTTTTCTGTCCATTAACCAACCCTCTAGCCATTTTCACTCCCACGTACTTCGATGTTGTGAAATGTTCTCTTTTTTGTTTTATATGGGGGAGGGGGGAGGGGGGAGGGGGAAACCTTTTTTCAATCACTTACCTTGCCGGAGATGTCACTATTTTCTGGATCGTATCTCCGGTTGCTCTGCAGCCAAGCATTCATGAGAAGAATAGATCGGGTAAATGCGCAGTCTTTTACCCAGAGTAGGGGAATCGAGAACCAGAGGACATAGGTTTGAGGTGAGGGAGGATCGATGTAATAGGAACCTGAAGGGTAACATTTTTAACACAAAGGGTGGTGGGTGTATGGAACGAGCTGCCATAGGAGGCAGTTGAGGTAGGTACTATCACAGCGTTTAAGAAACATTTGGACAGGTACATAGAAACATAGAAACATAGAAAGTAGGTGCGAGAGTAGACCACCAGGCCCATCGAGCCCGCACCACCATTGGCTCATGGCTGAACACTAAACAGACACCCTTACCCACAAACAGTAGACACAAGACACAGAACACAAGACACTACCCTCCCCTTTATATCGCTATCACCCCTCTCCACCCCAAGAACCGCGTGATCTCCTGGGGGAGGCAAAAAAACGGATAAAAACCCAGGTCCAATTCGGGAAAAAAAATCCGGGAAATTCCTCTCCGACCCCAATCCAGGCGATCGACACTTGTCCAGGAGATCACTCAGGTCTTACTATACTAACCATACCTAGGTCCATATCCCTGCCCTCTCCCCGTAGCCCCTTATCCCCTTGGCAGCTAAAAAACCATCTATTTTAGACTTAAATATATTTAATGTTTCTGCTTCCACTGCTCCCTGGGGCAGTGAATTCCATAAATTAACCACCCTCTGGGTGAAGAAGTTCTTCCTCATCTCAGTTTTAAAAGAGCCCCCTCTTATTCTACAACTATGTCCCCTAGTTCTAGTTTCCCCGATCATTGGGAACATCCTCGGTGCATCCACCCGATCAAGGCCCCTCACGATCTTATATGTTTCAATGAGATCGCCTCTCATTCTTCTAAACTCCAAAGAGTAGAGTTCCAGCCTACTTAACCTTTCCTCATATGTCAATCCCCTCATTGCAGGAATTAATCTTGTAAACCTTCGCTGCACTGCCTCCAGGGCCAGTACATCCTTTCTTAAGTATGGACCCCAGAACTGTACACAGTATTCCAAATGTGGTCTCACTAATACTGTGTACAGCTGCAGCAAGACCTCCGTGTTTTTATACTCAATCCCCCTAGCAATAAAGGCCAAAACTCCATTGGCCTTCCTGATTGCTTGCTGCACCTGCATACTAACTTTTAGTGATTCATGTACTACTACCCCTAGATCCCTTTGCGTTGCATTACAACGCAGCTCCACCTCATTTAGAAAATAACTTGCCCTATCATTTTTTTTCCCAAAGTGAATGACTTCACATTTATTAGTATTAAATTTCATCTGCCAAGTTGTTGCCCACTCACCTAGCTTATCTATATCCTTTTGCAGACTCTTCCTATCCTCCTCATCCCCTACTTTTCCTCCCATTTTTGTATCGTCCGCAAATTTTGATATATTACACTTGGTTCCCTCCTCCAAATCATTTATATAAATTGTGAACAACTGGGGTCCCAGCACCGACCCTTGCGGAACCCCGCTAGTTACCGGTTGCCATCCCGAGTATGAACCATTTATCCCCACTCTCTGCTTCCTATTTGTTAGCCAATCCTCTACCCATGCTAATATATTACCCCCAATCCCATAATTTTTTTATTTTTAGCAATAGTCTCTTATGTGGCACCTTGTCAAAAGCCTTTTGGAAGTCCAAGTATACCACATCCACCGGTTCCCCTTTATCCACCTGGGTTGTTACTTCCTCAAAGAATTCGAGCAGATTCGTTAAACAGGACTTCCCCTTCACAAAACCATGCTGGTTCTGTCCGATGAAGTCATGTTTATCCAAGTGCCCCGTTAGTGTTTCTTTAATAATTGTCTCTAACATTTTACCCACCACCGATGTTAGACTAACCGGTCTATAGTTACCCGCCTTCTGTTTACTTCCTTTTTTAAATATAGGTGTTACATTGGCCATTTTCCAATCCACTGGGACCGTTCCTGCCTCCAGGGAGTTTTGGAAAATTATCACCAATGCATCCACAATCCCCACCGCTATCTCCCTCAAGACCCTTGGATGTAATCCATCAGGCCCAGGGGATTTATCCTCCTTCAGTCTCATTAATTTCCCTAATGCCACCTCCTTGGTGATCTTAATAGTATTTAGCTCCTCCATTCCTACCGCCCCCTGTTTATCCAGCGTTGGAATATTTTTTGTGTCTTCTATGGTGAAGACTGATACAAAATACTCGTTTAATGCCTTTGCCATTTCCATGTTCCCCACCAACAACTCTCCAGTCTCACCCTCCAATGGACCAACGTTCACCTTAGCCACCCTTTTTCTTTTTATATAGCTATAAAAACTCTTACTATTAGTTTTTATGTTGTTCGCTAAATTCCTTTCATAGTCTATTTTCCCCGTCTTAATTAATCTCTTAGTTATTTTTTGCTGACCTTTAAATGCTTCCCAATCCTCTACCCTCCCACTATCTCTAGCTACCTTATATGCCCTTGCCTTCAGCCGAATACTATCCTTTATAGTTTTACTGAGCCATGGCTGACTGTTCTTTCCCTTACCCCTTTTTTTCTTCATAGGAATAAATTTTTCTTGAAGGTTATACAGTAGATCCTTAAACGTACACCACTGCTCATGTACCGTCTTATTCTTGAGTCTGCTATCCCAGTCAACTTTGATCAGCTCAGTCCTCATACCTTCATAATCCCCCTTATTTAGACTAAGTACCCTAGCCTGAGTTTCAACCTGCTCCCCTTCTATTTGAATATGGAATTCGAGTCCCTAACTATGACTTTTTTAATTAATCCTGCTTCATTACACAGGACCAGATCCAAGATTGCCTCCCTCCTTGTCGGTTCTGTGACATACTGTTCTAGGAACCCGTCTCTAATACATTCTATAAACTCTTCCTCTAGTCTACCCTGCCCAGTTTGGTTTGCCCAATTAATATGAAAATTGAAGTCCCCCATGATTACAGCAGTTCCCTTTTTACATGCGTCAACTATTTGCAGATTTATGTTCTGACTAACAGCGTCACAGCTATTTGGAGGTCTATAAATTACACCCACTAGTGTTTTTTTCCCCTTGTTATTCTCTATCTGTACCCAAGCTGTTTCACTATCCTGATCCTTCAACGCAATATCCTTCCTCTCTATTGCCGTTATTCCCTCCCTTATTAAAAGGGCCACCCCTCCTCCCTTTCTTTCCATGGATAGGATATGTTTAGAGGGATGTGAGCCAAATACAGAATAGATGCAGAAGTGATGTTTCCCATGGCTGTGGGACTAGCTCAGAGGCATATGGATAAGTTGGGCCGAAGGGCCTGTTTCCGTGCCGTGTGACTCTATGCTTGCTTCTGGCGTCCACAACATATTTATCTTCTGCTGGTTCTCACCAGTGTCTCATTGTTAGCTTTTAAATAGAATATATTTTCCGGAACTCTGACCAACATCTTTTGCCAACAAATCTTGTCCTTTTTATTTTCCCAAGTTCTATTATTAGCATCTTAACGTTAACATATCTCCAACCAATTGCTGAAGATTCCCTCGGACTTAAATCCTTCTCCGTTATCTTAAAATATAAATCCTATTACTTAAGATATAATAATGTAGAAGGGCTTTTATCTTCATGAGCCATGACCATAACTTGTGCTGTATTCAATATCCTTTCTAACAGAGTTAGAAATGAGTTATTGTTGACTAAATCACACACACTCACGGATCTGGTATAACAGTATATTGCGTAACGTATACAGCACACTGCAGCATCTTCATCCTACCATGCAGCAGTACCAACTAACAGCACATGTCGGGTTGCGATAATATGAATGTTGTGGTCGTAGGTGGAGCTTATAATAATTAAGCATTACATTGGTTAGTAAGTAAAGTAACCAATCTACAGTTATAGTGCCATATAGTGTGGAAACAGGCCCTTTGGCCCTACTTACCCATGCTGACCAAGATGCTCCATCTACACTAGTCCCACCAACCTGTATTTGGTCCACGTCCCCTCTAAACCCGTCCTATCCATGTACCTGTCTAGCTGTTTCTTAAACGTGTCCCTGCCTCAAATAGCTCCTCTGGCAACTCACTACCCTTTCTATGGAAAAAGTTGCCTCTCAGTTTCCTATTAAAGGTCCTGTCCCACTTGGCGATTTTTTTCGGCGACTGCCGACATCATTAACTGATGAAAAATTCGTGGCGGTGACGCGCCGGTGACGCGAAGTGATGTGATGACGTTTGAGGCGCGATGTTTTTTTCACGTGCCGCAACATATTTTCTTTCCGCCGCTGGATTTTGAAATGTTCGAAATCTTTTGGCGACACTGATATGACACCGGCAGTCGCCGAAAAAAATCGGCAAGTGGGACAGGCCCTTACATCTTTCTCCTCCGTCTTCAGGTTCTTAATTCCCCTGCTCTGAGTAAAAGAGTGCATTTACCCCATCTAGTCCTCACATGATCTTATACAAGTCACACTCTGCTGAAACTCTATTCCATGTGCTCTTTCAATCTTTTTCTGCTCTGCTAATTCTACGGTAGTCAAAATCCCTGTTGTTTTTTTTCTATTTTTTACTTTGTTTGCATATTTATTTCACCTCTATCAGTATTAATTTCTCTGCAAGTTACTTATCTTTATCTATTTATCTCATTGATAGTTCTACCACTCTTTACGACCCTTATATCCAATTAATATAGCTATTTCCCCCCTAAAATGTATTTCCTTCCCTCTGCATCTTTCCTAAATATTTAGTTTAGTTAAGTTTAGGGATACAGCGTGGAAACATGACCTTGGGCCCACTGGGTCCGTGCGGCGTAGGGATCACCCGTATGCAAGTTCTATACACTAGGGACAATTTACAGAAGTCAATTAAGTTCCAAGTCTTTGGAGTGTGGGAGGAAACCGGTGCATCCAGAGAAATCCTACGCGGTCACGGGGAGAACGTACAAACTCTGTAGAGACAGCGCACGTAGATGGGATTGAACCCGGGTCTCTGGCGCTGTAAGGCAGCAACGCTACCGTTGCGCCACCGTGCTGCCAAGTAGGCAAGGCTTAGATGGGTACGGATTTAAAACAGGCAAATGGGATGAGTGCAGATGAGTAAAAAGGTTGGCGTGGATGTAGTGTTTTTTTGTTTTTTTTTTTGCTGCGTTAAACTTCCAAGTGATTATTTTCTGTTGCCGTAGTGTATTAATCCCCACTATGCATGCACTGCTATTCAGATTGTTTAGCGGGCTGTTAATAGCAGTCTTCCTCCCTTCATTTACTATCATTGTACGCTGATGATCTATAACCCTGTTTATTCACTAGCTACGCGTCCAATCGTCGAATAATCGCATGCTTGTCTTTTCTTTATTTGTTTCCATGCATTAAGGCTTGTTTTTGCACTATGGAGTTCTTCAACCCACATAAATCCCTGGATAGTTTCCAATTTTCCAATCCTCTGGCTCGGGTGCAGCTTGTCACAGCAGGATGGGTTTGATCCAGTTCTAAACCTTCCCTGAACAATAGGCGTGTGTGCTGTGTGCCTTTGAGCAGTTTTGCAGTCCCTTTTGTACCTCATTAGGGAAATTGTCAAAACGTTTTTATGCCAAAGAATATGCAAATGTGTTTCAAATGGGGGGGGGGGGGGAAACTTCTCTAAATTAAAAGTACTTCCATTGCAAATAGGAAGTGTTCTTTTTGTTGGGAGCACAGTCTAAGAGGCCTAAAGCGTGCAAACAGGCCCTGCAGCCTACATGGTCTATGCTGAATATCAAGCACCAAATTGTTGTCGCTAATCCAATTTCATCCAGTCGCACCCCGGCCACTCCCTCTTCTCCCCTCTCCCATCTGGCAAGAGGTACAGAAGTGTGAAAACGCACACCTCCAGATTCGGGGATATTCTCCCCTGATAATTCTCCCCTGACGCGTTTTCCTGTCTAAAAGCTGTTTGTAAATTTGCGATGTTGTCTGACCCGCTGAGTGTTTGTGTCTGCCTTTGGTTTAAACCAGCGTCTGCAGTTCCTCCCTACATGTAAATTCAAGCAGTCGATGGAATTAAACATACTCCAGATTTCGGGACAGTTTCTTCCCAGCTGTTATCAGGCACCTGAATCATCCTATCACCACTCCAGAGCGGTCATGACCCCACCATCTACCCCATTGGAAACCTGTGAACTATCTTTAATCGGACTTTACCGGACTTTTTCTTGCACTAAACATGATTCCCTTTGTACACTGTGGATGGCTCAACTGTAATCCTGAATAGTCTTTTTCACTGCCTGGATAGCATGCAGATTTGTCACTGTACCTCACTACACGTAAAACAAAACTCAAATTAAAACATTTCCATCAACTACCAGACTCCCAGAGATAGATCAGCCATTATTGAATGGCGGACTAGACTTGATGGGCTGAATGGCCTAATTCTACTCCTATCCCTTATGACCTTATGACTCGACACTTGCCTGTACACTGGCCTATTTACAATGGCATTTATAATTTACGACAATGGCATTTACAATGAACAACGATAATTTACAAATTTAGCAACATAGTCACAGGAAACTTGTACAAACTCTACTCCATTTGGCCGTTTTGTGGATGGTAAAAGATTAAATATTCAGCAAGGTCAACGCCGAATGCAATTGATTATAAAGGCTAAGATTAGTAGGAAGGAATTGCAGATGCTGGTTCATGTCAAAGATAGACACAAAGTGCTGGGGTAACTCAGCGGGTCAGGCAGCATCTCTGGAGAAAAAGGATGGGCGCCATTTTAGGTCGGAACCCTTCTTCTAACCCGAAACCTCACCACTTATTCCTTTTCTCCAGAGTTGCTGGAGTTAGTCCACCACAGGGCGGTGAATCTGTGAATTCTTTGCCACAGACGGCTGTGGAGGCCCAAGTCAGTGGGTATATTTAAGGCAGAGACAGATAGATTCTTAATTAGTACGGGTGTCAGGGGTTATGGGGAGAAGGCAGGAGAATGGGGTTGGGAGGGAGAGATAGATCAGCCATGGTTGAATGGCGGAGTAGACCTGATGGGCCAAATGACCTAATTCTACTCCTATCACTTATGAACATGACTGTGTCTCTGTCAAAGGCTAAGATTACTTTGCTGCACAGAATAAAATGCTTCGTAGTTCAGTTTTATTGTTTGTTCACTGAATTGAGATTTTGGGAGAATGATGAAGGAACTGTGTGTGTGTGTAGAATAAAGGCTCTGTTCTCCACTGCTGGTAAACTGCAGCTCTCTGTCAGTGGACACAGTCAATGAGGAGAGTTACTGCCTGAGCTTGAGCTGTGGCTCAATCACAAAGAACTCCGCTAAATTATCACAGGGATTTAGGATGGAGCAAGTTTGCAGTTATTGAGCTGGGTTTTGTTCCAGCTATTTGACATCCAATTGTGCTGGAGTAACTCGGCGGGTCAGGCAGCATCTCTGGAGAGAAGGAATGGGTGACGTTTCGGCTCGAGACCCTTCGTCTGACTCCTAGATCGACCAGCAGCGACGGAGCCCTCTGGAATAATAATCGAGTTGGGTTTCTGGACAAATAGAAAAGCATTTGAAGCAACAAAGGACAAGAGTCAGTTTCTTGGGCTGTGTCCACCTCTTACAGGAGTCTCTTGGTCTCTATCCTTTGTGTCAGCTGTGCTTGGTGACTTGAGTTTATTGATTCTGGAGGATAGTAAGTGCTTTGTCTCTACATTTCCACGTGACTCTTTGTTTAAAAACCCGCTGGAAACAATGAGAATCTTGTTCTTATCCATCCATGGCATGAATTTGCTACATTTCTTTTATTCCACTTCCCCACTGTGAATTTTAAAGTGTTGATAATTCACCATGGCTTCATGCTGAATTTGTAATCGGGTGGGCTGTTCAGTACAGAAATGGGCCCTTCAGCCCACCACATCCATGCTAACCTTTTTGGTCATCTGCGCTCATCACATTTGCCTGCTTTGGATCTGCACCCTTCTAAACCTTGCCTGGTGGCGCAGCGGTAGAGTTGCTGCCTTACAGCGCCGGAGACCCGGGTTCCATCCTGACTACGGGGTTTGTACGTTCTCCTGTGAACACGTGGGTTTTCTCCGGGTGCTCCGGTTTCCTTCCACCGTCCAAAGACGTGCAGGTTTGAAAGTTAATTGGCTGCGGGTAAATTGACAATAGACAATAGGTGCAGGAGTAGGCCTTCGAGCCATTCACAGTGATCATGGCTGATCATCCACAATCAGTACCGCATTCCTGCCCTCTCCCCATATTCCTTGACTCCGCTATCTTTAAGAGCTCTATCTAACTCTCTCTTGAAAGCAACAGAGAATTGGTCTCCACTGCCTTCTGAGGCAGAGAATTCCACAGATTCACAACTCTCTGGGTGAATTTTTTTTCCCTCATCTCCGTTCTAAGTGGCCTACCCCTTATTCTCAAACTGTGACCCCTGGTTCTGGACTCCCCCCAACATCGGGAACATGTTTCCTGCCTCTGGATTGTTCAAT
>CM075977.1:218055972-218158204 GCA_038087875.1 Malacoraja senta | reverse complement strand
GAATGATGAGTTGGCCCGGGTGCTGGACTGCACACAAAGCCCAGCCGGTGGGCCAGCTGAGGAATTTTAGCCCTGAGCGCAAAGTCCGGCACCCCATCCAACTCATGAACCGATGATCGGCCATGAGAACGGGCGGTGGTGGTGTCGGCGGTAAGCAAAGGTCCGAAGGTCGGACAGCTGGCCGGGCTGCCGACCGACGGGGCCACGGGCGAGGGGCTGCTGCTGCTGCTGCGCTCCACGGGCTGCACTACGTCGGGACGGTTGAGGCGGGGCCGGACGCGGCGCTCTGGCCCAACAGTCCCGTCGAACTGAGTAGTAGCAGTCAAATACGGGACAAGGGCGGTCCTGTACGGGACAAACCAATTTAGCCCAATATACGGGATGTCCCGGCTAATACGGGACAGTTGGCAACCCTAGTACCAAGGGACAGTGAAAATATTTGTTATTGCATAGAGATCAGTCATGCATCAGTAAAATCCCCGGTATAGTAGAGAATACACAGAAACAGCCCAGTGAGTTTATATACAAGAGTGGCCAGGCTTGGGGCACCGTTCCCCAGTCCCCGCTGTAGCTGCCGCAAAGGCCCCTTGCAGCCGTCACCTCCGTCCGGATCGTCCCGTGAACCGTCGTCCCTCTCCTCGCCCGGCCCCCTCCAGCCCTCGTGTTGAAATGATCAGACTCACACATTGTGATTAGAATCCATAGTCATTTATTAGCAACACTGCGGAGGAAACACTAGGTGCTTTCATCTCCATGCAAACAGCTAGTCTAACCAAAGATCCTACAGCGAGCGAGACAGATCACTCGACGAAAAAGACGTAGTACGGTCATGGGTAATTTTCGTCCCCATTTCCGTAACCGGCTTCCGTCTCCGCACCAAAGATCCCACAACGGAGCAAAGATACTAGTGCAGAGACGGAAGCCGGTTACGGAAACATCCTCGTAAAAATAAAAGTTCGTTGGTAAAAATCCTCTCCTCATTTTCAGAATTTTAATTTATTAACACAAACTGTTCCCCCGCAACGTTACTAGCTCACTAATCTACACCTCGTGCCCCAGGGGGTCAGGTCCCCCGGTTCTTCTTACCGCCCTTTGTCCAGCGTCCACCATCGCAGTCGATGATGTCGCCGACCGACGGGCGAGGACTGACCACATAGGAGTGAGGACGCCCTTCGGCCCATCAAGCCCATGCCGACCATCGGTCACCTGTTCACACTAGTTCTGTGTGATCCCAATTTCTCGTTCGCTCCTCAAACATTAGGGGCAATTTACAGAGGCCCAATTAACCCGCAAAACCGCACGTCTTTGGGATGTGGGAAGAATCCAGGGCACCCGGGGAAACCCCGGAGCACCCGGAGCGGCATGGTGGCGCAGCGATAGAGTTGCTGCCTTGTAGCGCCAGAGACCCAGGTTCTATCCTGACTGTGGATGTACGGTACGCTTGTCAGTACGGAGTTTGTACGTTCTCCCCGTGACCGCGTGGGTTTTCTTCAGGGTGCTCTGGTTTCTTCCCACGTTCTAAAGACGTGCAGGTTTGTAGGTAAATTGGCTTCTGTAAAATATTGTAAACTGTCCCTGGTATGTGGGCTAGTGCTAGTGTACGGGGATCGTTGGTCAGCGTGGACTCGGTGGGCCCAAGGGCCTGTGTATCTCCCGAAAGTCCCTCTAAAACCCACGCGGCCGGTCACAGGGAGTACGTGCAACATCCGCACAGATTACACCCAAGGGCAGGATCGAACCCAGTTCTCTGACGCTGTGAGGCAGCAGCTCTACCAGCTGCGCCACTGTGGTGACCTTGAATTTAATTTCCCCACACAGCGATGACACGCCTGATCTCACAGTGAAACAAAGTGTCCAATTACCGTTGAAAAGGAAGCAGAAGGTTTTAGACATGACTGAATCCGTGATGTTTATCGAGCTACTCAGCCACGCTAGCTGGAGGCCGAGATACTGTACGCTTCTCCTTTCTGCTGAGTGTTAGAACGCCAGTCGATGTGGGGGGCTGGGTTACAGTCACCAGGATACGCAATAGTACTGACTCCCCACATACCTTCCACCCAGAGTTCCTGGTTCAGGCTGAGAATCTGATCCACAAAAATGTGTAAGCAATTTAATAAATAACATTGTTATCTGCTGGATTGGTTTCAATCGCCTGAGGGGCTTTGTGTTGAGAGCAATTTTCCAGTATTTTGTTTTCAGTTTAGTTTCTAACTACCTTTTAATGTACGCACATAATGCATTACAATTTCCTTGAATCCAACCCATGAAGGACATTTTGTGCCACCTTTTTGGTCCTTTAAGGGGCCTGTCCCAGTTGGCGATTTTTTCGGCGTCCGCCGGCATCATTGACTGACGTATCAGGTCACCGAAAAAAGTCGTGGCGTGATGCGGCGCGGCGTGATGACGTATTGACGCGCGGTGTTTCCTCAAGTGTCGCAACAATTTTTTGGTTGCCACTGGATTTTGTAATGTTCAAAATCTTTCAGCGACCCTGATACGTCAGTCATTGACGCCGGCAGTCGCCGAAAAAAATCGTCAAGTGGGACAGGCCCTTTAGTTCTTCCCTGCTTTTGTTATATTCTTTAGGGCCCTGTCTAATCTCTGCTTCCCTAACCTTACATTTGCGAGCTTGTGCGAGCTAAGCAAAAATAAAATTGCTGTGCAGTGCATACATGACAATAAAGAACCATTGATTTTCCTTTTTTGACGAGATATCAAATATCTCTCATCAACCAAACCTGAACCTTTTCATATTTGTATTTTGTTTTGAAGCATCTTCTGGAGTAAGATTCTCAATCAATTCAGATTGATGCTTGGATTAGATAGTCATAGAGTCATAGCGTGATACAGCATGGGAACAGGCCCTTCAGCCCAACTTGCCCACACTGGCCAACAATGTCCCAGATACACTAGTCCCACCTGCCTGCGCTTGGTCCATATCCCTCCAAACCTGTTCTATCCATGTACCTGTCTAACTGTTTCTTAAACGTTGGGATAGTCCCAGCCTCAACTACCTCCTCTGGCAGCTTGTTCCATACACCCACCACCCTTTGTGTGAAAAAGTTACCCCTCAGATTCCTATTAAATCTTTTCCCCTTCACCTTGAACCTATGTCCTCTGGTCCTCGATTCCCCTACTCTGGGCAATAGACTCTGTGCATCTACCCGATCTATTCCTCTCCTGATTTTGTACACTTCTATAAGATCACCCCTCATGCTCCTGCGCTCCATGGAATAGAGACCCAGCCTACTCAACATCTCCTTATTGCTCACGCCCTCTAGTCCTGGCAACATCCTCGTAAATCTTCTCTGAACCCTTTCAAGCTTGACACTATCTTTCCTATAACATGGCGTGTATTAATTATAAGGAGAGACTGGACAGACTTGGAATTTTATTTCCTGGAATGCTGATGTGGGGGAGCTGGGTAGAGACCTGATTACTCGTACAAGATTACGAGAGGCATAGATAGGGTGGACAGTCCAAACCTTTGTTCCAGGTACATAGCTCAAAGATGAGAGGGGCAAAGCTAATAAGAGATGTACCGTGATGTTTTATGTTCTATGTTCTGTGTTTGACTCCAGGTAGCGTTGAGCATGTAGGAAGTACCTAATAGAAAAAAGATGGCTTTGTCCAATTTATAAAGATGAATAGATTCCTACTTTACCTGATGTATCCAATTTGGGGTCGATGTTGCAAGAACCAGCGGTAAGAGACCTTGTCTTTCCAGCCACGTCTCTGGGATCTTTCCATAGTAGTCGCACCTGATCTGTGGTGTCTCCAGTGTGCCAGAGTGCATTCCGTAGATGCTCGCCTGGTCCGGTGTTGGACTTGACCGCCTGCAGGACCAGCGATGACAGCATTACAGGGAGCAATGCAGAAAACAACAAACAACAAACCCATCAACATCGGCACAGCGCTGCCTTACAGCACTTGCAGCGCCAGAGACTCGGGTTCGATCCCGACTACGGGTGCTGTCTGTACGGAGTTTGTACGCTCTCCCCGTGACCGCGTGGGTTTTCTCCGAAATCTTCGGTTTCTTCCACACCCCAAAGATGTATAGGTTTGGAGGTAAATTGGCTTGGTGTACGTGTAAATTGTCCCTAGTGTGTGTAGAATCGTGTTAGTGTGCGGGGATCGCTGGTCGGTGCGGACTTGGTGGGCCAAAGGACTTGTTTCCGTGCTGTATCTCTAAACTAAACTAAAAATGAAATAGTAAAGAGTTAGACCAAACATTTTAAGCTACCAAGATGACGCGAGGCAATAAATAATGGTGGATTTAAATAATGGTTCAATTTGACTAAATTGGACTAATAATTACTTTGATGAACAGTGAATAACTTTTGATGTACTTTTATGATTTTTTATTTTAATTTAAAAATTTTAATTAATTGATATTTAAATGTATATAAAATAAAATTGATTTTTAATTTCAATTTAATTTTTGTCTAACTTTGACAGCGCAGCGGTAGAGTTTGCTGGCCTACAGTGCCAGAGACCCGGGTTTGATCCGTGATCGGTTGCCCGGGTGATCCGGTTTCATGTTCATAATTGATAGGAGCAGAATTGGGCCATTCGGCCCATCAAGTCTATTCTGCCATTCAATCAGGGCTGGTCTATCTCAACCCCATTCTCCTGCCTTCTCCCCATAACCCCTGACACCCGTACTAATGAAGAATCTATCTATCTCTGCCTTAAAAATATACATTGACTTGGCCTCCACAGCCTTCTGTGGCAAAGAATTCCATAGATTCACCACCCTCTGACTGAAGAAATTCCTCCTCATCTCCTTCCTAAAGGAAAGTCCGTTTATTCTGAGGCTATGGCCTCTGGTCCTAGATTCTCGCACCAGTGGAAACATCCACTCTATCCAGTGTTAGACCTCCCACATCTCAAAGATGTACAGGTTTGTAGGTTAATTGGCTTTGGTTAAAAAAAACTGTTAATTGTTCCTAGTGTGTAGGATGGTGTTCGGGGTGATCGCTGGTTGGCGCGGAGCTGGTAGTTCCCAATGGGCCTGTTTCCATGCTGTATCTCTAAAACTAAAACTAGATTCAAGGAACTTGTTTTGGGATATTATTCCAGGGGAGCACCTCGCTGCCAGAGAGCCACTCTGCAATCCTCCTTGCCACTCTAGCCAACCAGTCAGAAAGTTCGGTGGTATAGTTGACCCGAAATCACGAGCTGAAATGCACTCAGGAAGTGCCTGGGGATTTTCCACCAAAATGTTGGTGGTCGGGAACTCTTGTAGAAGAGGAAGAAAAATTACCCAGAAGTTTTACTTCAGCAAATTTGAGAAAATAATTGTAATATAATAAGCGGGCAGTGAGCAGAGTTTAGTTTAATTTAGTTTAGTTTAGAGATACAGCATGGAAACAGGCCCTTCAGCCCACCAAGTCCGTGCCGACCAGCGATCACCATAGTTCTATATTATCTCACGTTCTCACCCTCTCCATACACACTCGGGGCAATTTACAGAGGCCAATTGATCTGTTGACTCGCACATCTTTAGGATGTGGGAGGAAAGCGGAGCACCCAGAGGAAACCCACGCAGTCACAGGAGAACGTGCAAACTCCACACAGACCGCACCCAAGGTCAGGATCAAACCAGTGTCCTGGAGCCCTGAGACAGCAGCTGCACCATCTGTGCCTCCCTCACACAGTTGCTCGGTGGACTCGCCTGTAATTACTTGCATGTGTAGGAAGGAACTGCAGATGCATGGTTTACACTGAAGATAGACACAACATGCTGGAGTAACTCAGCGGGACCTGCAGCATCTCTGGAGAAAAGGAATGGGCAAGACTGAAGAAGGGTAATTCCTTCTATCCAGTAATTAGTTGCAGTTGGCCTGGAATCGACAAACTAAACGTATGGAGTTACAAGGCATAGACAGATAGCAGTCTTGTCAATATTCATGTCTTCAGTGAGCTGGAGGAGAAACATTTAAGGCACTTGGACAGGTACATGTATAGGGAAAGGTTGGAGGGTTCTGGGGCAAACACAGGCAGGTGGGAAAACCAGTGTAGATGGAGCATCTTGGTTTTTTAAAGTCTTAGTTATGGAGATACAGTGCGGAAACAGGCCCTTTGGCCCACCGAGTCCGTGCCGACTAGCGATCCACGCACGTTAACACTATCCTACACACACTATGGACAATTTTTGCATTTAGACCAAGCCAATTAAGCTTCAAACCTGTACTTCGTTGGAGTGTGGGAGGAAACCGAAGATCTCGGAGAAAACCCACGCAGGTCACGGGGAGAACATGCAAACTCCGCACAGACAGCACCCGTAGTCGGGATCGAACCCGGGTCTGCGGCGCTGCATTCGCTGTAAGGCGGCAACTCTACCGCAGCGCCACCGTGCCTCCATGGACGAGTTGGGCCAGTTTCATGCTGTATACTCTGTGAGAAGTGCTGGGCAGAACTGGGTAGCTTAAGTTGAATGGTAACAAAGATCTACTTGAGGGATTGAGCAGCAGCAGCTGAGTGAGGCTAGTAGGAGCAAAATGTTATGACGATGGAAATTAGAAGATCTGCGATGGGATCCTAATATTTTGGTACATGGGTACTGAGTATAGAGGTCGCGGTAGACACAAAATGTTGGAGTAACACAGCGGGACAGGCAGCATCTCTGGAGAGAAGGAATGGGTAACGTTTTGGGTCGAGGCCCTTCTTCAGACTAGTCAGGGGAGAGGGAAACGAGAGATATAGACAATGATGTAGAGAGATAAAGAACAATGGATGAAAGATATGCAAATAAAAAAGTTATGATGATAAAGGAAACATGCCATTGTTAGCTGTTTGTTGGGTGAAAACGAGACATGGGTGGGGAGGGATAGAGAGAGAGTGCCTCAAATAGCTCCTCTAGCAGCTCATTCCATGCACCCACCATCCTCCGAGTGAAGAGGTTGCCACTCAGATTCCTCTTAAATTTTTCCCATCTCACCTTAAGTGCGGCATGGTGGTGGGAAGTGAAGATTGTTGAGTCTCTAGAGGTCATAGAGTGTGGGAAACAGGCCCTTCGGCCCATCTTGCCCAATGCCGGCCTACTTCACTCCTACCTGCCCGCGTTTGGCCCATATCCCTCCAAACCTGTCCTATCAATGTACCTGTCTAACTGTTTCTTAAACGTTGGGATAGTCCCTGCCTCAACTACCTCCTCTGGCAGCTCGTTCCACACACCCACCACCCTTTGTGTGAAAAAGTTACCTCTCAGATTCCTGTTAAATCTTTCCCACTTCACCATAAACCTATGTCCGCTGGTCCTCGATTCCCTACTCTTGGCAAGAGACTCTGTGCATCTATCTACCCGATCTATACCTCTCATGATCTTATACACCTCTATCAGATCACCCCTCATCTTCTTGTGCTCCAAGTTATAGAGACCCAGCCTACTCATCCTCTCCTATAGCTCACACCTCTAGTCCTGGCAACATCCCAGTGAAAGCTGAGAGTATTCGATCTAAACCACATGAGCTCCCTGGTGAAGCTGACCCATGGCCCATTGCCCATTGACAATTTAGATGCGTGGGCATCTTGGTGGTCGGCGTACCTTGAGCTGGATGCCGGGTTCGGCCACGGCACGGAACGGCGTGGCCTGCCAGTAAGTCTGCTCCGTCTGCTTCCACATCACCACATAGAAGCTGGAACTGTCCTGGTTCGCAAGATAAACCCAGCGTAATCGTCATCGGTCATGGTGTTGACATGGAACGTGCCTTCAAAATCAACTCCATTGAACGCCGTATAGCCTGCATGGTGATAATAGACAATAGATGGGAGAACCTTCCAGAAGGACAACTATATCTGCAGCACTCCACCAATCAGGCCTTTATGGTAGAGTGACAATAGACAATAGACAGTAGGCGCAGGAGTTGACCATTCGGCCTTCGAGCCAGCACCGCCATTCAATGTGATCATGGCTGATCATCCCACAATCAGTACCCCGTTCCTGCCTTCTCCCCATATCCACTATCTTTAAGAGCCCTATCTAGCTCTCTCTTGAAAGCATCCAGAGAACCCGGCCTCCACCGCCCTCTGAGGCAGAGAAATCCACAGACTCACAACTCTCTGTGTGGAAAAAGTGTTTCCTCATCTCCGTTCTAAATGGCTTACTCCTTATTCTTAAACAGCGGCCCATTGATAAGATCCAGCCATCAGTCATAGAGCCATTGATAGAGCCATGGAGTCACACAGCACAGGAACAGGCCACTCGGCCCAACTGTAACAGTAAGGAACAGCAGATGCGGGTTTATACCAAAGATAGAAACAAAATGCCACAGAAGGTTGTGGAGGTTAAGACAGTGGATATTTTAAAGGCAGAGATAGATATATTCTTGATTAGTACATGTGTCAGGGTTATGGGGAGAAGGCAGGAGAATGGGGTTGAGGGTGAGAGATAGGTCAGCCATGATTGAATGGCAGCGTAGTCTTGATGGGCCAAATGGCCTAATTCTGCTCCTATCACTTATGAACTTATGGAGTAACTCAGCGGGTCAGGCAGCATCTCTGGAGATCTCTGCTCGGGCCGAGTCTCAAGAAGGGTCCCAAAAGAAGGGTCAGCGATCCATATTCTCCAGAGATGCTGCCTGAGCTGCCGAGTTCCTCCATTTTGTGTCTACTTTAGTCCAACTTATCCGTGCTGACCAAGATGCCCCATCTGTACTAGTCCCACCTCCCCACGTTTGGCCTCCCTCAATCTTTCCTGTCCAATTGTCTTTTGAAAGTTGTTTATAGTTCCTGCCTCAACTACCTCCTCTAGCAGCTCGTTCCATACACCCACCACCCTCTGTGTGAAAATGTTGCTATTGCAAAATGTCCTGTTACATCCTCCGCTTCTCACCTTAAATTATGACCTCTGGTCCTCGATCCACCCACTGTGGGCAAGAGACTCTGTGCATCTACCCGATCTATTCCTCTCATGATCTTATACACCTCTATAAGATCCTCCCCCCCCTCATCCTCCAGCACTCCATGGAATAGAGACCCAGCCTCCTCAACCTCTCCCTGTTGCTCACACCCTCCAGTCCTGGCAACATCCTCGTAAATCTTCTCTGTACCCGCTCCAGCTTGACAACATCCTTCCCAGAACATGGTGCCCAGAACTGAACACAATACTCCAAATACAGCCTCTCCAACGTCTTATACAACTGCAACCATGACCTCCCAATGTCTATATTCACTACTCAATAGATAGAGCAAAGGGATGGTGCAGCAGGGAACTGCAGGTGCTGGTTTAAACCGAAAATAGACACAAAAGGCTGGAGTAACTCAGCGGGACAGGCAACTCTGGGGAGAAGGAATGGATGACGTTTTGGATCGAGACCCTTCTTCAGACTGGTTAGGGATACAAGTGATATAGGAGATGATGTAGAGAGAATGAAAATATGCAAAATACTAACAATGATAAAGGAAACAGGCCATTTTTAGCTGTTTGTTGGATGAAAACATGGAAACAGAGTGCAGAATCTAGTTCTCAGCATTGTAGCGCATCAGTTCCAGAGACAAAGTCCAATGTCCACAATGGGGTAGAGGTGAATCGGACAGTACCCTAGCTTATGAAGGACCATTCAGAAACCTGTGACCAGAGGGGAAGAAGCTGTTCCTGAGTCTGGCGGTGCACGCTTTCAAGCTTCTGTACCTTCTGCCGGATGGAAGCAGGAGAAGAAGGAATGATAACCAGGGTGAGAGAAGTCTTTGATTACGTTGCCTCCTTTACCAAGGCAGCATGAAGTGTAGACAGAGTCAATGATGGTAAGTCTGGACTGGGTTATATCTACAACACTCTGCAATCTCTGTGGTCTTGGACAGAGTTGTTCCCATGCCAACCGACTGCATGCTTTCTATGGTCCATCTGTAGAAGTTTGAAAGATGTCATGGAGACATGCCAAATTTCTTCATTCTCCTCAGTAAGTAGTGTGCAGGGGTGTAAATCTTGGGGTGGGGCTGGGGGACAGGGGCACACACACCCCCCCCCCCCCCCCGTGCTTTGAGAGGTGGGGGGCGTTACCCCCCCCCCCCCCATGTTTTGTAATCCGGAGTTCATCAGCCGCTTTCTAAGGGCTGAATCGGCCCGTTCGTGGGGCCTTTCAGCGCACGGCGCGACTTAAAATCAAACTGCTGCATCGAGGCGATCGAGGCTCCCAATGCTGAAGCCCCCCGCCGGCCGATGAAAGACCCCATGAACGGGCCGATTCAAGCCCCACGATTCTCTGCCTCAGAGGGCGGTGGAGGCAGGTTCTCTGGATGCTTTCAAGAGAGAGCTAGATAGGGCTCTTAAAAATAGCAGAGTCAGGGGATATGGGGAGAAGGCAGGAACGGGGTACTGATTGGGGATGATCAGCCATGATCACATTGAATGGCGGTGCTGGCTCGAAGGGCCGAATGGCCTACTCCTGCACCTATTGTCTGTTGTCTATTGGGGCGGACGAAGCTGCCGTTGCTGGAGTTCGGAGTTCGGGTCAGCTCCTGATGTTACCGTCCACAGGGCCCACGGCCGAAGCCTCTCGCGTGTGCGCACGTGCGCGTATGCACATGCGGCCGCCAAGAAATTGTGTCCCCCGCATGTTTTGACAGCGATTTCCGTGCCCGAGTAGTGGCATTGGTGATGCATCAATGTGCTTGGTCCACAACTGATCGTTAGAAATATTAACACCAAGAAACCTGAAGCTCTGAACCATTTCCACATCGGCACCATTGATACTGAATGGGACAGCAGCAGCTGCAGAACTCTTTCAGTCAGGATAAGGACTGTAATGCTGAGGCTCTGTAAGGCGTTGGTCAGGTGGCGTTTGGAGTATCCGTGAGCACTTTTGGGCCCCATATCTGAGGAAAGGACGTGCTGGCACTGGTGAGGGTCCAGAGGAGGTTTACAAGAATGATCCCAGGAATGAGTAGGTTAACATACGATGAGCGTTTGAAGGCTCTGGGCCTGTACTCGCTGGAGTTCAGAGGAATGAGGGGGGACCTCATTGAAACATATCGAATAGTGAAAGTCCTGGATAGAGTGGATGTGGAGAGGATGTTTCCACTGGTGGGACCACTGGTGGGAGAGTCTAGGACCAGAGGTCGCAGCCTCAGAATAAAAGAACGTTACTTTACAAAGAAGATGGGGAGGAATTTCTTTAGTCAGAGGGTGGTGAATCTGTGGAACTCATTGCCATAGACGGCTGTGGAGGCCAAGTCAATGGATATTTTTAAGGCAGAGATTGCCAGATTTTTGATTAGTACGGGTATCAGGGGTTATGGGGAGAAGGCAGGAGAACGGGGTTGAGGGGGGATGCTAGATCAGCCAGTTTGTAGGTTAATGGCGGAGTAAACTTGATGGGCCGAATGGCCTAATTCTGCTCCTTTAACATGAAGTTATGAACTTACGACTGCAATCAAACATTGAGTTCCTCCGGCAATTAGCTATGATGATGCTATTGCTTCTGTACAAGGTGATTGAATGCATTATATTGTTTAAGAAGGAACTGCAGATGCTGGAAAATCGAGGTAGACAAAAGTGCTGGAGAAACTCAGCGGGTGAGGCAGCATCTATGGAGCGAAGGAAAAATAGGCAACGTTTCGGGCCGAAGAAGGGTTTCGGGTCTGAAGAAGGGTTTCGGCCCGAAACGTTGCCCATTTCCTTCGCTCCATAGATGCTGCTGCACCCGCTGAGTTTCTCCAGCACTTTTGTCTACCTTTGAATGCATTATATGATGTTCCTTACCCACAGCCAGGCCAGGATCACTGTTCATTGTCTGTACGATTTCCATTCCTGAAACAAATCAATTGGTTAGGGAAGGTTGCACAATAACCTACACACCACCTTCAGAGCAGTACAACCTTGCAAGGCACTCTACTAGAATGACAATCGAACCAACTTCATGTTGAGCCAAGGTTGGAGCCGTGCGCAGCGGTAGAGTTGCTGCCTCACGGCGCCAGAGACCCGGGTTCCATCCTGACTACAGGTCGGGAGTTTGTACATTCCCTCTATGACTGCATGTGTTTTATCCGGGTGCTCCGGTTTTCTCCCACATCCCAAAGACGAGCAGGCTTGTAGGTTAATTGGCCCTCTGTAAATTACCCCTAGGGTAGGATACATGAATAACTTAGAACTCGTGCGAGTGGATATTCGTTGGTAGCCGATATAAAGATAATTTTAAAATGGAAGATGATTTGGGTCTATCTTGTATGAACATTCAGATTAGTTTCGAGATACCATGCGGAAACATGCCCCTTGGCCCACCAGTCCATGCCGACTAGCGATTATTGAGGGATTGGACACGCTGGAGGCAGGAAACATGTTCCCGATGTTGGGGGAGTCCAGAACCAGGGGCCACAGTTTAAGAATAAGGGGTAAGCCATTTAGAACGGAGATGAGGAAAAACTTTTTCACGCAGAGAATTGTGAATCTGTGGAATTCTCTGCCTCAGAGGGTGGTGGAAGCCAATTCACTGGATGCTTTCAAGAGAGAGCTAGATAGGGCTGTTAAAGATAGCGGTCAGGGGATATGGGGAGAAAGGCAGGAACGGGGTACTGATTGTGGATGATCAGCCACGATCACAGTGAATGGCTCGAAGGGCCGAATGGCCTATTCCTGCACCTATTGTCGATTGTCTATTGATCCCCACCTACTATCACTATTCGACACACTAGGGACAATTTACATTGATACCACGCCAATTAACCTATAAAACTGTACGTCTTTGGAGTGTGGGAGGAAACCGAAGGTATCGGAGAAAACCCACGCAGGTCACGGGGAGAATGTACAAACTCGGTACAGACATGCACCCGTAGTCGGGATCGAACCGGGGTCTCAGGCGCTGCGCCACCGTGCCGCCCGCAAATTGTGCTTTTATTGGAGTAAATTATCTCAAGGAGGGTTCACAGGAGGATTCACAGCAGGGTCACCAAACAGAGTTTGACAGGGAACCACATGAGCAGAAACAAGGAGAAACAGTTAGCTTCTAAAGTTGGATTAGGTTAGTGTGGATTGGTATAAATGGGTGGTTGATGGTCAGAAAAGGACACAAAGTGCTGGATTAACTCAATGGGTCAGACAGCATCTCTGCAGAATGTGGACAGGTGACATTTTGGGTTAGAACCCTTCCCTGGTTGATAGCCAGTGTGGACTTTATGGGCCAAAGGGCCTGTTTCCATTCTGTATCTCTCTCTAAAAGGAATGGTGAACGATCGAGAGGTTCTAGGATATCAAAGGGAATGTTGCACCTTAATTGGGTAGATTGGGCAATTGTGTTGAATGGCAAAGTAGACCCGATGGGCCGAATGACCTCATTCTGCTCCTATGACTTATGAACGTGTGAAAAGAGGCAAAGAGTAGAGGGAGGGAATACCGGATCACAACCGCTGGATAACTGAAGACCTAGTCATAGTGTTATAGTCATACAGCGTGGAGACAGGGCCTTCTGCCCCACTTGCCCACACCGACCAACATGACCCATCTGCTGTCTGTACGAAGTTTGTACGTTCTCCCTGGGGTTTCTCTGGTTTCCTCCCACATTCCAAAGATGTGCAGGTATGTAGGTTAATTGGCTTCTGTAAATTGTCCCTAGTGTGTCGGATAGTGCTAGTGTCTGGGGATCGCTGGGTCGAAGGGCCTGTTTCAGCGTTGTAACTCCAAACTAAACTAAACAATGTATATTCTGTTTGGTGATGGGACATGTGGAGACTTGCAAAAAGAGGGAAAGGAACCAACAGGGTAAAGAAGACTTTAGATCTGGAAGCCATGTGTAATAGCAAGGAACTGCAGAAGCTGGAGTGTCATAGACTCATAGAGTCATACAGCGTGGAAACAGGCCCTTCGTCCTCTAAACCTGTCCAATCCATGTACCAGTCAAATGTTTCTTAAATGTTACAATAGAACCCGCCTCAACTACAGCTCGTTCCATACACCCACCACCCTTTATGTGAAAAAGTTACCCCTCAGATTCCGATTCAATCTTCCCCCCCCCCCCCCCCCCCCTTTCCTTAAATCTATGTCCTCTGATTCTTGACTCCCCTACTCTGGGCAAGGGACTCTGTGCGTCTACCTGACCAATCCCTCTCATGGCTGTTATGGCCCTGTCCCACGATGCGAGTTCATTCAAGAGCTCTCCCGAGTTTAAAAAAAAAATCAAACTCGTGGTAAGCACGGAGAATGAACGTAGCGGGTACGTCGGAGCTCGGGGACGTCTCTTAGCGGCTCGTAACGCTAAAGGCAGGTACTCAGGAAGACTCGCTAACGGCAGGTAAGCTCGGGAAGACTCGTGAAGATTTTTCAACATGTTGAAAAATGTCCACGAGAGCCACGAGTACCGACGAGCGGCCATTACCGTAAATCTCCGAGTTCGAATCAGGGCAAATTCGGGAGAACTCTTGGAATGAACTCGTACCGTGGGACAGGGCTTTAAGTATAAGACTGTACCAGTATTAAAATGAAATAACATTGTTCCCATCAACTCTCACCTGGTTAAGTACCACCCAGTTTGGATCAATTTGTGCATCACCTTCAGGGTCGAGGACAACTGTCTGGTACGCCCTGAAATCGGTTAAAGTCACCTCTGCATTCTCAGGACAGACGTCTATTCGGTCAATGATGGTGTCTTGATCAAAATCACCTTCACAGATGTCCCCGACTCCGTCAACTAAGTGAAATCAGTAAAGTTGTGTCATTGTTAAAAGTAGACACACAATGCTGGAGTACTTCTATAACTTCTCATAGGGCATGATAATTCATGTCAACAATCAAATGTTGTTGAATTCAATTGAATTGTTTAATTAATAACTATCAAATTGTTTAATTAATAGCTATCCAAACGGGTTATAGAAAAAAAGCCATGAGTAAAGACCTGAGATTTGAACATCTTTTAGGTTTAGGTTGAGGTTTCGATTTATTACTGAAGCGTGTACCGAGGTACAGTGAAAAGCTTTGTTTTGCCTGCTATCCAAACAGATCAGATAATACTGTACATAAATACAATCAAGCCAGACTCAGGTACAATAGGTAGAGCAAAGGGGAAGACACAAAGGGCAGAATATCGTTCTCAGCATCGTAGCACCAGTTCCAGAGACAAAGTCCAATGTCCGCAATGGGGTTGAGGTGAATCGGACAGTACCCAAGCTTATAGAAGGACCATTCAAAAGCCTGATAACAGAGGGGAAGAATGCTTCTTGCATTAAACTACTCTTTCCAAATCTGACTTAGGATGGCATTCACGAGCAATATTTTATTGCGTTCAGAACTAGACAATAGACAATAGGTGCAGGAGTAGGCCATTCGGCCCTTCGAGCCAGCACCGCCATTCAATGTGATCATGGCTGATCATCCCCAATCAGTACCCCGTTCCTGCCTTCTCCCCATATACCCTGACTCCGCTATCTTTAAGAGCCCTATCTAGCTCTCTCTTGAAAGCATCCAGAGAACCTGCCTCCACCGCCCTCTGAGGCAGAGAATTCCACAGACTAGAAATGTAAAGCTTTTGGTTCTAATAGAGGCGGAAGTTGCTCCAACTTCAGTTAGCACAATCCAACGAACCGCAACATAATTGCATCAGATGGATGACAACTAAAATGAAGGATACAGATCAGGAGATTTCCACTTCATTTACTTCTACAACTTTCGAAGGCTTAGCATGACCAAACCACATATTTGTACTGCCAGACTCAGGAACTGTTTGTTATCAGGCTTTTGAACGGTCCTCCCATAAGCTGGGGTGTTGTCCGATTCACCTCCACCCCATTGCGGACATTGGACTTTGTCCCACCAGCACAGAGCACCTCTGTGGCTGTAGCAGTAATTAGGCTAGAGTAGGAAAAATCCCCACCCCAGGATGTCTCTCACCCTTACGTAAGCAAGTGCACGCATTCACAAGTTATAGGAGTAGAATTAGTCCATTTGGCCCATTGAGTCCACTCTGCCATTCAATCGTGGCTGATCTCTGCCTCCTAATCCCATTTTCCTGCCTTCTCCCCATAGCCCTTGACATAGAAACATAGAACATAGAAACATAGAAAATAGGTGCAGGAGTAGGCCATTCGGCCCTTCGAGCCTGCACCGCCATTCAATATGATCATGGCTGATCATCCAACTCAGTATCCCGTACCTGCCTTCTCTCCATACCCCCTGATCCCTTTAGCCACAAGGGCCACATCCAACTCCCTCTTAAATATAGCAATATTGAGCACCCGTTCTAATCAAGAATCTGTCTATCTCTGCCTTAAAAATATCCACTGACGGCCTCCATCGCCCTCTGTGGCAGCGAGTTCCACAGATTAACTACCCTCTGGGGTCAAGGAAAGAGCGTTCACGTCGCGGCCCTGTTTCCACCAATCTTTCCACCACCTCGCACAAGAAGCGACAAGACAGACTCCATTGGACGCAGATGCCGAGAAGTGCGTCCAGCTTTGGCTGAACAACTTCTAATCTTGTGTGTGTGGACACGATAAGAAGACCACCCTCTGACTAAAGAAGTTCCTCCTCGCCTCCTTTCTCAAAGAGCGCTTGCCCTGACATGAGATACACCGGGGCTATGAAGGCATGACCTCCATATTTTCAACACTGAAACCATCGGATTGTCCATAACCCACCTGGTTCTTCAGCAACTTTACCAACCTGCCCCAGTTGAAACGTGACTCCACGCACAACAGTGCTAGACTTAACTGCCTCACTAGCTCAGGTGCAAATCAGGATGGACATCCTTGTTCCCGTACAGGGCTAGTCTTGTGGATTAAGTCCCACTTTTTTATTTCTTTTTTTTTTTTTTTTTTTATTTTTTAATAATAAAAGAGAGAGAGAATAAGTAATAAAAATTAGAAAAACGTGTGATGTGTTGGTGTGTGAAAAGAAAAAAGGGGGAAAGAGGGAAAGTAATTTTTTTTTAAAAGAGAGAGAAAGAGAAAGAGTGGCGATTATAGGAGATAGTTATTTATATTCTTGACCATCCTTCACCCAGTCCTGAACCAGTTGGTTTCTACCATTTTGTTGCACCATGTGCTTCCAAGAAGTCGATAAATGGAGACCAACTCGTTAAGAATTGGTCTGGTTTTGTCTGTTAGGAGGAATCGCATTTCTTCAAGATGTGCGGTGTCCAACATGTTTGAAAGATTAAGTCCCACTTAAGAGCATAGTTTGTAAACATTAAAGCACGTGGGATTAGGAGTAATATAATGTCATGGACTGAAAATTGTTTGGCAGCCAGGAAACAGATAATGGGAACAATCTGGTCATTTCTGGGGTTGCAAGCAGTAACTACAGCGATCGGTGCTTGGTGCTAGTCACAATGTATCTCAATGACTTGAACGGGAATGCTGAATTTAATACATCTTTAATGATATTTAATATATCACACAAAGGGTGGTAGGTTTTACACACAGGCTGGTGGGTGTATGGAACGAGCTGCCGGAGGAGGTAGCTGAGGCAGGGACAATCGCAACGTTTAAGAAGCAATTAGACAGATATATGGATAGGACAGGTTTGGAGGGATATGGGCCAAATGCAGGCAGGTGGGACTAGTGTCGATGGGACATGTTGGTCGGCGTGGGCAAGTTGGGACGAAGGGCCTGTTTCCACACTGTATCACTCGATGACTATATCTAAATGTGCCAATCCAAAACTGGATGTGTCTGTGAGCTGATAAGGGCGGCACAGTGGTGCAGCTGGTAAAGCTGTTACCTCACAGCATCAGAGATCCGGGTTCGATCCTGTCTGTGCAGTGTTTGCACGTTCTCCCTGTGACCGCGTGGGTTTCCTCCGGGTGTTCCGGTTTCCTCCCACATGCCAAAGATGTGCAGGTTTGCAGGTTAGTTGGCCCTCTGTAAATTTGCCCCTAGTGCGTGTGGAGCGGATGAACGAGTGGGACGACAGAACTAGTGTCAACAGTGATCAATGGTTTAGTGTCGCTAGATCCCGTGCTGGAACTTTCAATCTGAGGCAAGAAGATGGTTTAGATTTGTCGAACAATGAGGCAAATGTTGATGTAATCTGATGCTGGCTGCATTGAATAATTACATAAAATAAAATAGTGCGTGTTAGTTAAGTAGTGGTAGGTTGGGGAATGTTGATGGACAAGGGATGTGGGAAAGCAATTCTGCAGGTGTAACAAGCATTTAAGAAGATAAATGGTATTTTGGCCTTTAGAAACATAGAAACATAGAAACATAGAAAATAGGTGCAGGAGGAGGCCATTCGGCCCTTCGAGCCAGCACCGCCATTCATTGTGATCATGGCTGATTGTCCCCTATCAATAACCCGTGCCTGCCTTCTCCCCATATCCCTTGACTCCACTAGCCCCTAGAGCTCTATCTAACTCTCTCTTAAATCCATCCAGTGACTTGGCCTCCACTGCCCTCTGTGGCAGGGAATTGCACAAATTCACAACTCTCTGGGTGAAAAAGTTTTTTCTCACCTCAGTCTTAACTGACCTCCCCTTTATTCTAAGACTGTGGCCCCTGGTTCTGGACTCGCCCAACATTGGGAACATTTTTCCTGCATCTAGCTTGTCCAGTCCTTTTTAGAATGTTATATGTTTCTATAAGATAGGGGATAGTTGATAGGGGACGATCAGCCATGATCACAATGAATGGCGGTGCTGGCTCGAAGGGCCGAATGGCCTCCTCCTGCACCTATTTTCTATGTTTCTATGTTTCTATGTAAGATTCCCCCTCACCCTTCTAAACTCCAGTGAATACAAGCCTAGTCTTTTCAATCTTTCCTCATATGACAGTCCCGCCATCCCAGGGATCAATCTCATGAACCTACGCTGCACTGCCTCAATCACAAGGATGTCCTTCCTCAAATTAGGAGACCAAAACTGTACACAATACTCCAGATGTGGTCTCACCAGAGCCCTATACAACTGCAGAAGAACCTCTTTACTCCTATACTGAAATCCTCTTGTTATGAAGGCCAACATTCCATTAGCTTTCTTCACTGCCTGCTGTACCTGTAAGCCAACTTTCAGTGACCGGTGTACAAGGACGCCCAGGTCTCGCTGCACCTCCCCCTTACCTAACCTAACCCCATTAGACTCTTACCTACCTAACCCCCTTAATAACTACCTATCCCCCTTACCTAACCTAACCCCAACAGACTGAAGAAGGGTTTCGACCCGAAACGTCGCTATTTCCTTCGCTCCATAGATGCTGCCTCACCCGCTGAGTTTCTCCAGCATTTTTGTCTACCTTTTTATATTTTCAATTTCCCCAGCGATGATGACCAATGTTCCAAATGCCTTCTTCACCACCCTATCTACCTGCGACACCATTTTCGGGAAACACTGTGCTCCTTGACAACTCTGCTCCGCAACTCTCTCCAGAACCTTAGGCCCTGGTTTGACCTACCCACATGCAACACGTCACACTTATCTGCATTAAACTCCATTAGCCATTTCTCAGCCCACTTGCCCAGTGGATCAAAATCGACCTTGATAGTATTGATCCTTGAGTTATAGAGTCATCATAGTCATAGAGCGATACAGTGTGGAAACAGGCCCTTCGCCCCAACTTGTCCACATCGGCCAACAATGTCCCAACTACACTAGTCCCACCTGCCCGCGTTTGGCCCATATCCCTCCAAACCTGTCCTATCGATGTCTATATTCTAGATACTTGATAGTAGACCTTGATAATATTCTTGACAGTAGTTAATTCTGAACTACTATCTATCTCAGGGGTTCCCAACCTTTTTCGTCCCGTTTACCCCTGGCAACTTTAATAGCACATATGTTATTTCACTTATTTATGAACAACTGATGATGAACAGATACCAAGAACCAAACACAGTCAGTCAATGAGAAAAAATATGTATAAATCCAGACTCAATAAATTTACCCCCTGGGTAGGTGAAATGTACCCCCTGGTGGTAAATCTACCCCAGGTTGGGACCCCCTGATCTATCTCATTGATGACCCTCGAACTATCTTTGATCGGACTTTACTGGCTTTACTTGAACTGAACGTTATTCCCTTATCATGTATCTGTACACTGTGAATGGCTCGATTGTAATCATGTATTGTCTTTCTGCTGACTGGATAGCACGCAACAAAGGATTTTCACTGTACCTCAGTACACGTGACAATAAACTAAACTGAAAGGTCAGAATGCCGACCAAGATGAACTGAGCCGCCTTCACCACCTACGATGCCACCGATGTTGGCGCTACCATGCTGTGCCAATTAGTTTTTCCTTCGGCAGAGCAGGGCTTCCCATACTCACAGTTATCGTCCTCCTGGCCTGGATTGGCGACCAGTCTACAATTATCTGGGCCAGGGGGGAAGACATCAGGGATTCCGTCATTATCATCATCATCATCGCACTCATCCCCAAGGCCATCCTTGTCCGTGTCAAGCTGGGAGCTGTTGATGATGGTGGGGCAGTTGTCATTGCTGTCTTGGTGCCCGTCTCCGTCGCTGGCAAGACAACGAAACATAGCAACATATTAGCCACGCGATTTGTTTAGTTTGAATGAATGAATGGTTATAGGCCAAGTACGAACACATACAAAGAATTTGCCTTGGTGCTCCGCTCACAAGTAACAACACGACATACAGTAAACAATTAAGAATAAAACATAAAACATTAAAACATTAAGAATAAAACATTATAGTTTAAACATGTGAACGAAATAAATACCAGAGCAAAAGGAGGCTACAGACTTTTGGTTATTGAGTAGAACTACTACTCGTGGAAAAAAGCTGTTTCGAGATGCAGCGTGGAAACAGGCCCTTCCGCCCACCGATCCCCGCACACCAACACTATCCTACTCACCCGAGGGACAATTTACAATTATACCAAGCCAATGAACCCTACAAACCTGTACGTATTTGGAGTTTGGGAGGAAACTGGAGCACCCGGAGAAAACCCACGCAGGTCACGGGGAGAACGTACAAACCCCATATAGACAGCACCCGTAGTCGGGTCTCTGGTGCTGTAAGGCAGCAACTCTACCGCTGTGCCACATTGCCGCCCATTATACTCGTTCTCAATATCTCTCTTTCATTCTGGTGGTGGGTGTATGGAACGAGCTGCCAGAGGAGGTAGTTGAGGCGGTGACTATAACTGCATTTAAAAGGCATTTGGTCAGGTACATGGATAGGAAAGGTTCAGAGGGATAAAGGCCAAACGCGGGCAGGTGGGACTAGTGTAGATGGAGCATCCTGGTCGGCGTCGGCAAGTTGGCCTGTATCCATGCTGTAAGATTCTATGCGCCCCAAGTAGATGTTATACAGTGGCTTGCAAAAGTTTTCATACCCCTTGAACTTTTCCACATTTCGTCACGTTACAACCACAAACGTAAATGTATTTTATTGGGATTTTATGTGATAGACCAACACAAAGTGGTGCATAATTGTGAAGTGGAAGGAAAATGATACATGGTTTTCAAATTTTTTTACAAATATAAAACTGAAAAGTGTCACGTGCAAAAGTATTCAGCTCCCCTGAGTCAATACTTTGTAGAACCACCTTTCGCTGCAATTACAGCTGCAAGTCTTTTGGGCGTATGTCTCTACCAGCTTTGCACATCTAGGGTCTGAAATTTTTGCCCATTCTTCTTTGCAAAATAGCTCAAGCTCAGTCAGATTGGATGGAGAGCGTCTGTGAACAGCAATTTTCAAGTCTTGCCAGAGATTCTCAATTGGATTTAGGTCTGGACTTTGACTGGACCATTCTAACACATGAATATGCTTTGATCTAAACCATTCCATTGTAGCTCTGGATGTATGTTTAGGGTCGTTGTCCTGCTGGAAGGTGAACCTCCGCCCCAGTCTCAAGTCTTTTGCAGACTCTAACAGGTTTTCTTCTAAGATTGCCCTGCATTTGGCTCCATCCATCTTCCCATCAACTCTGACCAGCTTCCCTGTCCCTGCTGAAGAAAAGCATCCCCACAACATGATGCTGCCACCACCATGTTTCACAGTGGGGATGGTGTGTTCAGGGTGATGTGCAGTGTTAGGTTTCCGCCACACATAGCGTTTTGCATTTAGGCCAAAAACTTCAATTTTGGTCTCATCTGACCAGAGCACCTTCCTCCACATGTTTGCTGTGTCCCCCACATGGCTTGTGGCAAACTGCAAACGGGACTTCTTATGGCTTTTTTTTCAACAATGGCTTTCTTCTTGCCACTCTTCCATAAAGGCCCGATTTGTGGAGTGCACGACTAATAGTTGTCCTGTGGACAGATTCTCCCACCTGAGCTGTGGATCTCTGCAGCTCCTCCAGAGTTACCATGGGCCTCTTGGCTGCTTCTCTGATCAATGCTCTCCTTGCCTGGCCTGTCAGTTTAGGTGGACGGCCATGTCTTGATAGGTTTGCACGTAAGGCTGCTGGCCCCGACGGCATCCCCGGGCGCGTCCTCAGGGCCTGTGCTGCGCAGCTGACAGACGTCTGGACTGACATCTTCAACCTGTCACTTTCCCAAGCAGTTGTGCCCACGTGCCTTAAATCCACCTCCATCGTGCCGGTGCCAAAACACTCCACTGCGGCAAGCCTCAACGACTTCCACCCAGTTGCACTTACTCCCATCATCGCCAAGTGCTTCGAGAGGCTGGTCCTGGCACACCTCAAAGGCTGCCTACCCCCCACATTGGATCCCTATCAGTTTGCCTACCGCAAGAACAGGAGTACGGAGGATGCCATCTCAACGGCACTTCACTCCGCCCTCTCCCACCTCGACAACAGAGACACTTACGTAAGAATGCTGTTCATCGATTACAGCTCAGCATTCAACACCATCATACCCTCTAAACTGATCACCAAACTCGGTGACCTGGGCATCGACCCCTCCCTCTGCAACTGGATACTGGACTTTCTAACCAACAGACCCCAACACTGTACCTCGGTGACTGCCAATCACCCCCCCCCCCCCCCCCCCCCCCCGGACACTCCTCCCACCAGGATTTATTAGATTAGATTTATTTATTTACTGCTCATATTTATGTCGCTCTTCTAGGGAGATGCTAACTGCATTTCGTTGTCTCTGTACTGTACACTGCACAATGACAATAAAGTTGAATCTGAATCCGAGTTGTGCCATACTCTTTCCATTTTCGGATGATGGATTGAACAGTGCTCCGTGAGATGTTCAAAGCTTGGGATATTTTTTTATAACCTAACCCTGCTTTAAACTTCTCCACAACTTTATCCCTGACCTGTCTGGTGTGTTCCTTGGGCTTCATGATGCTATTTGTTCACTAATGTTCTCTAACAAACCTCTGAGGCCTTCACAGAACAGCTGTATTTATACTGAGATTAGATTACACACAGATTTACTAATTAGGTGACTTCTGAAGGCAATTGGTTGCACTGGATTTTATTTAGGGGTATCAGAGCAAAGGGGGCTGAATACTTTTGCACGCGACACTTTTTTTTATTTGTAAAAAATTTGAAAACCATGTATCATTTTCCTTCCACTTCACAATTATGCGCCACTTTGTGTTGGTCTATCACATAAAATCCCAATAAAATACATTTACGTTTGTGGTTGTAACGTGACAAAATGTGGAAAAGTTCAAGGGGTATGAATACTTTTGCAAGCCACGGTATATAGGGTTGGAGTAACGCAGTGAGTCAGGCAGCATCTCTGGAGAAAAAGGATCAGTGATGAGTGGGAACCGTTCTTCAGACCGAGAGGGGTGAAGAGGGAGTGGCCAGGGGTGGGACTGGTCCTTGATTATGCTGCTGGCCTTGCCGAGGCAGCGTGAGGTGTAGATGGAGTCAATGGAAGGGTGGTTGGTTTGCGTGATGGTCTGGGCTGTAAATCCAGTTGGATTTGTATTTGTCTGCACAGACGTGGGTGGATAACGAGTTTAGAAGGGGGCTGAGAGCGAATCATTGCAGGGCAACAGTGTTGAGGATTATTGTAGAGGATCATCTGTCACCCAGATTGTGCCCATGATAATCTATGCACTAGAACGATACGATATTAATGGTAGCATCAAACATGTGTCAGAGTTCAAACTTGCCCCATTATAATGTTTTTATCCGTTGCAATTTTGGGCCCTATATCTGAGGAAGATGTGCTGGCGTTGGAGAGGGTCCAGAGAAGGTTTACGAGAATGATCCCAGGAATGATTGCGTTAACATATGATGAGCGTTTGTCAGCACTGGGCCTGTACTCGCTGGTGTTTAGAAGGATGAGGGGGGGGGGACCTCATTGAAACTTACCGAATAGTGGAAGCTTGGATAGAATAGATGTGGAGAGGATGTTTCCACTAGTGGGAGAGCCTAGGACCAGAGGTCGTAGCCTCAGAATAAAATTATGTATCTTTAGAAAGGAGAGGAGGAAGAATTTCTTTAGTCAGAGGGTGGTGAATCTGTGGAATTCATTGACACTGAAGGCTGTGGAGGCCAAGTCAATGGATATTTTTAAGGCACAGATTGACAGGTTCTTGATTAGTACGGGTGTCAGGGATTATGGGGAGAAGGCAGGAGAATGGGGTTGGGAGAGATAGATCAGCCATGATTGAATGGCAGAGTAGACTTGATGGGCCGAATGGCCTAATTCTGCTCCGAGAACCTATGAACATTATTGAAATGTTTAGCAAGATATATGTCAACAAACGAAATAATTTCCACTTTATTTAAGGAAGTTACACAAGGATTGGGAAATATTATTGCTGTCATAGGTGTCTTTAAGGTTGCTAGACGCTCTTGGTTCATGTTTGTCTTTATAGTTGGGTGGCCAAGCAAAACATTTGCAGAGGTGGATTTTCAATCCATCCCAATGATATGTGGGGACTGCATATACTTGCGCCATTTTCCACCTCATAGATTAGAGAACTGCACACAAGGATCACAAATATGGCTTGGCTTCCTGCTACCGAACTTCTAACAAACACATTTTAGTTTCGAGGCACAGCATGGAAACAAGCCCTTCGACCCACTGAGTCCGCTCTCACCATCGATCACCCATTCGCTAATTTTATGTTATCCAACGTTCACATCCACTCCCTGCACGTTAAGACTGGTTACAGAGGTCAATTAACCTACAAAGCCGCACGTCATTGGGATGTAGGAGGAAACCCACGCGGTCACAAGAACGTGCAAACTCCCCACAGTCAGCACCCGAGGTCACTGGCGCTGTGAGGCAAGGGCTCTACCATATGTACCACTGTGCCTGCCTCAACTGTCTCCTCCAGCAGCTCATTCCATAGACCAACCACCCTACTTGTGAAAAAGTTGCTAATAAATCTTCTCCCCTCACATTAAACCCATGTCCTCTGGTTCTCGATTCCCCTACTCTGGGTAAAAGACAGTGTGCGTTTATGAATGAATGAATGAATAGTTTATTGGCCAAGCATGTACACATACAAGGAATTTCCCTTGGTGCTCCGCTCGTAAGTAACGACACGACATACAGTGAACCATTAAGAATAAAACATAAAACATCAAAACATTAAGAACATTAAGAACCACACCTGGAGTATTGTGTGCAGTTTTGGCCCCCTAATTTGAGGAAGGACATTCTTGCTATTGAGGGAGTGCAGCGTAGGTTTACAAGGTTAATTCCCGGGATGGCGGGACTGTCATATGCTGAGAGAATGGAGCAGCTGGGCTTGTACACTCTGGAGTTAAGAAGGATGAGAGGGCATCTTATTGAAACATATAAGATTGTTAAGGGTTTGGACACGCTGGAAGCAGGAAACATGTTCCCGATGTTGGGGGAGTCCAGAACAAGGGGCCACAGTTTAAGAATAAGGGGTAAGCCATTTAGAACGGAGACGAGGAAACACTTTTTCTCACAGAGAGTGGTGAGTCTGTGGAATTCTCTGCCTCAGAGGGCGGTGGAGGCAGGTTCTCTGGATGCTTTCAAGAGAGAGCTGGATAGGGCTCTTAACGATGGCGGAGTCAGGGGATATGGGGAGAAGGCAGGAACGGGGTACTGATTGGGGATGATCAGCCATGATCACATTGAATGGCGGTGCTGGCTCAAAGGGCCGAATGGCCTACTCCTGCACCTATTGTCGATTGTCTATTGTCTATTAATAAAACATTATAGCTTAAACCTGTGAATGAATGAGTACCTCTCTCATGAAAGTGATCATTGTGGGTTTTTCCACAGACGACACAAACGAACAAACACATACAAAACAGCAAGGAGCAGTACGCCGTGGCAGCCATCGCCAGCGCCAGCGTTACCCGATCCATTCCCCTCATGATCTTATACATCATGCTGCCTGACCCGCTGAGTTCCTCCAGCACTTAGAGTTTTGCCAGAATACCCTCTAGATTGTAACGTTAGAAGTTCCTATCTTTTCTGAGTAAGGCATTTCAGGTTCACATCTTAGATATCTGATAACAAAACAACCAAGAAAGTACCTGTCTTGATTTGTGTCACAGGAATCTCCAACAAGATCATTGTCGATGTCTGACTGTGAAGAGTGAAACAAAATCATCGGGTATTAGTGGAACAGGTCACAAAGCTCTTCACTTACAAAGGAGATTCTTTGTTCTGACTGCGCAGTATTCCATGCACCATCGCACACACAATGATGCAGATCACAATTTGAAACACTAACCAACAGGAGCAATTAAAAAATGAGTTTTTCCCCTACCAACTGCTTAGAGATCACGGTGGCGCAAGCATTAGAGTTGCTGCCTTACAGCGAATGCAGCGCCGGAGACCCTTGGTTCGATCCCGACTACGGGCGCTGTCTGTACGGAGTTTGTACGTTCTCCCCGTGACCTGCGTGGGTTTTCTCCATGATCTTCGGTTTCCTCCCACACTCCAAAGACGTACAGGTTTGTAGGTTAATTGGCTTGGTAAATGTAAAGATTGTCCCTAGTGGGTGTAGGATAGAGTTAGTGTGCGGGGAAAGCTGGTCGGCGCGGACCCGGTGGGCTGAAGGGCCTGTTTCAGCGCTGTATCTTTAAACTAAATTAAAAGATACAGCGTGGAAACAGGCCCTTCTGTATACCTGTATACTAGCTCTGTCCTACACACTAGGGACAATTTACAGAACCCAATTAACCTGCATGTCTTTGTAAAGTGGGAGGAAACTGGAGCACCCGGACAAAACCCACGCGGTCACGTGGAGAACGTACAAACTCCGTACAGACAGCACCGGCAGTCAGGATCGAACCAAAATGGTCAAAATCCAAAACAAGATCTTCAGTCCAAAGGGTTTCTAGACTTTAGACTTTAGAGATACTGTGCAAAAACAGGCCAACCAGCAATCACCCTGTACACTAGCACTATCCTAAACACCAGGGACAGTTTACAATTTGTTTTGCCGAAGCTAATCAACCTACAAACTTGTACTTTTTTGGAGTGTGGGAGGAAACCAGAGCACCCGGAGAAAACCCACATGGTCCCGGGGAGAACATACAAACTCTGTACGGTAGCAACTGTAGTCCGGGTCAAACCCGGGTCTCTGGCGCTGTGAGGCAGCAACTCTAATCGCTGCGCCACCGTGCAGCCAAGATTTTACTGATCAAGTTCTTTCTTGCACATGACGATTAGAAGGAAAGCTTTAAGTCAAGTGAGGCAACCGCATTTTTACCCAGATATAGATTCTCACTTTGGTGTAAGCTAATTGTTATATAGCGAAGATCCTGATTCAAGCCCGTTACACAGAAGGAGGTTCGTTGGCCCATCTATGCAAGCTCCTGGACCATTCCCATCAGTTCCATTTCTTCACCACAACCAGTTAACACAACTGCCCTCTGATTCTCTTGCCACCCACCCGCCTATTCCAGGGGAAATTCACAGTCGGCCCTCAGCCCAACAAATTGCTTCACCTTGGGATGTGGGGTCAAGGAAAGAGCGTTCACGTCGCGGCCCTGTTTCCACCAATCTTTCCACCACCACGCACAAGAAGCGACAAGACAGACTCCATTGTACGCAGATGCCGAGAAGTGTGTTCAGCTCTGGCTGAACAACTTCTAATCTTGTGTGTGGACTCGTTAAGAAGAAGACCTTGGGATGTGGGTTGAAACCATAGCACCTGGGGAAACCCACTCATGCAGTCAAATAGCATGGAAACGGACGCTTCGACCCAGCTAATGGCATGTTGGCCTTCATAACGAGGGGATTTGAGTATAGGAGTAAAGAGGTCCTTCTGCAGTTGTACAGGGCCCTGGTGAGACCACACCTGCAGTATTGTGTGCAGTTTTGGTCTCCTAATTTGAGGTAGGACATTCTTGCTATTGAGGGAGTGCAGCGTAGGTTCACGAGATTGATCCCCGGGATGGCGGGACTGTCATATGAGGAAAGATTGGAAAGACTGGGCTTGTATTCACTGGAGTTTAGAAGGATGAGGGGGTATCTTATAGAAACATATAAAATTATAGAAGGACTAGACAAGCTAGATGCAGGAAAAATTGTTCCCAATGTTGGGGGAGTCCAGAACCAGGGGCCACAGTCTAAGAATAAAGGGGAGGCCATTTAAAACTGAGATGAGAAAAAAACTTTTTTACCCAGAGAGTTGTGAATTTGTGGAATTCTCTGCCACAGAAGGCAGTAGAGGCCAAATCACTGGATGAATTTAAAAGAGATTTAGATAGAGCTCTAGGAGCTAGCAGAATCAAGGGATATGGGGAGAAGGCAGGCACGGGTTACTGATTGTGGATGATCAGCCATGATCACAATGAATGGCTCGAAGGGCACCTACAGTATTTTCTATGTTTCGATGTTTCTAACTCATCTATGCCGCCTAAGATGTCTTTCCAAGCTAGTTCAATTTGCCTGTGTCGTAGAGTCATAGATACAGCGTGGAAACAGGCCATTCAGCCCAACTTGCCCACACCAGCCAACAATGTCCCAGCTACACTAGTCCCACCTGCCTGCGTTTGGACCATATCCTTCCAAACCTGTCCTATCCATGTACCTTTCTAACTGTTTCTTGAACATTGGGATAAGTCCCAGCCTCAAATACCTCCTCTGGCAACTTGTTCCATACACCCACCACCCTCTGTGTGAACAACGTTACCCCTCAAATTCCTATTAAATCTTTTCCCCTTCACCTTGAACCTATGTCCTCTGGTCCTCGATTCCCCTACTCTGGGCAAGAGACTCTGTGCATCTACCCGATCTATTCCTCTCATGATTTTGTACACTGTGTTTGACCCAAATCCTTCCAGTGCATGGAATTTGCACAGGGTTAATGACAAGTTTGCTCAGCCAGACCTGGTTAGGGTTGATGACATCTGGACAGCTGTCACAAGCATCTCCGACGCCATCGTTGTCCTTGTCCTTCTGCTCCACGTTGGGAACCCTCTGACAATTGTCCAGGATATTTTTAATCCCTACGGGAAGATGCAACAAGCGTCACCAAAACCTTATTCATCGTCAAAGCAAAAATACACACACCGACTTTGGAAATTTCACGTATCTCCATTAAACTTTCCCCCTCTCACCTTATAGCTGTGCCCTCTTGAGACAAAGAGTCATAGAGTGATACAACGTGGAAACAGGCCCTTCGGCCCAACTTGCCCACACCATCCAACAATGTCCCAGCTACACTAGTCCCACCTGCCTGCGTTTGGCCCATATCCCTCCAAACCTGTCTTATCCATGTACCGGTCTGATTGATTCTTAAACATTGCGATAGTCCCTGCCTCTGCTACCTCCTCTGGCAGCTCGTTCCATACTCCCACCACCCTTTGTGTGAAAAAGTTACCCCTCGGATTCCTATTAAATCTTTTTCCCTTCACCTTAAACCCCTGACATCTGGTCCTCGATTCCCCTCCTCTGGGCAAGAGACTCTGCGTGTAGTCTGAAGAAGGTTCTTGACCCGAAATGTCCCCCATTCCTTCTCTCCAGAGAAGCTGCCTCACCCGCTGAGTTAGTCCAGCATTGTGTGTCTACCTGCGTCTACCTGTATAATGTTGGACATTTCCTCCGTGGGTGAAAGGTTCTGACTGTCCACCCTCTCTATGCTTCTCATAATTTTAGATGCAACATTGGGAACTCCAATGATTTGGGAAATGGGTGAACAGTCGGGGATGAGAGTGATTGTGCTGTGATATTTGAAGATTTTCACCCAGAGAGTTGTGAATCTGTGGAATTCTCTGCCACAGAAGGCAGTTGAGGCCAATTCACTGGATGTTGTCAAGAGAGAACTAGATTTAGCTCTTAGGGCTAACGGAATCAAGGGATATGGGGAGAAAGCAGAAACGGGGTACTGATTTTGGATGATCAGCCATGATCACATTGAATGGCGGTGCTGTCTCGAAGGGCCGAATGGCCTACTCCTGCACCAATTTTCCTATTTTTCTATTTTTCTATGTTTCTAATAATGTTCCAGTCATAGTGTCGTACAGCAATGGAACAGGCCCTTTGGCCCAACTTGCCCATGCCGACCAAGATGACCCGTCTCCACTAGCATCTACGTTTCTGCTTCTATGAGATAAAAACTAACCGTCTCCATCCATGTCTTCGTCGCAGGCATCACCTTTCCCATCATTATCCGTGTCTCTTTGATCGTTGTTAATCGATAATCGACAGTTATCACAAGCGTCGCCATAGTTATCCTCGTCAGTATTCAGCTGGTTGATGTTACGGACCAGCACGCAGTTATCCTGGAGAGAGATGTCAATGTTCGTAAGTCCTTGACGTTCTTGATTAGTACGGGTGTCAGGGGGAGAAGGCTCAGGAGAAAGGGGTTAGGAGGGAGAGTTAGATCGGCCATGATTGAATGGCAGAGTAGACTTGATGGGCCGAATGGCCTAATTCTGCTCCTATCCCTTATGAACTTGTATTAGGAGATAGGAAGGTTGTACCTCATCTCTCCTATGTCTGTATCATCTATTGTACTTGAGTTTGAACTGATTGTATCTAGGTATGGTACATCTTAGTTTTGGTTTTTAGTTTTACACGGCAGCACAGCGGTAGTGTTGCTGCCTTACAGCGCCAGAGTCCCAGGTTCTATCCCGACTACGGGCGCTGTCTGTATGGAGTTTTGTACGTTCTCCCTGTGACCACGTGGGTTTTACCTGGCTGCTCCGGTTTACTCCCACACTCCAAAACTGTACAGATTTGTAGGTTAACTATGACTCTGGTAAAAATTGTGAACGGTCCCTAGTGTGTGGATAGTGCTAGTGTACGGGGATCGTTGGTAGGCGCGGACTCGGTGGGCTGAAGGGCCTGTTTCCGTGTTGTATATCTAAACCGAGCTAACAAAGGTGTAGTTAAAAAAATTGACCTAAAGATCTATCCGTCTTTGGAGTGTGGGAGGCTACTGAAGCACCCGGACGGACATGGTCAAGGGGGGAACGTACACACAATACAATACAATACCGTTTATTGTCATTTGAACCTCAAATGAAGTTCAAACGGAATTTGTTTTCTGCAGTCATACAACAAGAAAAAAAAAAACCAAGACACACATTTAAAAGTTCCCGCCCCCCACATATACACAGCTAAAAACAATATATAAACTACAACCAAACTCTACACTCAACAGGACAAAAATTTTAAAAAGACAGACGGCCTGCAGCGAGGCGCCGCCATCTTTACAAACTCCATACAGACAGCACCCGGGTCTGTGACGCTGCAAGGCAGCAACTCTCCCGCCGTGCCACCGTGCAGCCCCAATGCAATCTGATCTGTTTGATTAACATGCAAAACGAAGCATTTTGCTGCAATAAACTTAAATCTAAACCTAAAATCAGTCCCAAGACTGCAGCAGCCAAGGCATTGGTTGCAAACTGGAACAACACAGGTCCGCTTGGATAGAGTTGCTGCTCCTGGCTTTAACTGATGCTGTGTGAGCTTTGCCAAGTTACTTTGCTTCATCGGCAGACGCACAATGCTAGAGTTACTCAGTGGGCCAGACAGCATCTCTGGAGAATTTGGACAGGTGACGTCTCGGCTCGGGACCCTTTTACTATCTAAATGGCGTCAAGTTGGGAAAAGGGGAAGTTCAACGGGATCTGGGGGTCCTTGTACATCAGTCTATGAAAGTAAGCATGCAGGTACAGCAGGCAGTGAAGAAAGCGAATGGCATGTTGGCCTTTATGACAAGAGGAATCGAATATAGGAGCAAAGAGGTCCTTCTGCAGTTGTACAGAGCCCTAGTGAGATCACACCTGGAGTATTGTGTACAGTTTTGGTCCCCTAATTTGAGGAAGGACATTCTTGCTATTGAGGGAGTGCAGCGTAGGTTTACAAAGTTAATTCCCGGGTTGGCGGGACTGTCATATGCTGAGAGAATGGAGCAGCTGGGCTTATACACTCTGGAGTTTAGAAGGATGAGAGGGATTCTCATTGAAACATATAAGATTGTTAAGGGTTTGGACACGCTAGAGGCAGGAAACATGTTCCCGATGTCGGGGGAGTCCAGAACCAGGGGCCACAGTTTACGAATAAGGGGTAAGCCATTTAGAACGGTCGAGGAAACACTTTTTCTCACAGAGAGTGTTGAGTCTGTGGAATTCTCTGCCTCAGAGGGCGGTGGAGGCAGGTTCTCTGGATGCTTTCAAGAGAGAGCTAGATAGGGCTCTTAAAAATAGCGGAATCAGGGGATATGGGGAGAAGGCAGGAACGGGGTACTGATTGGGGATGATCAGCCAACGATCACATTGAATGGCGGTGCTGGCTCGAAGGGCTGAATGGCCTACTCCTGCACCTATTGTCTATTGTCTATTGTCTACAGACTGATCTCTTGCTTCAGCCTCATCTTTTTCTTGTACTTCAACTCTAGTAGAGTTGGCCTTTGGATCACCGGATGCTGTTTGGCAGTCTTGTTCAGTGTCCAGGTGTGGCACGGTGGTGCAGCGGTAGAGTTGCTGCCTGACAGCACCAGAGACCTGGGTTCGATCCTGACTACGGGTGCTGTCTGGATGGAGTTTGTCCGTTCCCCCTGCGACCACGTGGGTTCCCTGGGGCGCTCCGGTTTCCTCCCAACACCCCAGGCTTTGATTTGTCCTTTTCACACCTTTCATTCCCTTGTTCTTTGTACCTTTTTATATCTCCCTCTCCCCTAACTCTCGGTCTAAAGAAGGGTCTCGACCCGAAACATCACCCATTCCTTCTCTCCTGAGATGCTGCCTGACCCGCTGAGTTACTCCAGCATTTTGTGTCTACCTTCAGGTTAAATCTTCAAGGGGCCACAGTTTAAGAATAAGGAGTGAAGCCATTTGGAACGGAGATGAGGAAAAACTTTTTCACCCAGAGAGTTGTGAATCTGTGGAATTCTCTGCCTCAGAAGGCAGTGGAGGCCGATTCTCTGGATGCTTTCAAGAGAGAGTTAGATAGAGCTCTTAAAGATAGCGGAGTTCGGGGATATGGGGCGAAGGCAGGAACGGGGTACTGATTGGGGATGATCAGCCATGATCACAGTGAATGGCGGTGCTGGCTCGAAGGGCCGAATGGCCTACTCCTGCACCTATTGTCTATTGTTGGTTGGTTTATTGGCTTCGGTAAAATTATCCCTAGTGTGTAGTATAGTACTCTTGTGCGGGGTGGTCACTGGTCTGCATTGACTCGGTGGGCCGAAGGGCCTGTTTCCACGCTGTATCTCTAAAGCCGAATGGGAAAGAATGGAGATAGGGTACTGGCCATTCCCACTTTGCTCATTCCCACTTTTATGGACGATGGTGCAATGGCCATTGAAATGAAATCTTTCAGGTTCAATCTCAGGTCATGAGTCACATCCAAGCCCTCTCACACGGATACTTCTGCACAGTTTACCTGTGGGCGCAGTCCAGATTAATTGCCTCTTCCCGAGAGTTAGTCACTGGCCAGGCCTCGACTCAACCTGCACTTCGTTGAGTCACTGCCGGGTTGCCAGCTGGTGGCTGAGACTGCCCTGACCCATGGGTGAATCCGACTGAATTTGTTCCAGCCACCATCATCGCATGCTGTGAATGCTTAACACAGTTTCATTCTGTACTGACTGTTCTATTGCACACATACTCGCGAACACACACACACACAGGCACACGCAGGCACGCACGCACACACAGGCAGACACGCACGCGCACGCACACACACACACACACACAGGCAGACACACGCATGCGCACACACACGCAGGCACACACACACACACACACAGGCACACGCAGGCACGCACGCACACACAGGCAGACACACGCATGCGCACACACACATACGCACACACGGATGCACGTGCAAATGTGCTCACCTGCACACATTCATCCACACACACATACACACATATACAGGCACACGCATGAACGTGCACACACACACACATGCACACACTCATGCGCACACACACACACGCACAGATGCACGTGCAAATGTGCTCACATGCACACACTGAAGCGCACACACACACACACACACACATACACAGGCACACGCACGCACACACAAATGTGCAAAGTGTACATACACACATTCACATGCACACACACGAGCACGTACGCGCGCACACACATGCATACACTCATGCACACACACGTGCACATGCACATAGACACACGCATGCACACATGCATACACGTGCACACACACACACGCACACACCACATCACTCCACTTCCATCAGATAAAATGTATAGAAGTGTGAAAACCTCCAGATTCAGGGACAGTTTCTTCCCAGCTGTTATCAGGCAACTGAACCATCCTACCAACAACAGGAGAGTGTTGCCGAGTTACCAGAGGACAACACCTGCCAGAGGAGGTAGTTTGAGGCAGGTACGAGAAGCAACATTTAAAATATATTTGCACAGATAAATGGATAGGTTTAGAAAGATATAAGGGCCGGTGGGTGGGACTCGTGTCGTATTGGTCGGAATAGGCCGGTTGGGCCGAAGGGCCTGTTTCCCCACTGTATCACTCTGGCTCGATAGAGACAGGTCGTTCGGCACAGAACGCTCATAGATGAAGCCGATTTTTGTCATTAATGCTGCCGTTGCAATGATGCCTTTAACCAGACTCCAGAGATACTGACTGTAATCATTGCCTTCGGTTAAACCCGTTATTTTGTTAAACACCCACCTGCACGTTGAAAATGCCATCACCATCAGCATCATCATCACAAGCATCGCCTCCTCCATCACCATCAGCATCTTCTTGCCCAGAATTAGGAACAAATATGCAGTTATCCTGAGTTTTGAGAAAGACAATGAGAAAAAAGTTACCTTTCAGCGAAATTTCTATTTTTTTAATTACTCGGACTGCTTGAGTTCAACAGTAAGAGCTAGACAGGGCTCTTAAAGATAACGGAGTCAGGGGATATGGGGAGAAGGCAGGAACGGGGTACTGATTGAGGATGATCAGCCATGATCACCTTGAATGGCGGTGCTGGCTCGAAGGGCCGAATGGCCTACTCCTGCACCTATTGTCTAATTGCTTGCCAAGATCTACCGCGGTTAAAGAAAAAAATGGGTTAAATAAAAACTGGAATGGAAACTCAACCTCTGATGCCAAGCTCTATTTTGGTCACAACGATCTCATTCCTCTTCCGAAGAAAAGAGGCCCCAGTGAACAAGAATTAATATTCTTTTCCCATCTACACTTGGCATAAAATAAAAGCAGAGAATACGGGGAGAGCAGTGTTGTGGAGGAAAAAAAACTCAGATAATACGTGAGATCAAATGTATAATTTATATGCTTTATGGGGCGGCACGGTGGTGCAGCGGTAGAGTTGCTGCCTTGCAGCGCCAGAGACCCGGGTTCCATCCCGACTACAGGTGCCGACAGTACGGAGTTTGTACGTTCTCCCCGTGACCTGCGTGGGTTTTCTCCGAGATCATCGGTTTCCTCCCACGCTCCGAAGACGTACAGGTTTGTAGGTTAATCGGTTTTGGTAAAATTTGTAAATTGATCGCTGGTCGGCAAGGACTCGGTGGGCCGAAGGGCCTGTTTCCGCACTGTGTCTCGAAGCTAAACTAAAAAACATGATTACAATCGAGCCATTCACAGTGTACAGATACGTGATAAGGGAATAGCGTTCAGTGCAAGGTAAAGCAGTCAGGTCTTTGAACCTCTAACGCCATCTTACTGCCAACACATTTCCTGACATGTACAGTGCATTCAGAAAGTATTCAGACCCCTTCACTTTTTCCACATTTTGTCACGTTACAACCTTATTCTAAAATGGATTAAATTTTTTTAAATCATCAATCTACACACAATATCCCATAATATAAAAGCAAAAACAGGTGTTTAGAAATATTTGCAAAGTAATTAAAAAGGAATAACTGAAATGTCACATTTACATAAGTATTCAGACCGTTTACTTAGCAATGTTACAAAATTTTGAGATTTTAAAAATAAAGTCTGCAATTTATCCCATCAGATAAAGCATAAAAATAAGTTTAATTTGACACCTAATTCACTTTCATATCTTCAGTATTAAATAAGTTATGGCCATTTTCATACTCGGAAATTAGCATTTTGTTCCCTATTGCTTTTCCATTGACTTAACACAAAAACTGTGATCGAGGACAGTCAAAAGCCCATAACTTTCTTAAAAATTAAGAGAACTGAAATAAATTTCCAGTTATTATAGATTGAAGCATTCTGAAACAAATATGAAACAATCTTACTTAGATGACATGAAATTAAAGCATATAATTAGTTAGTTACCTAATTGTAGCTAATTACAAAATTCAATTACTAGATCTAAACATCTATCAATTTCTTAAGAATAGATTAACATTTTTAAATAGCCTAAGTGTCCAAATAACATTCACACAAGAATTCACAATATAACATAATTTTTTTATCTCATTGTCATGGATTTACAGGCCAAATGGAAGGAATTAAATGTTTAATACCTGTAAATTAATGGCCATTTAAATCATCTTGCGAGTGAGGTTTTCTGGAACGCGATCATTTGGAACGTTGATTTGCGGTGAATTTAACCCCGTATCGGCATGAAAAATTCTGCCGTTAGTTCGGGGAAAAGAATCACCGTTTCGCATTAAAAAATATGAATTAAAGACTTCTTAAGAAGCACTTTTATACAAAAAAAAAAAACTGCTTTCGTTTACCAGTCCCGTGTGTGAAATCCGTCCCCGTTGTCGGCGTTGACGGCTTTCGATGCTGATTTTAAAATGACTCCAGCGCTGAACTTGTCGATTTAATTAAAATAAAAAATACACAAAACGCCCGTAGGAACGATTTTTCAGCAAACGCTTGTACTCCAACGAAATATAATACAGGACAAGGTAGGAGAAACCCGCGTTTTAACCCCGCCCCCCCTTAAAGGCGCCAAAATCGCGCACACGGCCAGTGGTAGAATTGCAGCGCCGCTGTAGGTAAGTATTGTAACATACCTACTTTACTCAGTACTTTGTTGAGGCATCTTTGGCAGCAATTACAGCCTCAAGTCTTCTTGGGTATGATGCTACGAGCTTGGTACACCTATATTTGGGTAATTTCTCCCATTCCTCTCTGTAGATCCTCTCAAGCTCTGTCAGTTTGGATTGGGAGCGTCGATGCACAGCTATTTTCAGGTCCCTCCAGAGATGTTCGATCGGGTTCAAGTCCGGGCTCTGGCTGGGCCACTCAAGGACATTCACAGACTTGTCACAAAGCCACTCCTGCGTTGTCTTGGCTGTGTGCTTGGAAGGTGAACCTCCGCCCTAGTCTGAGGTCCAGAACACTCTGGAGCAGGTTTTCATCAATGATCTCTCTGTACTTTGCTCCGTTCATCTTTCCCTCGATCCTGACTAGTATCCCAGTTCCTGCCGCTGAAAAACATCCCCACAGCGTAATGCTGCCACCACCATGCTTCACCGTAGGTATGGTATTGGCCAGGTGATGAGCGGTGCCTGGTTTCCTCCAGACGTGACGCTTGGCATTCAGACCAAAGAGTTCAATCTTGGTTTCATCAGACCAGAGAATCTTGTTTCTCATGGTCTGAGAGTCCTTTAAGTGCCATTTGGCAAACTCCAAGCGGGCTGTCATGTGCCTTTTACTGAGGTGTGGCTTCCGTCTGGCCACTCTACCATAAAGGCCTGATTGGTGGAGTGCTGTAGATATGGTTGTCCTTCTGGAAGGTTCTCCCATCTCCATAAAGGAACTCTGGAGCTCTGACCATCGGGTTCTTGGTCACTTCCCTGACCAAGGCCCTTCTCCCCCGATTGCTCAGTTTGGCCGGGCGGCCAGCTCTATGAAGAGTCCTGGTGGTTCCAAAGTTCTTCCATTTAAGAATGACAGAGGCCACTGTGCTCTTCGGGACCTGCAATTCTGCAGAAATTGTTTTATACCCTTCCCCAGATCCGTGTCTCGACACAATCCTGTCTTGGATGTCTACGGACAATTCCTTCGTCTTCATGGCTTGGTTTTTGCTCTGACATGCACTGTCAACTGTGGGACCTTATATAGACAGGTGTGTGCCTTTCCAAATCATGTCCAATCAATTTAATTTACCACTGGTGGACTCCAATTAAGTTGTAGAAACATCTCAAGAATAATCAATGGAAACAGGATGAACCTAAGCTCAATTTTGAGTGTCATAGCAAAGGGTCTGAATACTTATGTAAATATGATATTTCAGTTATTTCTTTTTAGTTACTTTGCAAAAATTTCTAAACACCTGTTTTCGCATCTTCATTCTGGGGTATTGTGTGTAGATTGATGATTAAACAAATGAATTTAATCAATTTTAAAATAAGGCTGTAACGTAACAAAATGTTGAAAAAGTGAAGGGGTCTGAATACTTTCTGAATGCACTGTATTTTGATTACACATTAGATCAAAATCTTGCTATTGAGGGAGTGCAGCGTAGGTTTACAAGGTTAATTCCCGGGATGGCGGGACTGTCATATGCTGAGAGAATGGAGCAGCTGGGCTTGTACACTCTGGAGTTTAGAAGGATGAGAGGCGATCTCATTGAAACATATAAGATTGTTAAGGGTTTGGACACTCTAGAGGCAGGAAACATGTTCCAGATGTTGGGGGAGTCCAGAACCAGGGGCCACAGTTTAAGAATAAGGAGTAAGCCATTTAGAACGGAGACGAGGAAACACTTTTTCTCACAGAGAGTGGTGAGTCTGTGGAATTCTCTGCCTCAGAGGGCGGTGGAGGCAGGTTCTCTGGATGCTTTCAAGAGAGAGCTAGATAGGGCTCTTAAAAATAGCGGAGTCAGGGGATATGGGTAGAAGGCAGGAACGGGGTACTGATTGGGGATGATCAGCCATGATTGTTGTATTCGAGGGCTAAATATCTCACAAACGACACTTGGTGTACAGAACCTGAAGTGTATCTATTTCAAGCCAACATGGCTGCCGCTAAAGCCCTGCAGATCCCCCAGGGAACCTCCCTGAGGAAACATTCATTTCGAGACAGAGCCCTCTAGTGGTGACTCCAGGACACATCAATGATCACATTGAATGGCGGTGCTGGCTCGAAGGGCCGAAGGGCCGAATGGCCTACTCCTGCACCTATTGTCTATTGTCTAAAATGACCTTGAAGCTCTTTTGCTTCCATTCAAGGCGGAATATTGAACGTGCAACACTGGAATAAATATTGGAAAACTAGCAAAGGAGCCTGCGAGATCAAATGGGTAGAAAATATTACATTATAATTTGGCAACTCTTAGAAACTTCTACAGATGCACCTTTAGTGGGGTGGGGTTGCACCACAGCTTGGTTTGGGAACAGCTCTGCCCAGTACCGAAGTAAAATGCAGAGTGTTGTGAATGTTGCCCAGTTTGTCAAACAGACCAGACTTCCTACCAGTGACTCCATCCACACTTCCCGCTGCTATTGGGAAAACAATGAACATGATCAAGAACCTTTTCCACCCTGGTCATGACCCGCTGAGTTCCTCCAGCACTTTGTGCCTTTTTTTGGTACACACAGTCTTTGGGTCTCTTGCCCAGAGTAGGGGGAATCGAGATCCAAAGGACCATAGGTTTAAGGTGAAGGGGGAAAGATTTTACAGGAATCAGAGGGGTAACACACAAAGGGTGGTGGGTGTATGGAACGAGCTGCTGGAGAAAGTAGTTGAGGCAGGTACAATCGCGATGTTGAAATAGCAATTAGAGAGGTACATGGATAGGACAAGTTTAGAAGGATATGGGCCAAATGCAGGCAGGTGAGACTGGTGTAGATGGGACATGTTGGTCGGTGTGGGCAAGTTGGGAAGAAGGGCCTGTTTCCACGCTGTGTCACTCCATGAGTCTATGACACTCCAGCTTCTGCAGTTCCTTGCTATCACACATGGCTTCCGGCTCTAAAGTCTTCTTTACCCTGTTGGTTCCTTTCCCTCCTTTTGCAAGTCTCCACGTGTCCCTTCACCAAACAGAATATACATTGTTTAGTTTAGTTTGGAGACACAGCGCTAAAACAGGCCCTTCGGCCCACCGAGTCTACGCCGACCAGCGATCCCCATACACTAGCACTACCCTACACACTAGGGACCATTTACAGAAGCCAATTCACCGACAAACCTGTACGTCTTTGGAATGTGGGAGGAAACCAGAGGGCCTGGAGGAAACCCACGCAGGTCACAGGGGAGAAGGTACAAACTCTGTACAGACAGCACCCGTAGTCAGGATGGAACCCGGGTCACCGGCGCTGTGAGGCAGCGACTCTACCGCTGCGCCACCGTGCCGCCCGTGTTCTCGTGAGTGAATCCCATAGATTCTGGGGGCAGAACGTGCAGCTTCTACTAACCTTTCTACAACTCTTGTCAGCGCACCTCAGCTCCTGGTCCGGATATCCGTCAATGTCGGTGTCTTTGCCACAAGTGTAGCCGTTTCCAGCCCAGCCGATTCCACACTACGGAGAGGCACAAAGACACTATTAGCAGCCTGTCACACACGTGGCTGAAGGCTAGACCGCCCCTCAGCAGTAAAACACCCCTGCTGATCATGAAGTTATTGCGTTTCAGAGAGAGTTGGATTTAACTCTTGGGGCTATAGGAATCAAGGGATATGGGGGGAAAAAGCAGGAACGGGGTACTGATTTTGGATGATCAGCCATGATCATATTGAATGGCGGTGCTGGCTCGAAGGACTCCTGCACCTATTTTTCTGTGCTTCTGTGTTTCTGTGTTCATGCAAAGCACCTTTCTGGCCTGGGCCTCCTCCACTGTCAGAGTGAGGCCCAATGCAAATTGGAGGAACTGCACCTCATATTTCGCTTGGGCAGCTTACACCCCAGCGGTATGAACATTGACTTCTCTAACTTCAAGAAACCCTTGCATCCGTTCTCTCTCCATCCCTCCCCCAACCAAATCTTTGTACAAAGTTCAAAGTCATCTTGTTGAGTCTCATTGTCTGTAACTCCTTTTCACCACAGCCTGTTTCCTTTATCATCGCTACTTTTTTGCATGTCATTCATTCATTTGTTCTATATCTCTCTACATCGCCGTCTATATCTCTCGTTTCTCTTTCCCCTGACTTTCAGTCTGAAGAAGGGTCTCGGCCCTAAACGTCACCTATTCCTTCACTCCAGAGATGCTGCCTGACCTGCTGAGTTACGCCAGTTTTTTGTGTACCCATTTTCCTCTGTCTGTTCACTGTGGACAGCATGATTGTACTCATATATAGTTTAGTTTAGAGATACAGCGCGGAAAAAGACCCTACGGCCCACCGAGTCCGCGCCGACCAGCAATTACCCAGTACACTAGCTCCTTCCTACACACCAGGGACAATTTACAATCTTTACCGAAACCAATTAACCTACAAATCTTTGGATTGAGGGAGGATACCGGCGAAAACCCACGCAGGTCACGGGGAGAACGTACAAGCTCCGTACAGACAGCACCAGTAGTCACGATCGAACCCGGGTCTCTGGTGCTGTAAGGCAGCAACTCTACCGCTGCACCACCGTGCCGCCCCAGTCCAAGTCTTTACACTGACTGGATAGCATGCAATGAAAAGCTTTTCACTGTACCTCGGTACACGTGACAATAATAAACTAAACTAGACTAAATTACGTGTTGTTTCTTTAATACCAAAGCTTGATTTACGTGCTGGTATTTTTTGAATAAGGTGTTAAATTTACCACTGACAGCGTAGTGGCATATATGTTTAATTTACGCGATTTTGAATTGCGCGTCGCTTTTCAAGCACGTAACCCCCACATAAAACGTGAGCGGTCTGTATCTTGTACAAGGGGTTAGGATAGAGGATGACTTGTACAGGTACATGGATAGGAAGGTTGTTGAAGGATATGGGCCAAACAGGTGGGACGGGGCATCTTGGTTGGCATGGGCAAGTTGGGCCGAACGGTCTGTTCCATTGCTGTATGACTCCATGACTGGAACAGTGGAGTATCATATTAGAAACATAGAAAAATAGAAACATAGAAACATAGAAACATAGAAACATAGAAAATAGGTGCAGGAGTAGGCCATTCAGCCCTTCGACCATTCAATATGATCATGGCTAATCATCCAAAATCAGTACCCCGTTCTGGCTTTTTCCCCATAACCCTTGATTCCCTTAGCTCTAAGAGCTAAATCTAACTCTCTCTTGTGAATTGGCCTCCACTGCCTTTTGTGGCAGACAATTCCACAGATTCACAACTCTCTGGGTGAAAATGTTTTTCCTCATCTCAGTCCTAAATGGCCTCCCCCTTATTCTTGAATTGTGACCCCTGGTCTGGACTCCCCCAACATCGGGGAAATTTCCCCTGCATCTAGCCTGTCCAATCCCTTAAGAATTTTATATGTTTCAATAAAGATTCCCTCTCATCCTTCTAAATTCCAGCGAATACAAGCCCAGTCGACCCATTCTTTCATCATATGTCAGTCCCGCCATCCTGGTTAACCTACACTGCACTCCCTCAATAGCAAGAATGTCCTTCCTCAAATTTGGAGACCAAAATTGCACACAATACTCCAGGTGTGGTCCCACCAGGGCCCAGTACGACTGCAGTAGGACCTCCTTGCTCCTAAACTCAAATTGTCTCGCAAAGCCATTTGCCATACTTCCCTCGGGCAGTAGTATGAACGTTGATTTCAAGTGACCCTTGCATTCCTTCTCTCCCTCCCTCCCTCCCTCCCTCCCTCCCTCGCTCTCCCACCCTAGTCGTCCAACCAGTTCTACTGTTTTAGAAAGAACTGCAGATGCTGGAAAAATCGAAGGTAGACAAAAAATGCTGGAGACACTCAGCGGGTGAGGCAGCATCTATGGAGAGAAGGAATGGGCGACGTTTCGTGTCGAGACCCTTCTTCAGACTGATGTCGGTGGTGGGGGAGGGAAAAAGAAAGGAAGAGGCGGAGACAGTGGGCTTGTGGAAGAGCTGGGAAGGGGGAGGGGAAAGAGAGAGAAAGCAAGGGCTATCTAAAATCAGAAAAGTCAATGTTCATACCGCTGGGGTGTAAACTACACAAGCGAAATATGAGGTGCTGTTCCTCCAATTTGCGCTGGGCCTACTCACTCTGGCAATGGAGGAGGCCCAGGACAGAAAGAAACTGGTCTACTGTTCTACTGTACTGAAACAGTTCTACCAAAGATCTAGTATCTTTGGTTCTACTGTTCACATCCTTGTATCCCTTTGTTATCACCTCTACCCCGCCAACAATGGGCCATTGTGGGCTCCACCCTTCCTTGGTCATCTGTTGCCGGCCCATTCAGCCTGCGTCCCACACTGCAGCAATGTCCTTTTGTGGACTCTATCCAAGGCATTGATTGATTGAAAGATACAGCATGGAAACAGGCCCTTCGGCCCATCGAGTCCATGCCGACCGACGATCGCCCGTTCACACTAGTTCTATGTTGTTTTTTTTTTGGTTTTTTTTATTAATTTATTTTTATTGGAAGCAATTGTACAAGGATAAATCGCACGGCATCTACCATTATACAATTATTGTACAGCTTCTTTTTCTTTTTTTTCATAACGAACACACAGTAGACAGAAAACAAAAAACACCAATTAAAGAAACAACAAAACAAAAACAAAAAAAACACAACAAAAAAATAATAAAAAAATATTTTAAAAACGAGTGGGGGGCAGCCAGAATATCAATCAGAGTGCAAGATCAAAGTTCGCTCAGATTAAAGACATAGCACAGCAGCAAAATAAACAGATCAGACAATTATGCCTCTTCAAGCAAAATCAAAAATGGTTTCCACACTTCAAAAAATAATTTTGTAAATTCCCTTTGTTAAAACAAATCTGTTCCATCTTAGCAATAGAAAGCATTTCGTTGAGCCACCTCTTAAAACATGGGGAGATTGGGGACTTCCAATTCAGTAATATTATTTTTTTAGCTGCAACCATACCTGCTCTAAGAATCTGCTTCCGGTGGGAAGGAAGGGCCCTTGTATTGTCAGAGCAACCAAAAATAGCCAGATTACAATCAGGCGGAATATTTATTCGACATTGTTTGGAAAGACAGTTAAATATGTCACTCCAGAAATTACTTAATACTGGACAGTGCCAAAATAAATGTGGTAGTGATCCTTCTGCAGTACCACATCTGTCACACATGGAGGAAACCGATTAAAAAATCTTGTTAAGTTTGGTTTTAGAATAATGTAGTCTATGCAAGACTTTAAATTGAATTAATCTGTATCTAGAACTAATAGAGCAACTCTGTATACCGGACAAACCTTCCTCCCACAGTTCATTTGACACAGGAGTGCCCAATTCTGCAGCCCAGGCCTCCCTGAGATGACCAGCTTCAACTGGTGTCGTAAAGGCAGTGACAAAGCGGGAGATCAAGTGTTTAGAGTCAGGCTGTGAGAGAAGTAGATCATAAAGAATGTGATTTTTTGGTTTGACTATGAATTCTGGGATACGCTCCCATACAAAATGCCTGACTTGAAGGTAGCGATAGAAGTGTTGTTGAGGAAGGCGATATTTAGTTTGGAGCTGAAAAAATGAGGCAAATTTATTATCTATGTAGAGATCATCAATACAACACAGCCCCTTCCCCCTCCAGTCCAGAAACACTCTATCCACCAGTGCCGGTTTGAACAAGTGATTGTGTACTATAGGGGTATACACTGAGATATTTACCAATCCAATTTTTTTTTAAATTTGATTCAGAATTCTTACGGAGTTTCTGAGAATGAAGTTATGGCCAACTAATTTGTAGGGAACCTGTGCTCCAAAAAAGAGCAACACTGGGAGAGAGGTCTCTGAAACAAACATGGATTCAATTTTTAGCCAGAGTGGGGAAACATCATCAGGAAAGCCCCACTGCCAGAAAGTGAGAGCCCTCGCGTTTGCAGCCCAGTAGTAATGCTTCAGTACCGGAAGGCCGAGGCCACCACTATCCACATTTTTCTGTAGGTGGGCTTTAGCAATGCGAGGGGATTTGTCTGCCCAGACAAATGAGAGTATAACCGAATCCAGTTGTTTGAAAAAAGACAAAGGTAAGTAGACAGGAAGGTTTTGGAAAAGATACAAAAATCTTGGATGTGCAACCATTTTAATAGCATTGATGCGACCAATCATTGAGAGGGGAAGCAGCTTCCAGCACCTAATGCTAGCTTTTAATTTGTCTACCATGTCCAAACAATTCAATTCAAGTAGAAGTTTGGGGTTTCTGGAAATCTTCAGTCCAAGATAGGTAAGGTGGGTGGTAACTAATTTAAATGGCAAAGATTACAAGAAAGCAGGGCTCAAATTATTCGTCAAGGGCATGAATTCACTTTTATCCCAGTTAATTGTATATCCTGACAGTTTACTAAATGACTTAATGTAGTTCAGAAGGTTGGGAACTGACACTACCGGATCAGATAAACAAATTAATAAATCATCCGCATATAAATTCACAAGACTTTCAACATTACCAAATTTTACACCATGAATACCCGGGTGACCCCTGATTCCTATTGCAAGAGGTTCTAAAGCGATATCAAACAGCAGGGGAGAAAGGGGATCACCCTGTCTCACACCGCGCTGCAGGTCAAAAGGTTGGGATTTTTCTGTGTTAGTCAGAATAGAAGATACTGGATTTGAATAAATTATTTTAATCCACTCTATAAAGTTCATCCCGAACCCAAACTGTTTTAACGTCTCTAGCATATAGGGCCATTCGACAAATGTGAGGTGCTACATCTCGGCAGGACAAATCAAAAAAGGACGTACACAGTAAATGGTAGCGAATTGAGGAATGCAGTTGAACAGAGGGATCTAGAAATAACTGTGCATAGTTCCCTGAAGGTGGAATCTCATGTAGATAGGGTGGTAAAGAAAGCTTTTGGTGTGCTGGCCTTTATAAATCAGAGCATTGAATATAGAAGTTGGGATGTAATGTTAAATTTGTACAAGGCATTGGTGAGGCCAATTCTGGAGTATGGAGTACAATTTTGGTCGCCTAATTATAGGAAGGATGTCAACAAAATAGAGAGAGTACAGAGGAGATTTACTAGAATGTTGCCTGGGTTTCAGCAACTAAGTTACAGAGAAAGGTTGAACAAGTTAGGTCTTTATTCTTTGGAGCGCAGAAGGTTAAGAGGGGACTTGATAGAGGTCTTTAAAATTATGAGCGGGTTAGACAGAGTGGACGTGGATAAGCTTTTCCCATTGAGAGTAGGGAAGATTCAAACAAGGGGACATGACTTGAGAATTAAGGGACAGAAGTTTAGGGGGAACATTAGGGGGAACTTCTTTACTCAGAGAGTGGTAGCTGTGTGGAATGAGCTTCCAGTGGAAGTGGTGGAGGCAGGTTTGATGTTATCCTTTAAAAATAGATTGGATGGGTATATGGACGGGAAAGGAATGGAGGGTTATGGTCTGAGTGCAGGTAGATGGGACTAGGGGGAAGTATTTATTTTTAATTTAAAAAAAATGTTCGGCACGGACTTGAAGGGCCGAGATGGCCTGTTTCCGTGCTGTTATGGTTATATGGTTATATGGTTATATGATCTGATCGAAAGCCTTCTGAGCATCGAGAGATAGGATGGCAGCTTGCGTATCCTTGTCATGAACCGAATATAATGTATTTAACAGCAGACGAACATTACTAAATGAGAATCTACCCGGTATAAATCCAGTCTGATCAGGATGTACAATTTTTGAGATATGCTTACCCAATTTTGTGGCCAGGACTTTAGTTATCATCTTCTGGTCACAGTTCAGAAGAGCGATTGGTCTGTAACTTGCAGGGTCAGTCTCTGCCTTTCCCTTTTTTAGGAGCAAGCAAACATTAGCTTCATAGAGTGAGCTGGGGAGCCTCTTGTTTTTTCACTGAATCATTCACCATTCTTAACATGAGAGGGACTATTTTTCCATGAAACGCCTTATAGAATTCGCAGCCGAAGCCATCTGGGCCTGCTGCTTTTCCAGAGGGAAATGCTCGGATACCTTCCAGAAGGTCATCTACAGAAATCTGAGTGTCAATGTCATCTCTAGATGCTCCATCAAGTTGTGGAATATTTAGGTTAGTGAAAAAATTACAAAAATCTGTTTCAGTGGGCTTTACTTTACTGGAATAAAGTTCTTTATAAAAGTTCCTGAAGCAAGCATTTATATGCTTCAGGTCAGTAACCAGTATACCTGATTTTAATTTAATCCTATGAATGGCACGATTAGCTTGCTCACCTCTAAGTTGACTTGCTAATCATTTCTCTGGTTTATCACCGAGTTCAAAGTATTTCTGTTTGAGCTTTAGTAATTGGCTGCTAAGACGTTTATTGAGGATAGTATTATATTCATATTTTAGTTTTAAGATCTTATTGTAGTCAGACTGTAAGAGAGAGGATCTATACGTCTCTTCAAGCACTGGAAGCATCTTATCAATATCCCTAAGGCGACGATTAAGTTCTCTTTTTGTATATGATTCAAATGAAATAATATGGCCTCTCATCACAACCTTAAAAGCCTCCCATAAAGTGGAATCAGAGACTTCCCCATTATCATTTGTGGTAAGAAACTCATCTATACATGCAGTCATTTGGTCAATAAAAGAGTGATCATTAAGAAGAAGAGGGTTGAAGCGCCAGCTGTACTTTTGTTTGGACAGAATATCTTTAAATTGAAGTGACACCGGACTATGGTCAGAAATCAAAATATTATGATGGGTGGAATTTGTTATACTGGACAGTAATTCAGACGAAATCAAAAAATAGTCAATCCTAGTGTAAGATTTGTGGACATGAGAATAGAAAGAGAAATCTGTTAGTAGGATGCTGCAGTCGTCAAATGTCAACCATGTTCCTAGTCTTAGTTAAATCATTTAAAGTTTGCACTGAGGCTATGGTAGGAGCCGGTTTTGTTGAGAGTCTGTCCAGGATTGGGTCTAAATAACAATTGAAGTCACCTCCAATAATGACATTAGGGCTAGAGGCTGGTATCATATCAAAAAATTTATGAAAAAAAATCAGGATTATCAAGATTTGGGGCATAGATGTTAAGCATAGTTATTGGAAGTGAATTTATGTGACCTGAAATCATTAAGTATCTGCCATAAGGGTCTGCTATCATAGAGTCAAGGCGAAATGTAATACTTTTACGAAAAAGAATAGCAACCCCTCTGGCCTTACGAGTAAAAGGCGCTTGGAAAACCTGAGAAATCCAGTTTGCTTTCAGTCTACCCTGTTCGTTTACCCCGATGTGCGTTTCTTGTATAAAAATGATATCCAACTTCAATAATTTGAGATGTGAGAAAACGCGACCCCTTTTAATTACATGACCAAGACCCTTCACATTCCATGAGACTAAAGTGAAGTTGTTATTAATGCTGCTATGTGCAGTACTGTCAGGTACTGACATTATCCCTGAGACAAAGACCATCTGGCATTCCTCCAAAAAAACACAAAAGACAATAAAAAACACATAAACACCACACTCACACAACCCCCTAAACATATTCCCTACCCACCCACAGAGTGCCTCCCCAAACGAAGCATGGGTGTCCCTCTAAGCCTGGGACCGCTAAACGCACGCGAGGTGAGTACCTCCAAAAACAAAACAAAAAAAAGTAGCTAGCTGAATAAAGCTACAGGAAGCTCCGCCGCCAGCCACGACTGAATTAAATAAAATAACATAAATTGACAGTCTCATACAAACCAATTGAATTCTCTGAACTGCAAAGAGTCACGTTGAAACATAGTCAACCCTCTGAACACTCAGAGTGACGTCAAAGTTTTTAAGATATGTCTTTTAACTCATTGTTCAGAAATGACGTTGCCTCACCCGGTGTAGTGAAAACCTTGACGCGGCCCTTGTGTTTGATGCGGAGCTTTTGCTGGAAAGAGGAGACTATGCTCCACCTTGAGCTCCCGCAGCTCGCCCAACACATCGCTGAATTCCCGTCGTTGCCGCATCACATCACATAAGATAAGCACCTTATTGCCTTTATACACCAGCTCTCGCGCCCTCCGGAGTCGCAGTATAAGCTCCTTCTCCCGATAAAAATGGACCCGTGCGATAATGGCGCGGGGCCTGGCTCCCTCCGGGGGTGGCGGTCGCAGGATCCAGTGTGCCCGGTCGATAATCACCTTGGACTGGAAGTTGTCGTCTCCAAGAAGTTTCGGTATCAGAGCCTCGATGAATTCCGTCGGTTTACCCCCTTCCTCTAGCTCAGGTATGCCGATAATTTTAATATTATTGCGGCGTGACCGACCCTCGAGGTCCTCCACCTTGAGCTTGAGTGCGCTGTTCTCATCCTTCAGGCCGGAGAATGACTTTTCCAGGAAGCTAATACGGCTTTCTTGCTCCTGCACCTGCTCCTCGATAAACTCTACCTTCTCCAACAGTTCCTTTTGGGAGCTTTGTACTGCCTGAAGAGTCTGCTCCAACTTATCAAACCTGACATTAATGTGTTTGAGTATCTTATCGGAGACCTTCTCCCAGGTCAGCGGCAAGTCATCGACGTCGTCACCACCTGTAACTTGACCCGGAGCTCGACCGGGGGAGCTGCCGCTAGCATTGCTAGCATTAACATTAGCTGAAGCTAGTCGGAGCGACTCAGTGTCTTTAGACTTCTTTTGAGGCATGACGTCCCGAAAAATCAGTTAGCCGGACCTCTACTGTGTCAGGAAAGTTCCCGAGGCAGGTGAAAAAGAAATGTGAGACTATAAAAATACCAAATATAAAGACTGGCACGGAGGAGCCTCTGGAAGCACGTCTACTCCATGCGCTGCTCACTAGCGCCCCCGTTCTATGTTATCCCACTTTCACATCCACTCCCTACACTCGGAGCAATTTACAGGAGCTGATTAACCGACAAACCCGTACGTCTTTGGGATGTGGGAGGAAACTACAACGCCGGGAGGAAACCCACGCGGTCGCAAGGAGAACGCGCAAACTCTACACAGACAGCATCCGGGGTCAGGATCGAACCTGCGTCTCTGGTGCATTGAGACAGCTGCTCTACCAGCTGCGCCACCGTGCCGCCCTTGAATTTAATTTTCCAAGGCTTTGAAACATGTTATGATGTGCCGGATCTTACAGTGTCCAAGGAACCAGATAGAAACATAGAAAATAGGTGCAGGAGTAGGCCATTCGGCCCTTCGAGCCAGCACCGCCATTCGATATGATCATGGCTGATCATCCAACTCAGTATCCTGTACCTGCCTTCTCTCCATACCCCCTGATCCCTTTAGCCACAAGGGCCACATCTAACTCCCTCTTAAATATAGCCAATGAACTGGCCTCAACTACCTTCTGTGGCAGAGAATTCCAGAGATTCACCACTCTCTGTGTGAAAAATGTTTTTCTCATTATTTTTGATAGTTTTAGAGTAGCTCCGAGGGTCAGGCAGCATCTCTGGAGAAAAGGAATAGGTGGCGTCTTGGGTTGAGACCCTTCTTCAGACCCGAAACGTCACCTATTCCTTTTCTCCAGAGTTCCGTCATGACCCGCTGAGTTACCCCAGCTCTTTTTTTAGTCTATTTTCGTTAGGTTAATTTAGTTTAGAGATGCAGCCCCGGTAACAGGCCCATCGGCCCACTGAGTCCATGCCGACCAGAGATCACCCATACGCTAGCTCTATCCTACACACTGGGGGACAATTTACAGAAGACAATTAACCTACAAACCAGTACGTCTTTGGAGTGTGGGAGGAAACCGGAGCACCCGGAGAAAGCCCAAGCGGTCACGGGGAGAAGGTACAAACTCTGTACAGACAGCACCCGTAGTCAGGATGGGACCCGGGTCTCTGTCGCTGTGAGGCAGCAACTCTACCGCTGCGCCACCGTGCAAATAAATGTGCCGTCTATCTTCAGTATGAACTAACATCCGCAGTTCCTTCCTAGACAGATGGTTTTAGACATAGATACATAGATACATAGAAAATAGGTGCAGGAGTAGGCCATTCGGCCCTTCGAGCCTGCACCGCCATTCAATATGATCATGGCTGATCATCCAACTCAGTATCCCGTACCTGCCTTCTCTCCATACCCCCTGATCCCCTTAGCCACAAGGGCCACATCTAACTCCCTCTTAAATATAGCCAATGAACTGGCCTCAACTACCCTCTGTGGCAGAGAGTTCCAGAGATTCACCACTCTCTGTGTGAAAAAGTTTTTCCTCATCTCGGTCTTAAAGGATTTCCCCCTTATCCTTAAGCTGTGACCCCTTGTCCTGGACTTCCCCAACATCGGGAACAATCTTCCTGCATCTAGCCTGTCCAACCCCATAAGAATTTTGTACGTTTCTATAAGATCCCCTCATGACTAAGTCGATGCGATCACATGACTAAGTCGATGCGATTTATTTATTCAGCCAGCCCACAGCGCTGAACCACTGGTGCACGCGACGCCTGTGTGTTGAACTCACGATACAAATGATGACGCCGTCTCTCTCCAGGAAGCACTGTGCGTTGGCGTGGCAGGGGTTCAGCAGCCTGTTGTTGCAGCTCTTCTCCGGCTTGCAGCCTCTCGCTTGGTCCCCGGTGTATCCACCCTCACAGTCTCCACATCTGAACGAACCCTGGAACAATCAGCAAAGAAATACGTTGGCAAACTGTCTGGGGCAAAAGCAAAGCGCTGCAGGCGCTGAAAATCATAAAGCAATCTAACGTGTGTGGGAAATAGTCAGGAAAGCATCCACGGTGAGGTAAAGAGAGGTCATATATAAAATCATATGATCTTATATAAAATCCTGCATAAAATCATGAGAGGAATCGATCGGGTAGATTCGCCCACTCTGGGCAAGAGACCCTGTGTAGGGGAATCGAGGACCAGAGGACACAGGTTCAAGGTGAAGGGGAAAAGATTAAATAGGAATCTGAGGGGTGACTTTATTCACACAAAGGGTGGTGGGTGTATGGAACAAGCTGCCAGAGGAGGTAGTTGAGGCTGGGACTATCCCAACGCTTAAGAAACAGTTAGACAGGTCCATGGATAAAACAGGTTTGGAGGGATATGGGCCAAACACTGGCAGGTGGGACTGGTGTAGCTAGGACATTGTTGGTCGGTGTGGGCGAGTTGGGCCAAAGGGCCTGTTTCCACGCTGTATCACTCTATGACTCTATCATATCTTACTTCAATTAACTTGAGCTAGATAGGGCTTTTAAAAATAGCGGAGTCAGGGGATATGGGGAGAAGGCAGGAACGGGGTACTGATTGGGGATGGTCAGCCATGATCACATTGAATGGCGGTTCTGGCTCGAAGGGCCAAATGGCCTACTCCTGCACTTATTGTCTATTGTCTATTGTTTAAGAAACATTTAGACAGGTACATGGATAGGTCAGGTTTAGAGGGCTATGGGCCAAATGCAGGCAGGTGGGACTAGTGTAGGTGGGGCATTGTTGGTCGGGGTGGGACTAGTGTAGGTGGAGCATGTTGGTCGGGGTGGGACTAGTGTAGGTGGAGCATGTTGGTCGGGGTGGGACTAGTGTAGGTGGAGCATGCCAAATGGCCTGTTTCCACGCTGTATGGCTATGAATGTATAATTCCCTGAAAGGGGCATGATAGCTACTAGGGCTTTGGTACATTGGCCTTCATCATTCTTGACTCTTGACTGGAGTTATAGGGAGAGGTTGGGCAGGCTAGCACTATATTCCTTGGAGCACAGGGGGCTGAAGGGTGACAATGGACAATAGACAAAAGTGATCTTATAGAGGTGTATATGATTACAAGGGGAATAGATCGGGTAAATGAGCAGATACTGTTGCCCAGAGTAGGGGAATCAAGAACCAGAGGACATGGGTTGAAGGTGAGAGGGGAAAGTATTAAGCACTCCTTGAGCTTGCAAGTTCATGGGTACGAAACGATACAATAGGACTTTATTGATCCCAGGAGGGAAATTGATCTGTTAACGGTCATAAAAACACAAAATACATGAAACATGAAATTAAAGTGACAAGTGGAAAGGATTGGGGAGGGGGGAGAATTGATCTCAGTCTACCTCACGACAGAAGGGGGAGGAGTTGTACAGTTTGATAGCCACAGGGATGAAGGATCTCCTGTGGCGTTCTGTGCTGCATCTCGGTGGAACCAGTCTGTCGCTGAAGGTGCTCCTCAGGTTGACCAGTGCGTCACGGAGGGGGTGAGCTGTATTGCCCAGGATACACCGCAGTTTGAGGAGCATCCTCCCCTCCAAGACCAACCTCCCATGAAACCAACTCCGCCCCCAGGACGGAGCCTGATGAGTTTGTTGACCCTATTGGCAATGCAGGAACCAAAGGCAGAGAGATTGGATCGGTAGTGGGATAACGTGACAAGTGATGGAAGATCTGGGTCACGACTATGGTCCGGATGGAGCATGGAATCGCCCTTCATTATCCTCGCCATCGGCAAATCTATTCTGGTCAGGAAGAGGAAGAGAAAGGGAGAGGGAGTGAGAGAAACAGCGTTGTAGGGAGAGACAGAAAGGGGTTGAGCAGGAGTCAAATGGAATAGGATGTACCACACAGGCAAAGTTACTGATGGAAGACCAAGGATCACGGCTCAGATTCCTTACCATGGTGTTGATACACTGGGAGTTGGGGGTACAGCCTCCGTTCCTTCCATCACTGCATTCATCCATGTCCACGCACACCTGCTCAGTCAGGCACATTGCAATTTGGTTAGTAAAGGGCCTGTCCCACTTGGCCGTCATTCGTGCTCCATTTACGCGACCTGCTAGCGTGTGGGTAGCACGTGGGTAGCGTGGGACGGGCGCATGGAGTGGTGTGGATTTCGTCCTGCACTAAATCTTCGCGCGCCACCGGCCTGTCGCGTAACTGACGGCCAAAGTGGGACAGGCCCAAGACGCTGGCGCGGCGCAACGTCTCACCTCCAACAGCAGCAGAAGCAGGCAAACGATCGCCGAGCTCGGCCTGGGGATCACGGCCGTTGCGGATCCGGATCCGCCCCCACTCCTACTCCCAGAGCGGGGCCAAGACGCTTGGAGATAGACACAAAATGCTGGAGTAACTCAGCGGGACCGGCAGCATCTATGGAGAGAAGCAATGGGTGACGTTTCGGGTCGAGGCCCTTCTTCAGTCTGAAAGAAGGGTCTCGACACGAAACATCTCCCATTCCTTCTCTCCAGAGATGCTGCCGGTCCCGCTGAGTTACTCCTGCATTTTGTGTCTATCTTCAAATGACGTCACGCGCTCCAGGCGGCTGTGCGGACGCATGATGACGCGCACAACCTTCACGCGTCAATCACTACCGGCCTGTCGCGTAAATGACAGCCAAGTGAGACAGGCCCTTTAAACTGCTCATGGGCCTTAATGCCCAGTCCTTCTGACCTGCTTGAGTTTAGTTTAGTCCAGTCGAGTCTAGTTTAGTTTTAGTTTAGTTTAGAGATACAGCGTGGAAACAGGCCCTTTCCGCCCACCGGGTCCGTGCCGACCAGCGAACCCCACACATTAACACTATCCTACACCCACTAGGGACAATTTTTACATTTACCAAACCAATTAACCTACATACCTGTACATCTTTGGAATGTGGGAGGAAACCGAAGATCTCATAGAAAACCCACGCAGATCACGGGGAGAGCGTACAAACTCCGTGCAAACAGCACCCGCAGTCGGGATGGAACCCGGGTCTCAGGCACTGCATTCGCTGTAAGGCAGCAACTCTACCGCTGCACCACCGTGACTGCCCAAAGTCTAGTTTAGAGGCATGGAGTCTTACAGTGTGGAAACAGGCCGAACCTCCCCACCCCGGCCAACGTGCCCCAACTACACTAGTCCCACCTGCCCCACATCCCTCCAAACCTGACCTATCCATGTACCTGTCTAAATGTTTCTTAAACATTGCGATAGTCCCAGCCTCAACTACCTCCTCTGGCAGCTCGTTCCATTCACCCACCACCCTTTGTGTACCAAATTTTACCCTTCAGGTTCATATTTAAATCTTTCCCCCATCACTATGTCCTCTGGTCCTCGATTCACCTACTGTGGGTAAGAGACTCTGTGCGCCTACCCGATCTAATCCTCTCATGATTTTGTACACCTCTATACGATCACCCCCTCATCCTCCAGCACTCCAAGGAATAGAATCCCAGCCTGCTCAACCTCTCCCTACAGCTCAGACCCTCGAGTCCTGGCAACATCCTCGTAACAATATCGTAGTAGTTTTAGTTTTGTTTAGTTTAGTTTATTGTCACATTTACCAAGGTACAGTAAAAAGCTTTTTTTGTTTAGTTTAGTTTACTTTAGAGATACAGTGCGAAAACAGGCCCTTGGGCCCACCGGGTCCGCGCCGACCAGCGATCCCCGCACGCTAACACTATCCTACACCCACTCGGGACAATTTTTACATTTACCAATCCAATTAACCTACAAACCTGTACGTCTTTGGAGTGTGGGAGGAAACCGAAGATCTCGGAGAAAACCCACGCAGGTCACGGAGAGAACGTCCAAACTCCGTACAGACAGCACCCATAGTCGGGATGGAACCCGATGGGAGAGGGGAGAAGAGGGAGTGGCCAGGGTGAGACTGGTCCTTGATTATGCTGCTGGCCTTGCCGAGGCAGCGTGAAGTGTAGATGGAGTCAATGGAAGGGAGGTTCGACCATCTGCCTTGAGGGGATGATACTTTTAGTTTAGTTTAGTTTAGTCTGGAGATACAGCGCGGACACAGGCCCTTCGGCCCAACGGGTCCGTGCCGACCAGTCATCCCCGCACATTAACACTATCCTCCACACACTAGGGACAATTTACACACACACCAAGCCAATTAACCAGCATACCTGTACTTCTTTATATTGTGGGAGGACCTATTACAAGCATGAGGTGCAATAGTAATTTAGAAAAACAAATAAATAAATAAAAGGTATCTGGACCTGGTAATGGGAGGTAAAACAAAAACAGACTTGGTTGGTAGTTCCTTCTCTATGAAGTATGTTATAAGAGTTATAATAGAGCGATTGTTCCTTCTTTCTTTCTCTTTCTTTTCTAGGGTCTATTTTCTAACTTTACTTCCTTCTCTAACTTCTTTTCTAAGGGGCTTTCTTTTCCCAACACTCTTTTGCACTTCACAACCTTTGCGCACTTTCTTCACTTTTCTTACTTCTTTCTTTTTCTTTCTTAAAGTTTAAAAAAGTGAAGCGGTACAAAAAATGTATTAATATATACGTGTTGTACATTACTGTAATCTACCGTACTTCTATTAAAAAAATTATTTAAAAAAAATATATATATATTGTGGGAGGAAACTGATGATCTCGGAGAAAACCCACGCAGGTCACGGGGAGAACGTACAAACACCAGACAGACAGCACCCGTAGTCAGGATTGAACCCGGGTCTCTGGCACTGCAAGCGCTGTAAGGCAGCAACTCTACCGCTGCGCCACTGTGCCACCCACTGCAGTGGCTTCCTGCAGTTCGCTTTGCTGGATCGGTGTGAAGCTTGCAGAAACTCTTCCTCAAATCCTTCTAGCTACAGTTTGGAGTTTTGCCTATTGGCTTAATTTACTGCCTGTGCTTGTTTCTTGCAGCTGTTAATTTATTTCAAATAACTGCCTAGAAATATTAGAATGCATTGCAAAATATACGTTTGTCCCTTGTTAAAAATAATCATTAAAGTGATAACTGGGCACGTAGAATGAGCTGCCAGAGGAGGTACAGAAACAGGTCATTTGGCCCAACTTGCCCACGCTGACCACCATGTCCCATCTGCACAGGTCCCACCTGCCTGCGTTTGGCCCATATCCCTCTAAACCTGTCCTATCCATGTACCTGCCTAAACGTCTGTTAAACGTTGCAATAGTCCCAGCCTCAACTACTTCCTCTGGCAGCTCGTTTTACACACCCACCACGCTTTGTGTAAAAAAAGTGACCCCTCAGATTCCTATTAAATCTTTCCCCCCTCACTTTCAACCTGTGTCCTCTGGTGTTTGATTCCCCTACGCTGTGCATGAACCCGATCTATTCCCCTTATGATCTCATAGACAAGCTTACGATAAGATACTTTACGATACGATAGAACTTTATTTATCCTAGGAGGGAAATTGATCTGCCAACCGTCATAAAAACGTGATTCCAGATTGGACTGATCCAGGATGGGGAGGAATCTGCCTACAGGCAGGAAGTGACACAGCTGGCGTCCTGATGCCGTAGCAACAACCTGGAGCTCAATGCTCTTAAGACAGTGGAATTGATTGTAGACTTTAGGAGAGCTCCCCCTCCCCTCACCCCACTCACCATCAACAACACCACAGTCACATCTGTGGAGTCTTTTAAGTTCCTGGGAACCATCATCTCCAAGGACCTTAAGTGGGGGGCTACCATCGACTCCACAGTCAAAAAGACACAACAGAGGATGTACTTCCTGCGGCAGCTGAGGAAGCACAATCCGCCACAGGCAATGATGGTCCAATTCTACGCGGCCATCGTAGAGTCTGTTCTCACCTTCTCCATCATGGTCTGGTTTGGCTCAGCCACCAAGCACGACACCTGGAGGCTGCAGCGAATCGTCCGATCAGCAGAGAAGGTTATTGGCTGCAACCTTCCCTCCATTGATGAACTGTACACTGCAAGGGCCAGGAAGCGAGCGGGCAAGGTCATCTCTGACCCCTCTCACCCTGGCCACAAACTCTTTGAATCACTTCCCTCTGGAAGGCGACTCCGGACTGTCAAAGCTGCCATAGCTAGACATAAAAACAGTTTTTATCCACGAGTAGTTGCTCTACTCAACAGCCAAAAATCTGTAGCCTCCCTTTGATCTGATATTTTGTTGGTTCACATGCTTGATCAATGGTGTTTTATCATGAATGTTTTATTATTATTAATGTTTAGTGTTTTCTGAGTCATTCCTAACTATCACTGTATGTCATGTTGTTACTTGTGGGCGGAGCACCAAGGCATATTCCTTGTATGTGAATACTTGGCCAATAAACTTACTTACTTTTTATGTGTCTACCATAAAAACACAAAATACGTGAAACATGAAATTAAAGTGATGAGTGGAAAGGATTGGGGACGTGCAAAGATTGGGGGAGGGGCGGGGGGGCAATCAGTCTCAGTCTAACCCACGACAGAAGGGGGTGGGGTTGTACAGTTTGATAGCCACAGGGAAGAAGGATCTCCTGTGGCGTTCTGTCCTGCATCTTGGTGGAACCAGTCTGTTGCTGAAGGTGCTCCTCAGGTTGACCAGTGTGTCATGGAGGGGGTGAGCTGTATTGTCCAGGATGCTGCGCAGTTTGAGGAGCATCCTCCCCTCCAAGACCCCCTCACCATGAATCCAACTCCGCTCCCCGGACGGGGCCAGCCTTCCTGATGAGTTTGTTGACCCTATTGGCGTCCGCAGCCTTTGCCCTGCTGCCCCAGCACACGGCAGCGAAGAAGATGGCGCTGGCCACCACCGATCGGGAGAACATCTGCAGCATCTTACTGCAGATGTTGAAGGAGCGGAGCCTTCTCAAAAAGTACAGCCGGCTCTGTCCCTTCTTGTACAGGGCCTCAGCGTTCCTGGACAAGTCCAGTTTACTGTCCAGGTACACTCCAAGGTATTTGTACTCGCTGGTAAACTGCACATCCACACCATAGATGGAGACAGGGGACAGGGGTGTTCCTCTCCTCCTAAAGCCCACCACCAGCTCCTTGAAGACTCCCTGCTGGCTGTTCACTACTAACCCACTGGTACAAAATACCTTTGGGCCATTGAGGTTTTTGTGCAAAGAGTTTGTGCTTTGTGTGAAGTTTACCTGTTTATATATCCTTGCATGTTCCACTCCAACTCCTGATACACTTCGACCAGTGTAGCCCCCTGGACAATTCTCACACTTGTAACCGGGGAAGGTGTTGACACAGCGAACTCCAGCAGAACACGGGCTGATCTGACACTACAGGGGAAAGTTTACAAAGAAGCAACATGAGAATTAAAGGAGGTGGACAAAAATGCTGGGGAAACTCAGCGGGTGAGGCAGCATCCATGGAGCGAAGGAAATAGGCGACGTTTCGGGTCGAGACGTCGCCTATTTCCTTCGCTCCATAGATGCTGCCTCACCCGTTGAGTTTTTCCGAAATTTTTCTACCAGCGATTTTCCAGCATCTGCAGTTCCTTCTTAGAATTAAAGAACGTTCCTTTATGAAGGAGATGAGGAGGAATTTCTTCAGTCAGAGGGTGATGAATAGGTGGAATTCAATGCCACAGAAGGCTGTGGAGGCTGTCAATGGATATTTTTAAGGCAGGGAAAGATGGATAGATTCTTGATTAGTACGGGTGTCAGGGGTTATGGGGAGAAGGCAGGAGAATGGGGTTGAGGGGGAGAGCTAGATCATGCATGATTGATGGCGGAGTAGACTTGATGGGCCGAATGGCCTAATTCTGCTCCTATCACTTATGAACTTATTGGACACAACTCAAGATGAAAAGTGCTTGTGAATAAAGGTTAATGTGGTTTAGTTTAGAGCCACAGGGCGGAAACAGGCCCTTCGGCCCACTGAGTCCCTGCCGACCACTGATCCCCATACACTAACACTAGAGATAATTTACAATTTTACCAAGCCAATTAACCTGTACGTCTTTGGATGGAAACTGGAGCTCCTGCGGAACATGAAGAGAATGTACAAACTCCGTCCAGACAGCATCTGTAGCCAGTATCGAACCCGGGTCTCTGGTGCTGTAAGGCAGCAACTCTACCGTTGTGCCACCATAAGGATAAATGAAGATTTAGAAATAAATTGACATGTGTGTTTCTTGTTAAATTATAATCAAGAATCGGCACGGTGAATAAGGGTCCTTCCACACAATGTCATAGCGGTAGAGTTCCCGGGATCGATCCCGACTATGCGCGCTGTCTGTACGGAGTTTGCACGTTCTCCCCGTGACCTGCGTGGCTTTTCCCCGGGGGGGCCTCCGGTTTCTTCTCACACACCAGGGACGTACAGGTTTTGTAGGTTAAATTGGCTTGGGTACAACTGCAAATTGTCGCTATGTGCGTGTAGGATAGCGTTAATGTGCGGGGATCGCTGGTCGGCGCGGAAGCGGTGGGTCTGTCTCCGCTCCGTAGCTCTGAAGTAAACTAAACTAATCGGATAGCGGAGAAGGAAAAAGACAGCAGCCATTTTGGTTTTTGACTCTCACCTCATCTTCATCGCTACATCGGATTCCATTGCCGACAAACCCCTTTGGGCACTGTCCGCAACGGAATCCATCCTTCGTGTCCACACACTTCACTCCACGGAAGCAGGAGTCAGTGGCGCAGCGCGGTTTAGGGGTGGTGGGGACCATGGGTCGTATATTCAGCTCCTCTAGATCGGATAAACCAATACCTAAAATAAGAAATGGGACATCAAGTAACCGTTGTGTAGGTGCTAATTTTGTGCCTGTAAATCACATCTGAAACGTCAAAGACTAGAGGGCACAGCTTTAAGGCCATAAGGGATAGGAGTAGAATTACGCCATTCGGCCCATCGAGTCTACTCCGCCATTCAATCATGGCTGATCTATCTCACCCTCCTACCCCCTTTAAGGTGAGTGGGGCAAAGTTTAAAGGAGGTTAAACCAGCATCCCTTCCATCTACTCCATCCACACCTCACGCTGCCTCGGCAAGGGCCAGCAGCATCATCAAGGACCAGTCTCACCCCGGTCACTCTTCTCCTCCCTCTCATCAGGCAAGAGCTACAGAAGTTTGAAAGCGCACACCTCCCGATTCAGGGACAGTTTCTTCCCAGCTAAACGGTCCTCTCCTCAGCTAGAGTGAGCGGTCTGGACCTCCCATCTACCTCGTTGGATCACTTTGAACTATCTTTAATCAAACTTTATCAGAAATTCCTTCATTTTGAAGACACCTCCTTTTTATTCTGAGGCTGTGCACTCTGGTCCGAGACTTTCCACATACCGGAAACATTCTTTCCACATCCCAGGCCCACTGTGTCTGCCATCTTCCTTCCTCCAAAATATCCCAGAGGCCTACCTTAATCCCGGCTCCCTCTCGTGTCAACCCAAGATCTTGCCTGATCTCGCACCCTTTTTTAAAAAGTCAGTCCTGTTTATTAATAGAACAGCAGGGATGTGTGAATGATCAGCCATGATCACATTGAATGGTCACATTCAGCTGGCTCGAAGGGCCGAATGGCCTACTCCTGCACCTATTGTCTATTGTCTATTGTCTAAGGGGGGGGGGGGCGGCACGGTGGCGCAGCGGTAGAGTTGCTGCCTCACAGCGCCAGAGACCCGGGTTCAATCCTGACTACGGGCGCTGTCTGAATGGGGTTGGCACTTTCTTCCCCTGACCTGCTCGTGTTTTCCCTGGGAGCTCCGGTTTCCTCCCACACTCCTGAGACGTTCAAGAGTTCAAGAGAGATTATTGTCATGTGTCCCTGATAGGACAATGAAATTCTTGCTTTGCTTCAGCACAACAGAACATAGTAGGCATGAATACAGAACAGATCAGTGTGTCCATATACCATTGTATATATATATACACACATGAATAAATAAACTGATAAAGTGCATATGAACAGATTATGGGTTATTAATGGTCAGAGTTTTGTCCGAGCCGAGTTTAATAGCCTGATGGCTGTGGGGAAGTAGCTATTCCTGAACCTGGTCGTTGCAGTCTTCAGGCTCCTGTACCTTCTACCTGAAGGTAGCGGGGAGATGAGTGTGTGGCCAGGATGGTGTGGGTCCTTGATGATACTGCCAGCCTTTTTGAGACAGCGACTGCGATAGATCCCCTCGTTGGAAGGGAGGTCAGAGCCGGTGATGGACTGGGCAGTGTTTACTACTTTTTGTAGGTTTGCAGGGTTAATTCGCTTTGGTAAAATTGTAAATGACCCCGAGTGGGATAGTGTAAGGGTCGGCGCGGACTCGGCGTTTCCGCACGTGGTGTGAGGGCGACCAGTGTAAAGATAAGCCGAACAAGTGAAGAAGGGTCTCGACCCGAAAAACATCACCCATTCCTTCTCTCCAGTGATGCTGCCTGTCCTGCTGAGTTACTCCAGCTTTTTGTGTCTGTCTGCCGAACAAGTGAAAATCATCCATTCTCACATAAAACAGCATCGAACGTCAGAGATGAAAATGAAGAAGTAAGTGAGAAACTTACCACACGCGTGACATTTAGCAATGGTGTAACGCAATAAGGTGGTTTCAGTGACCTGTGAAAATAAAGCAGACTTTTAACAACTTTGGCCTTTTGTTTTGCTCTGGGATTATTTTTTAATTTATCGAGCCATTTTTTGTGTGTGTTTTATGATTATATTATCTATTGAGAACTGTGTTTGCCGACCTCTTGTTGCTGCTGCAGGTAAGAGTTTTATTGTTCCGTTTCTGTACACAGGAGAATGGATTTGAGTGGGATAGATAGATCAGCCATGATTGAATGGAGGTGCTGACTTGTTGGGCCAAAAGGCCTGATTTTTCAGTTTAGTTTAGTTTAGAGATACAGCACAGGAACAGGCCCTTCGGCCCACCGAGTCCGCACTGACCAGCGATCCCCGCACATTAACACTACACACACTCGGGACAATTTTACATTTATACTAAGCCAAGTAACCTAAAAAACCTGTGGGTGTTTGGAGTGTGGGAGGAAACCGAAGGACCCTGGAGTTTAGAAGGATGAGAGGGCATCTCATTGAAACATATAAGATAGTTAAAGGCTTGGACACGCTAGAGGTAGGAAACATGTTCCCGATGTTGGGGGAGTCCAGAACCAGGGGCCACAGTTTAAAAATAAGGAGTAAGCCATTTAGAACGGAGATGAGGAAACACTTTTTCTCACAGATGGTGGTGAGTCTGTGGAATTCTCTGCCTCAGAGGGCGGTGGAGGCAGGTTCTCTGGATGCTTTTAAGAGAGAGCTAGATAGGGCTCTTAAATGGTGGCCGATTAGGAAAAGGGGAGATGCAGCGAGACCTGGGTGTCATGGTACACCAGTCATTGAAAGTAGGCATGCAGGTGCAGCAGGCAGTGAAGAAAGCGAATGGTATGTTAGCTTTCATAGCAAAAGGATTTGAGTATAGGAGCAGGGAGGTTCTACTGCAGTTGTACAGGGTCTTCGTGAGACCAAACCTGGAGTATTGCGTACAGTTTTGGTCTCCAAATCTGAGGAAGGACATTATAGCCATAGAGGGAGTGCAGAGAAGGTTCACCAGACTGATTCCTGGGATGTCAGGTCTTTCATATGAAGAAAGACTGGATAGACTTGGCTTATACTTGCTAGAATTTAGGAGATTGAGAGGGGATCTTATAGAAACGTGCAAAATTCTTATGGGGTTGGACAGGCTAGATGCAGGAAGATTGTTCCCGATGTTGGGGAAGTCCAGGACAAGGGGTCACAGCTTAAGGATAAGGGGGAAATCCTTTAAGACCGAGATGAGAAAAAACTTTTTCACACAGAGAGTGGTGAATCTCTGGAACTCTCTGCCACAGAGGGTAGTTGAGGCCAGTTCATTGGCTATATTTAAGAGGGAGTTAGATGTGGCCCTTGTGGCTAAAGGGATCAGGGGGTATGGAGAGAAGGGAGGTACGGGATACTGAGTTGGATGATCAGCCATGATCATATTGAATGGCGGTGCAGGCTCGAAGGGCCGAATGGCCTACTCCTGCACCTATTTTCTATGTATCTATGTATCTAAATATAGCAGAGTCAGGGGATATGGGGAGAAGGCAGGAACGGGGTACTGCTTGGGGATGATCAGCCATGATCACATTGAATGGCGGTGCTGGCTCGAAGGGCCGAATGGCCTACTCCTGCACCTATTGTCTATTGACTCGGAGAAAACCCAGGCAGGTCACGGGGAGAACGTACAAACTCCGTACAGGCAGCGCCCGCAGTCAGGATTGAACCCGGGTCTCCGGCGCTGTAAGCGTTGTAAGGCAGCAACTCTACCGCTGCGCCACCGTGCCGCCCCTGATACTGCTCCAAGAACTTATCAACTTAAGACTTCCAACCTAGATCAGTATTACCTGTTGTCTGAGCAGCTGCTTCATTTCTGCAAGCATTTCATTGAGTTGCGTCATCTGGACAACCAAATGTCTTCCTGAATCACCTGCAATGCAAAGAGAACTTGTTAACGTGGTTGAGGCTGAGTCTGAAGAAGGGTCTCGGCCCGAAACGTCGCCTATTTCCTTCGCTCCATAGACGCTGCCTCACCCGCTGAGTTTCTCCAGCATTTTTGTCTACCTTCGCTTTTCCAGCATCTGCAGTTCCTTCTTAAACAACTAGTTAAGGTGGGAATTTTTTTCTGGGCATCAATATGGAATGAAGACAGATCAACAAGATAACCTTTGAGTTGGAAAGGACGGCAGATGCTGGTTTGCACCGAAGATAGACACAAAATGCTGGAGTAACTCAGTGGGACAGGCAGCGTCTCTGGGGAGAAGGAATGGTGAGCCTTTCGGGTTGAGATCCTTCTTCAGTCCGAGAGTCAGGTGAGAGGGAGTCTAGAGATATGGAAGGGTAAGGTGTGAAAACGACAGATCAAAGCGGATGATGGTAAGGAAGTGTAAAATGGTTCATTGTTAACGGAGGGGAAGGTGACAACGAGGCATATAATCAGTAATATTTAATCAGGAGGACAGCAGAACTAGTAGATAACTTTTGCAAACAAATGTTCCTTGGACTGGTTTCGTAGAAGGTCTGAAGAAGGTCTCGACCCGAAAAGTCATCCATTCCTTCTCTCCAGAGATACTGCTGGTCCCGCTGAGTTACTCCTACATTTTGTGTCTATCTTCAATTATCTTGGCCCTGCTCTGGGAGTAGAAGTGGGGGGCGGATCCGGACCGCAACGGCCGTGAGCCCCAGGCCGAGTTCGACAATCGTTTGCCTGCTTCTGCTGCTGTTGGAGGTGAGACGTTGCGCCGCGCCAGGGTCTTGGGTCTGTCCCACTTTGGCCGTCAGTTACGCGACAGGCCGGTGGCGCGCGAAGATTTCGTTCGCTACAAAAATTTCGGAGCCCCTCGTGATACCGCGCACAACTAAATACCCCTCCGCGCTTCTCAGTGGGACCAGCCCCGCACGGCCACACGATGCCCGTGCGCCTCAACGCGACGACGAGGTCGCGTAATTTGCGTGCCAAGGACATGTAAGTGGGACAGGCCCTTTACTGTCTCCAACTCCATTTTATCTCTGTTTGCTTTGTTGTTACCTTCTCCCAGTTAACAATGATCTATTCTACATTTTCCTTCATCTCCATTCCCTTTGCCCTGTTTTCACACCTTAACACTTCCTTATCTATCTATCTCCCTCCCCCCCCTGACGTCAGTCTGAAGAAGGGTCTCGAAACATCACCCATTCCTCCTCTCCAGAGATGCTGCCTGTCCCGCTGAGTTACTCCAGCTTTTTGCGTCTATCTGTGGATAGGTAACGTTTCAGGTTGGACTTTTCTTCAGACCGGAAACGTCACCTATCCATGTTCTCCAGAGCTGCAGCCTGACCAGCACTTTATGTCTTTCTCCAGCACTTTATGTCTTTCTTCGGAATAAACCAGCATCTGCAGTTCCTTGTTTGGAAATAATTTGTCTGTGTCTGTGTCTGTCTCTATCTATACTTATGTTTTGTCTATGTCTGTGTCTATGTCTGTGTCAGTGTCTGTGTCTGTGTCTGTGACTGTCTAGTCTATGGTCTGTGTCTATGTCTGTGGTCTGTGTCTATGTCTGTGTCTATGTCTATGTCTGTGTCAGTGTCTATGTCTCTGTCAGTGTCTGTGTCTATGTCTGTGGTCTATGTCTATGTCTGTGGTCAATGTCTACCGTCTATGTCAGTGGCCTGTAACCACTAAGCAGGGAGTTAAGGGGATAAAGAGTGCTCCTCCCATGAACCCTCCTCCTTGCCGCTGCTTACCTACAATGCCAGCAGCATCACTCTGCTGCAACATGCAATCCTGGAGCGCCGCCACCTTATTGATCGACCCTCCCAAGACGAACTTCACATCTTCTACAGAATCCTGCAAAGAGCAAAAAAAGGTATCCGGGTGAGACGAGGTTCGGGTTCCATCCCTTGCACACACTTACTGGTCAATACAAGGGTATCGTCAGCAATTGGGAATGGAAACGTTACCAGGACCAAGGGATTTTTTTTAGTTTGGTTTAGTTTAGAGATACAGTGTGGAAACAGGCCCTTCGACCCACCGAGTCCGCACCGACCTGCGATCCCCGCACACTAACACTATCCTACACACCGGGGACAATTTACAATGATACCAAGCCAATTAACCTACAAACGTTGTACGTCTTTACAGTGTGGATGGAAACCGGAGATCCCGGAGTAAACCCACGCAGGTCGCAGGGAGAGCGTACAAACACCGTACAGACAGCACCCGTAGTCAGGATCGAACCCGGGTCTCTGGCGCTGTGAGGTACAACTCCACCGCTGCACCACCGTGCCTCCCCTGATTGAACATTGTAATAATCTACCACAAGTGTAGTCTCTTCCTGTATAATACAGTACCATGGAATAAATGAGTTTGCAATCATCCCGGCAAGGAAGCAGAGTTCAATCCTCACCCCTGTCCCCACCTGGACCCATCTAACCCGCTTCGTCACCCTCCTGCACCTTTCATTGGAGACCCTCATTGGAGGGGCGGCACAGTGGCGCAGCGGTAGAGTTGCTGCCTTACACCGCATGCAGCTCCGGAGACCCAGGTTCGATACTGATTGCCGCCTCACAGCGCCAGAGACCCGGGTTCGATCCCGACTACGGGTGCTGTCTGTACAGAGTTTGTACGTTCTCCCTGAGAGCGCGTGGGTTTTCTTCGAGAACTTCTGTTTCCTCCCACATTCCAAAGACGTACAGGTTTGTAGGTTAATTGGCTTGGGTTTGTATACTTGGTATAAGTAAATTGTCGCTAGTGTGTGTAGGCTTGTGTTAATGTGCATGGATCACTGGTCAGTGCAGACTCGGTGGGCCGAAGGGCCTGTTCTGTAAAACTGAAAACTAAAATTAAAACCCTCGGACTATATTTAGTCGAATTTTACTGGACTTTTGCACGAAACATTATTCCCATCGTCATGTACATTGGGGACGGCTCGATTGTAATCAAATATGGTCTTTCCGCTGACTGGTTAGCACGCAACAAAAGTCCCAATCTCCCAACCTTGTTGGCGAGTGTGCCTCCTGCAGTTTTTCATTATTTATCGGCACATTCTCTGTAGCTATTATACTGTACACTATATTATTAACCACTGGTTATTTTGATGATTAGCACTACGTGTTGTTCTTGAGTATGACTTAATTCTACACATGTACAGTATGATTTTAAATTAGTTTAGTTTAGGGATACAGCGTGGAAACAGGCCCTTCGGCCCACCGAGTCCGCGCCGACCAGCGATCCCCGCACATTGACACTATCCAACACCCACCAGGGACAATTTACAATTATACTAAGCCAAACCTACAATCCTGTATATCTTTGGAGTGTGAGAGGAAACCTGAGCACCAGGTGAAAACCCACACAGGTCTACAAACTTCGAACAGGCAGCACCGGTGGTCAGGATCGAACCCGGGCCTCTGGCGCTGTGAGGCAGCAACTCTGCCGCTGACCCACCGTGCCGCCCCTGGATTTGACTGTCATTCATTCATTCATCGTCGTTGAAAACATTAGCGACGCAGTGGTGCTGGTTTCCGACGGGAACGGTGACGGACGCACCACACCTCTCTGTCCTCCAGTTCCTGCGGACGTCCGCCGCTGGAAGTATAGGATTTTGGTGTGTGTGTGTGTCACGTTCCTTACAATGCTATGCACGACAGTGATCGCAACTTCTACTGAAGTCTGGATGGACGTTGGCTCGCTAGGAGCTCATCCGCCCTTTGACAGGTCTTGTTTTTGGTCCTGCTGGGGGTCCACAGCCCCCCTCCTCACCTGGCAAACCAGGTGGGGGAGACGGTTTAGTCGACGACTATCCGACCATGAGGCAGGTAGCACGGGATTACATGGTACCCGTGGCGGGGGGAACTACCCACAACCTGACCTAACTCGACTGGATAGTAAACAACGTGCTTCTTGAAGATTGATTGCTCTTTAGTGAAAGGAATTGAGAAAACTGGAATGAAGCGAATTATTGCTTGGATTTAATGGTCTCAACATCCATCTACTGAAACCCTGCTGTCCTCTGGAAAAGACTGAGAGGTCTGTGGATGTTATCCAAGTGACCTCATTGCTTCCAAGCTGTGCTGTGGGAAGGAAAGTGAAGCAACTCTGCCCCCCGATGGTAACAAAGAGAGGTGCAAGTAATTGGATTTTTTAAATATCCTTCCGTGTTTGTGGTATTTTGTGTCACACAGATGGATGTTCAATAGGTCGAGGTCAATGCTGCATTCCCTGGATCATCGTAAGTGTTGCTTATTAAGTCATGTTTTTCTCAATCTCTCAGGCAAAGTACCTACGGGGAAGCCTTTCCATTGGCAACATGTGTGCCTTCTGTGTAAAAAAAACATTTACACCTTTTGCACCGCACATCTCCTTTACACTTTGCCCCCCCCCCCCCCCTTACTTTCAAGCTTTGCCATCTAGTATTTGATTTTTCCATCCTGGGGGAAAAGGTTCTGACTGTCTACCCTGGGTGTCCTTGTACACCGGTCACTGAAAGTTGGCGTGCAGGTACAGCAGGCAGTGAAGAAAGCTAATGGAATGTTGGCCTTCAGAACAAGAGGATTTCAGTATAGGAGTAGAGAGGTTCTTCTGCAGTTGTATAGGGCTCTGGTGAGACCACATCAGGAGTATTGCGTACAGTTTTGGTCTCCTAATTTGAGGAAGGACATCCTTGTGATTGAGGCAGTGCAGCGTAGGTTCACGAAGATTGATCCCTGGGATGGCGTGACTGTCATATGAGGAAAGATTGAAAAGACTAGGCTTGTATTCACTGGAGTTTAGAAGGATGAGGGGGGGATCTTATAGAAACATATAAAATGATAAAATGACTGGACAAGCTAGATGCAGGAAAAATGTTCCCAATGTTGGGCGAGTCCAGAACCAGGGGCCACAGTCTTAGAATAAAGGGGAGGCCATTTAAGACTGAGGTGAGAAAAAAACTTTTTCACCCAGAGAGTTGTGAATTTGTGGAATTCCCTGCCACAGAGGGCAGTGGAGGCCAAGTCACTGGATGGATTTAAGAGTGAGTTAGATAGAGCTCTAGGGGCTAGTGGAATCAAGGGATATGGGGAGAAGGCAGGCACGGGTTATTGATTGGGGACGATCAGCCATGATCGCAATGAATGGCGGTGCTGGCTCGAACGGCCGAATGGCCTCCTCCTGCACCTATTTTCTATGTTTCTATCTATGCCTTTCATAATCAAAACAACAGACAGACAGCAATGCCATATCTGGGTGCCCGCTCTACCACCCACCAAATGGAGCTCAGGGCCTGGCAGACACTGACGCAGAGACAACAACCTGGCTGCTCAACACCCGGCTTGAGATCTAACTATTCCTTTGGTTTATGTTTCATTCGCAAGAAGGCAACGTGTTCTTATCACACATGGTACTAGAAACCATAACCTCCTACGCCATTACCACAACTGCGCCAAGCTGCCATGTCTTATTACTAAAATCGGAATTCAATAAAATGAATTACATGGCTTGAAGCAGGAGTAAATAATTTACTTGACATACTCTGGTGACACATGGAACATAGAACTGTACAGCATAAGAACAGGCCCTTCAGCCCACAATGTCTGTGCTGAACATAATGCCCAGACCATCTTGTATCTAACTCACATCATCTAAATCCCTCCATTCCCTGCATGTACCACCTGCCTTTCCAAAAGCATCTTGAATGCCAGTATTCAATCTGTCTCAACCACCATCCCTGGCAATATGTTCCAGGCACTCTCCAACTACTGTGTAAAAAAAGTTACCCCACACATCTCCTTTACACTTTGCCCCCCCCCCCCCCACCCACCCCCTTACTTTCAAGCTATGCCATCTAGTATTTGATTTTTCCACCCAGGGGAAAAAGGTTCTGACTGTCTACCCTATCTAACCATATAACCATAACATATAACCATAACAGCACGGAAACAGGCCATCTCGGCCCTTCAAGTCCGTGCCGAACATTTTTTTTAAAATTAAAAAATAAATACTTCCCCCTAGTCCCATCTACCTGCACTCAGACCATAACCCTCCATTCCTTTCCCGTCCATATACCCATCCAATCTATTTTTAAAGGATAACATCGAACCTGCCTCCACCACTTCCACTGGAAGCTCATTCCACACAGCTACCACTCTCTGAGTAAAGAAGTTCCCCCTAATGTTCCCCCTAAACTTCTGTACCTTAATTCTCAAGTCATGTCCCCTTGTTTGAATCTTCCCTACTCTCAATGGGAAAAGCTTATCCACGTCCACTCTGTCTAACCCGCTCATCATTTTAAAGACCTCTATCAAGTCCCCTCTTAACCTTCTGCGCTCCAAAGAATAAAGACCTAACTTGTTCAACCTTTCTCTGTAACTTAGTTGCTGAAGTTTACATTCTAGTAAATCTCCTCTGTACTCTCTCTATTTTGTTGACTGAGTATGTCAAGTAAATTATTTACTCCTGCTTCAAGCCACTATTTTGTTCTATGCGTGTCATCATTTCATACACCTCTACTAGGTGTCTCCACAACCTCCGGTGTTCCCGAGAAAACAACCCAAGTCTATCCAGACTCTCCCTGTTGCTATGTAATACCCCCTAAACCAGGCGTCATGTTGGTCAAAGTCCATTTAGAAATCCATTGGAAGGGCTGCCCAGCACGGACAATGTCAAAGGACAGAAACCACTGAATTTGCATAGCACATCGAATGGCCCCCTTCAGGATATTTCAAAGCGCTGCACTGCATTGTAAAGGCACCTTCACAGAGAAAGATTTGGAGGACTTGCGTTCACCAATTTAATTGCAACCTGCCTTTCATTATCGCAGGATGTCTTAAATGGTCAATGAAGCACTTTTCATGTAAAGGACATTGTACAAGAGAGGCCATCGCGGCTATTTATTCACAGATGGGTTTCAGAAGCTGCAATTGTGTAATGACCAGATGACCTGCTTTAGTTTCGTTTAGTTTCGTTTAGAGACACAGCGTGGAGATCGCCCTTCGACCCAACGCGTCTGCACCGACCAGCGATCAACTGTTCACCCCAGTTCTATCCTACACACTAGGGACAATTTACATAAAGCAGTTGACCTACAAACCAGCACATCTTTGGAGTGTGGGAGGAAACCGGAGCACCCGGAGAAAACCCACGCAGGTCACGAGGAGAACATACAAACTCCATACAGACGGCGCCCGTAGTCAGGATCGAACCCGGGTCTCTGGCGCTGTACGGCAGCAACTCTACCGCTGCGCCACCGTGCCGCCCCTTAAAGGTGGTGATGATTGAGGGTGCAACTGAAGAAGTGCCCAAACCGTCACCCATTCCTTCTCTGCAGAGATGCTGCCTGTCCTGCTGAGTTACTCCAGCATTTTGTGTCTACCTTCAGTTGAAGTAACCTGTCTCTCTGTCCTCAAGAGAGCACGATAAGATCTTTCACATCTAATTGAAATGTGGTTCAATGTCACATCTGATTGACTGCAGACCCTATAATTGCCGAACTCCCTCGGGCAACATGAGACTGGTAGCACTCATGTCCAAAGATCCTATAGCGGAGCAAGATAGACCATTCCTGCTAAATGCAATGGGCTGACGTGTAGTACGCAACGGAACAGAACATGGGCCTTTTTTTCATCCATTTCCGTAACCGGACCCGACCCGACCCGACTCGCAGTGTAATCAACGTTGCGGGGGAACAGTTTGTGTTAATAAATTAAAATTCTGAAAATGAGGAGAAGATTTTTACCAAATAACTTATTTTTACGAGGATGTTTCCGTAACCGGCTTCCGTCTCCGCACTAGTATCTATGGGATCCTTGGTGCGGAGACGGAAGCCGGTTACGGAAATGGGGCCTTAAATTACCCATGAATCTGCCCATGACCGTACTACGTCTTTTTCGTCGAGTGATCTATCTTGCTCACTATAGGATCTTTGGTTATCGGTAGGATGGTTCAGTTGCCTGATAACAGCCGGGAATAAACTGTCCCTGATTCTGGAGGTGTGCGTTTTCACACTTCTGTACCTCTTGCCTGTTGGGAGAGGGAGTGACCAGCGTGAGACCCTTCCATGATTATGACTATGAAAAGACTAGGCTTGTATTCACTGGAGTTTAGGAGGATGAGGGGGGATCTTATAGAAACATATAAAATTATAAAAGGACTGGACAAGCTAGATGCAGGAAAAATGTTCCCAATGTTGGGCGAGTCCAGAACCAGGGGCCACAGTTTTAGAATAAAGGGGAGGCCATTTAAGACTGAGGTGAGAAAAAACGTTTTCACCCAGAGAGTTGTGAATTTGTGGAATTCCCTGCCACAGAGGGCAGTGGAGGCCAAGTCACTGGATGGATTTAAGAGAGAGTTAGATAGAGCTCTAGGGGCTAGTGGAATCAAGGGATATGGGGAGAAGGCAGGGACGGGTTATTGATTGGGGACGATCAGCCATGATCACAATGAATGGCGGTGCTGGCTCGAAGGGCCGAATGGCCTCCTCCTGCACCTATTTTCTATGTTTCTATGTTTCTATTATGCTGATGTCTGTATTCAGATGCCAGGAGTAGAATTTGAACCGGAACTTCTGAAGGTCTACACTGTATGCTGCTTTGGCAAGGTCACCAGCATAATCAATGACCTGTCTCACCCTGGCAAGAGGTACAGAAGTGTGAATACGCACAGCTCCAGATTCAGGGACTGTTTCTTCCCAGCTGTTATCCGGCAACTGAACCGTCCTCTCACCAAGTAGAGTCATAGAGTGATACAGGCCCTTCAGCCCGACTTGCCCACACCGTCCAACAATGCCCAATCTACACGAGTCCCACTTGCCCGCGTTTGGTCCATATCCCTCCAAACATGTCCTATCCATAAGTAGAGAGCAGGGTTGACCTTCCATCTACCCCGTTGGAAATCTTTAATTGGACTTCACTGGACTTTATCTTGCACTAAACGTTATTCCCTTTATCAGTACACTGCGGACAGCTTGATTGTAATGTGCAGGAAAGAACTGCAGATGCTGGTTTAAATCGAAGGTAGACACAAAATGCTGGAGTAACTCAGCGTGACAGGCAGCATCTCTGGAGAGAAGGAATGGGTGACGTTTCGGGTCGAGACCCTTCTTCAGACTGAAGCAGTAGACTGAGAGTCTGAAGTAGTGGCCTCGACGCGAAAAGTCACCCGTTCCTTCTCTCCAGAGATGCCGCCTGTCCCGCTGAGTTACTCCAGCATTTTGTGTCTCCCTCCACTCGATTGTGATCATGTATAGCCTTTCCGCTAACTGTTTGGCGCGCAACACAAACGCTTTACACTGTACCTCGGTCCACATGACAATGATAAGGTAACCGAAACTGAATCAGCGCGAGAAAGCTGCCGACAGACATAGTCCATGCCTGAGCTGAGTTATGCCTGCATTCATTAATGTTGGTCTTGATCTCAGGTTTATTAATAAACCACTTATGCAGGAAGGAACTGTAGATGCTGATTTACACAAACACAACATTCTGGAGTCACGGTGGAGCAGCGGTAGAGTTGCTGCCTTGCAGCGAATACAGCGCCGGAGACCCGGGTTCCATCCCGACTACGGGTGCTGTCTGTACGGAGTTTGTACGTTCTCCCCGTGACCTGCGTGGGTTTTCTCCGAGACCTTCGGTTTCCTCCCACACTCCAAATACGTGCAGGTTTGTAGGTTAATTGGGTTAGGTAAATGTAAAAATTGTCCCTCGTGGGTGTAGGATAGTGTTAATGTGCGGGGATCGCTGGTCGGCGCGGACCCGGTGGGTCAAAGGGCCTGTTTCCGCGCTGTATCTCTAAACTAAACTATAAACTAAACTCAGCAGGTCAGGGTGCATCCATGGAGAAAAGGAATAGGTGACATTTCGCATCATTGGTTCATAAGGTCATACATGATAGGGGTAGAATGATGTAGAGAGATATAGAACAAATGAATAGACAATAGACAATAGGTGCATGATCATCCCCAATCAGTACCCCGTTCCTGCCTTCTCCCCATATCCCCTGACCACTATTTTTAAGAGCCCTATCTAGCTCTCTCTTGAAAGCATCCAGAGAACCTGCCTCCAACGCCCCCTGAGGCAGAGAATTCCACAGACTCACCACTCTCTGCGAGAAAAAGTGTTTCCTCGTCTCCGTTCTAAATGGCTTACTCCTTATTCTTAAACTGTGGCCCCTGGTTCTGGATTCTTAAACTGTGGCCCCTGGTTCAGAACAAATCAGAGCCGCCACCGATGACTCGGGAAAGGTGGAGCCCACAATGGTCCATTGGTGGCTGGTGAAGAGGTGATAACCAAGAGCTACGAACAGTGGAACTAGCAGGGTGACTAGGGTGGTGGAGGGATGGAGAGAGAGGGAAAGCAAGGGTTACTTGAAGTTAGAGAAGTCAATATTCATACCGCTGGCTTGTAAGCTGCCCAAGTGAAATATGAGATGATGTTCCTCAAATATCTGCTGGGTTTGATTCTGACAATGGGGGAGGCCCAGGACAGAAAGGTCAGTGTGGGAATGGGAGTTAAAATGTCTGGCGACTGGGAGATGGCATAGGCCAAGGTGATAATAAACCACTTGAACTTTGCTAGTAGGCTCGTTTGTTCTCTAGTCTTGTGCCAAATTACACTGTCATTTCATGTGTTTCTGTTCCAAATCTATCATCTGGAAACGGTAATCAACAAATTACTGCTCCCTACTCACACCGTTATTTATTACCTATTAAAAATAAGAAACCAGAGTGGAAATCTGTTCCGCACTCCCAGGCCGTCAGACCCCAGAGGTAATTACTCGCGATCACTGCCCCCGTAGAAAGCCATCTTGTTGGAATGAATAGCAGCTGAATTTTGCCGCCTGATGCAGATTAAGCCACGGCCCATCGCGGTTCAGCCACAGTAAGTGGCCTGGTGACTTAACGAGCAGGAAATGGCTAAACTGTGCAAGTGGAGTGGGGAAATTCAATAGACAATAGACGATAGACAATAGGTGCCATTCGGCCCTTCGAGCCAGCACCGCCATTCAATGTGATCATGGCTGATCATCCCCAATCAGTACCCCGTTCCTGCCTTCTCCCCATATCCCCTGACCCCTCTATTTTTAAGAGCCCTATCTAGCTCTCTCTTGAAAGCATCCAGAGAACCTGCCTCCACCGCCCTCTGAGGCAGAGAATTCCACAGACTCACCACTCTCTGTGAGAAAAAGTGTTTCCTCGTCTCCGTTCTAAATGGCTTACTCCTTATTCATAAACTGTGGCCCCTGGTTCTGGACTCCCCCAACATCGGGAACATGTTTCCTGCCTCTAGCGTGTCCAAGCCCTTAACAATCTTATATGTTTCAATGAGATACCCTCTCATCCTTCTAAACTCCAGAGTGTACAAGCCCAGCTGCTCCATTCTCTCAGCATATGACAGTCCCGCCATCCCGGGAATTAACCTTGTAAGCCTACGCTGCACTCCCTCAATAGCAAGAATGTCCTTCCTCAAATTAGGGGACCAAAACTCCACACAATACTCCAGGTGTGGTCTCACTAGGGCTCTGTACAAATTTCATCCCGCCTTAAACATCTCGATCGGGAAAAGAACTCCTGAAAAAGGAGTATGACGGAATAATAATCTGGGGTGAAGTAGGTGGCAAGACAGACACAAAATGGAGCCAGCGCCACATAGGAGGCAGGCGGCACGGTGGCGCAGCGGTAGAGTTGCTGCCTTTACAGCGCCAGAGACCTGGGTTCGATCCTGACTACAGGTGCTGTCTGTACGGAGTTTGTACGTTCTCCCTGTGACCTGCGTGGGTTTTCTCCGAGATCTTCGGTTTCCTCCCACACTCCAAAGACGTACAGCTTGGTATGAATGTAAATTCTCCCTAGGGTGTGTTGGATAGTGTTAAAATGCGGGGGTCGCTGGTCGGTGCCGACTCGGTGGGCCAAAGTTCTTGTTTCTGCGCTGTATCTCTAAACTAAACTAAAAGGAGAGAAGCCCAAGGAGCTACATATTGTCTCCTGTCACAAGGATGCCCCCTAAATGGTGCAAAGAGATGCCTCACAGAGCCATAGACACGGGTTTGATCCTGAGTGCTGTCTCTGTGGAGTTTGCAGGATCTCCCGGTGACCAAGTGGGTTTCGTCCGGTTGCTCTGGTTTCCTCCCACATCCCAAAAGCATACAGTTTTGGCCTCCATGAAGACCCACGAGTGTGTAGGGAGTGGATGAGGAAGTGGGATAACATCAAACGAGTTTAACGGGTATTGAAAGGTGTGCGTGGGGTCAAGGAAAGAGCGTTCACGTCGCGGCCCTGTTTCCACCAATCTTTCCACCACCACGCACAAGAAGCACAAGAAGCGCAAGACAGACACCATTGTATGCAGATGGCGAGAAATGTGTTCAGCTCTGGCTGAACAACTTCTAATCTTGTGTGTGGACTCGACAAGAAGAAAGGTGTGCGTGGACACTGTGGGCCGAAATTCCATGCTCCATACTCAATTCCATTCAATGAAAAATTGACCGGGGTGGCACGGTGGCACAGCAGTAGAGTTGCTTACAGCGCTTACAGCGCCAGAGACCCGGGTTCAATACCGACTACGGGTGCTGCCGGTACGGAGTTTGTACCTTCACCCTTTGGCCGCGTGGGTTTTCTCCGAGATCTCCGGTTTCCTCCCACACTCCAAAGACGTACAGATTTGTAGGTTAATTGGCTTGGTGTAAATGCAAATTGTCCCTGGTGTGTGCAGGATGGTGTTAATGTGCGGGGACCGTGGGTCGGCGCGGACTCGGTGGGCCGAAGGGCCTGTTTCCACGGCTGTATCTCTAAACTAAACTCAACTGAACTGAACATTGGTTATATTCAGGACATTTAAACATGGAATGAACATGTTAATACGAGCAAAACTGTGCAGTTCTGGTCACCACATAACAGAAGGCTTTGGAGAGAAGGCAGAAGAGGTTTACCAGCTACTGCCAGGATTACAAGGGTATTAGCTATTATGAGAGGGAGACAAACTTGGATTGTTTTCTCTGGAGTGTCGGAGGGGAGGGGAAACAATAGACAATAGACAATAGGTGCAGGAGTAGGCCATTCGGCCCTTCGAGCCAGCACCGCCATTTAAGGTGATCATGGCTGATCATCCCCAATCAGTACCCCGTTCCTGCCTTCTCCCCATATCCCCTGACTCTGCTATTTTTAAGAGCCCTATCCAGCTCTCTCTTGAAAGCATCCAGAGAACCTGCCTCCACCGCCCTCTGAGGCAGAGAATTCCACAGACTCGCCACTCTCTGTGAGAAAAAGTGTTTCCTCGTCTCCGTTCTAAATGGCTTAATCCTTATTCTTAAACTGTGGCCCCTGGTTCTAGAAACCTGATAAAAGTATATACATTTATGGGAGACACAGATAGGATAGACACTTTTCTTCATCATTCTTCTTCAAGAATTCTTCATTCATCTAAACTCCAGCGAGTACAGGCCCAGTGCCGACAAACGCTCATCATATGTTAACCCACTCATTCCTGAGATCATTCTTGCAAATCTCCTCTGGACCCTCTCCAGAGCCAGCACATCCTTCCTCAGATGATGCCCAAAATTGCTCACAATATTCCAAATGCGGCCTTACCAACGCCTTCTAGAGCCTCAGCATTACATCCCTGTTTTTGTATTCTAGCCCTCTTGAAATAAATGCCAGCATTGAGTTTGCTTTCTTTACTACCGATTCGAATTGCAGATTAACTCTTTGGGGAATCCTGCACCAGCACTTAGCTCTTTGCACCTCCGATTTCTGGATTCTCACCCAATTTAGAAAATAGTCTACGCCTTTATTCCTACTACCAAAATGCATGACTCCACACTTTGCTACATTATATTCCATCTGCCACTTCTCTGCCCACTCTCCCAACATGTCCAAGTCCTTCTGCAGAGTCCCTGCTATCTGCCCCTCCACCTATTTTCGTATCATCCGCAAACTTGGCCACGAAGCCTTCAATCCCCTCGTCCAAATCATTAATATACAACGTGAAGAGTCGCGGCCCCAGCAACAATCCCTGCGGGATTCCGCTAGTCACGGGCAGCCAACCAGAAAAAGCCCCCTTTATTGCCACTCTTTGTCTTCTGCCATCGAGCATCTGCTATCCATGCCCTTTGATATCGTGGGCTCTCATCTTCCTCAGCAGCCTCACGTGTGGCACTTTATCAAAGGCTTTCTGAAAATCTAAGTAAACAACGTCAACTGACTCTCCTTTGTCTGTCCTGCTATTTACTTCTTCAAAGAATTTACTTGCTTAGAATGATCATTTGACTGGAACTCATGAATCTTTCTAATCACGCTATTCTCTGTACAGTCGGTGGAACTAAAGTGCGTTCGGGGCAGTTGGCGGCATTATCTTCGGCCCTACCTGAGCTCGCCTGTGGGCCGTGCGTATTTCGATGGAGTCTGCGTTCTGCGGCATCTTGGTGAAGAGGGGGGGCAGATTGTGGGCGGAGCCGGCCTGCGTGCAGTCGATGTAGAGGTCGGCGGCCGCGGGGCCGCGCCGCAGCCCGCTGACGTGCAGCAGCACCGCGTGCCGCTTCCCGTCGGCCAGCTGCACGTTGTGGAACGTGGTCACCTGCGGCTTCCCGTCGCTCTTCACGTAGCGGACACTGACTGCGGATGGAAGCAGAGAGAGCAAGTCAATAGACAATAGACAATAGGTGCAGGAGTAGGCCATTCGCCACTTCGAGCCAGCACCGCCATTCACTGTGATCATGGCTGATCATCCACAAGTCCTACAGTCATACAGCGTGGAAACAGGCCCTTCCACCCAACTCGCCCACACACACCAACATGATTTATGTTCAGAAGTTCTCGGAACATAATTAGGCCATTCGGCCCATCAAGTCTATTCAATCATGGCTGATCTATCTCTCCCTCTCAACCCCATTCTCCTGCCTTCTCCCCATAACCTCTGAAACCCGTACTGATCAAGAATCTGTCAATCTCCGCATTAAAAATATCCACTGACTTTGCCTCCGCAGCCATCTGTGGCAAAAAAATCCACAGATTCACCACCCTCTGGCTAAAGACGCTCCTCCTCATCTCTTGTCTGAAGTCATACAATGTGGAAACAAGCCCTTCGGCCCAACTTGTCGACACAAACCAACATGACCCATCTACACTAGTCCCACTTGCCAACGTTTGGCCCATATCCCTCTAAACCTGCCCCATCCATGTACCTATCCAAATGTTTCTTAAATGTTGCGATAGTCCCTGCCTCAATTACCTCCTCCAAGAACCATTTTTTGCTTAGGTCCACCATCCGCCACCTCCAGTTTAAATTCCATTTGGAATATTTTTGGAGGACCGAGAACCAAGAAGAAGAAGAAAAAATCTAAGATGCATCACAGCATGGTTTGGGAACAGCTCCATCCAAGACCACAAGACATGGCAGCAAATTGTGGAAGTAGCCCAGACCATCACACAAACCAACCTCCCTTCCATTGAAGGTACACAAAAATGCTGGAGAAACTCAGCGGGTGCAGCAGCCTCTATGGAGCGAAGGAAATAGGCAACGTTTCGGGCCGAAACCCTTCTTCAGACCCTTCCATTGACTCCATTTACACTTCACGCTGCCTCGGCAAGGGCACCAGCATAATCAAGGACGAGTCGCACCTTGGCCACGCCCTATTCTCCATCAGGCAAAAGGTATAGAAGTGTGAAAACGCACACCTCCAGCAGGTTCAGGTACAGTTTCTTCCCGGCTGTTATCAGGCAACTGAATCATCCCATCAACAACTAGACAGCAGTCCTGAGCTACCATCTACCTCATTGGAGACCCTCAGATCATCTTTGATTGGAATTGATGGCTTTATCTTGCACTAAACGTTATACCCCTTTATCCTATATCTGTACACTGTGGATGGCTCGATTGTAATCATGTATTGTCTTTCTGCTGACTGGTTAGCACGCAATAAAAACTTTTCACTGTACACGTGACAATAAACTAAACTCAAACTCATACTGCACTAGTTCCACCTGCCCTGCGTTTGGCTCATATCCCCCCAAGCCTGTCCTATCCATGTACATGTCTAAATGTTTCTTAAACGTTGCAATAATACCAGCCTCAACTACCTCCTCCGGCAGCTCGTTCCATACACCCGCTATCCTTTGTGTGAAAAAGTTACCCTGAAAAAGGGACCACATCACCCCGATCCTGGCCTCTCTCCACTGGCTCCCTGTGCGGTTCCGTATACATTTCAAGATCCTCCTCTATGTCTACAAAGCCCTCAATGGGTTTGCCCCCACCTACATTAAAAGTCTTCTCACCCACCACTCCACCTCCAGGCCCCTCAGATCGGCCGACTTGGAGTTGCTGAATATCCCGCAGTCTAGGCATAAGCTCAGGGGCGACCGTGCCTTTGCGGTTGCAGCTCCTAGACTGTAGAACAGCATCCCCCTTCCCATCAGAACTTCCCCCTCCATCGACTCCTTTAAGTCAAGACTAAAAACTTATCTATACTCCCAAGCCTTTCTTGACGTCCTCTGAGCGAGGGCTATATGTATATATGTATGTAGTTTGTTTGTTTATACTATTCTTATAACAAATGTAAAGCACTTTGGCCAACGAGAGTTGTTTTTTAAATGTGCTATATAAATAAATGTGACTTGACTTGACTTGACTCAGGTACCTATTAAATCTTCCCCCCTCCCTCCCCTCCCCCCCACTCACCTTAAACCTATGTCCTCTGGTTCTCGATTCCCCTACTCTGGGCAAGAGACTCTGAGCCTTTACCCGATCTATTCCTCTCATTATTTTGTACACCTCTATAAGATCACCCCTCATCCTCCTGCGCTCCAAGGAATAGATTATAGATTCCTAGCTTGCTCAACCTTTCCCTGTAGCTCAGGCCCTCAAGTCCAGGCAATATCCTCGTAAATCTTCTCTGCGCCCTTTCCAGTTTAGTGTGGGAAGAGAAGGTTTATGAGAATGATCCCTGGGATGGTTGGGTTAACGTACGAGGAGCGTTTGTCGGCACTGGGCCTGTACTCGCTGGAGTTTAGAAGGATGAGGGAACATCTCATTGAAACTTAACAAATAGTGAAAGGCCTGGATAGAGTGGATGTGGAGAGGATGTTTCCACTAGTGGGAGAGTCTAAGGCCAGAGGGCACAGACTCAGAATTAAAGAACATACCTTTGGAATGGAGACGAGGTGGAATTCCTTTACCTAGAGGGTGGTGGATCTGTGGCGTTTATTGCCGCAGACGGCTGTGGAGGCCAAGCCATTGGGTATTTTTAAAACGGAGATTGACAGGTTCGTGATTAGTAAGAGTGTCAAAGGTTACTTGGAGATGGCAGGAGAATGGGGTTGAGAGGGAGAAGTAGATCGGCCATGATCGAATGGCAGAGCAGGCTCAATGGGCTGAATGGCCTACTCCTATTCCTATGAATTATGGTCTTATCTGAAAACCCACACTGCTGTGACCACCTCTGTCTTCTATTCAATAGACAATAGACAATGGGTGCAGGAGTGGGCCATTCGGCCCTTCGAGCCAGCACCGGCATTCACTGTGATCATGGCTGATCATCCCCAATCAGTACCCCGTTCCTGCCTTCTCCCCATATTCCTTGACTCCGTTATCTTTAAGAGCCCTATATAGCTCTCTCTTGAAAGTATCCAGAGAATTGGTATCCACCGCCCTCTGATGGTCAAAGAGTCGTTCAACATGGAAACAGGCCCATAAAAGGCAGTGCAGTCACCCCATCTATTCATTCAGTGGACATTTACAATATTGCCAGGGGCAGAAATCAGAGCAATTTTATGAACAATGATTGAACTTCTTGTGTTCGGAAGAAACTGCAGATGCTGGTTTACACCGACGATGATCATTGTCCTCACGTTTCATTTTAGTTCGTATGCCTCGTTGTCACCTTCCCCCCCCGCAGCCAACAATGAACCATTCTACATTTCCTCGATCATCACCTGCTTTGATCTGTCATTTTTACACCTTACCCTTCCATATCTCTCGTTGCCCTCTCCCCTGACTCTCAGTCTGAAGTAGGGTCTCGACCCATTCCTTCTCTCAGGAGATGCTGCCTGTCCGCCGGAGTCACTCTAGCACCTTGCGTCTATTTTATGTTTACATCCCTGTTGTGGAAGTAAGAATTTAATTGTTCCGTTTCGAGGCATGTGCCAATAAAACACTCTCTTGACTCTTTGCTCTTGACTCGTGGAGTAATACAGCACAGAAACAGACCCTTCGGCCCAACACCCACACCGAACAAGAGGCCCCATCTACACATTTATCCCTTATCCCTCTAATCCTGTCCTATCCATGCATCTGTTCAAATTTTTTTCCCCCCTCTTTTTTTGTATGGCTTTGTAAATATTTGATTAGTGTATAAATGTAAATAATTTGGTGTACATATGGAAATAGGTGTTTCTAGCTGCTAAATAGTGGAAGCATTAGTGATAATTTTTCAAAACTCTTTAGATTCTGGAGTAGTTCCTGAGGATTGGAGGGTAGCAAACGTAACCCCACTTTTTAAGAAGGGAGGGAGAGAGAAAACAGGGAATTACAGACCAGTTAGTCTAACATCGGTAGTGGGGAAACTGCTAGAGTCAGTTATTAAAGATGGGATAGCAGCACATTTGGAAAGTGGTGAAATCATTGGACAAAGTCAGCATGGATTTACGAAAGGTAAATCGTGTCTGACGAATCTTATAGAATTTTTCGAGGATGTAACTAGTAGAGTGGATAGGGGAGAACCAGTGGATGTGTTGTATCTGGACTTTCAGAAGGCTTTCGACAAGGTACCACATAAGAGATTAGTATACAAACTTAAAGCACACGGTATTGGGGGTTCAGCATTGATGTGGATAGAGAACTGGCTGGCAAATAGGAAGCAAAGAGTCGGATTAAATGGGTCCTTTTCACAATGGCAGGCAGTGACTAGTGGGGTACCGCAAGGCTCAGTGCTGGGACCCCAGCTATTTACAATTTATATTAATGACCTGGATGAGGGAATTGAAGGCAACATCTCCAAGTTTGCGGATGACACTAAGCTGGGTTAGCTGTGAGGAGGATGCTAGGAGACTGCAAGATGACTTGGATAGGCTGGGTGAGTGGGCAAATGTTTGGCAGATGCAGTATAATGTGGATAAATGTGAGGTTATCCACTTTGGTGGCAAAAACAGGAAAGCAGACTATTATCTAAATGGTGGCCGATTAGGAAATGGGGAGATGCAGCGAGACCTGGGTGTCATGGTACACCAGTCATTGAAAGTAGGCATGCAGGTGCAGCAGGCAGTGAAGAAATGGAATGGTATGTTAGCTTTCATAGCAAAAGGATTTGAGTATAGGAGCAGGGAGGTTCTACTGCAGTTGTACAGGGTCTTGGTGAGACCACACCTGGAGTATTGCGTACAGTTGTGGTCTCCAAATCTGAGGAAGGACATTATAGCCATAGAGGGAGTACAGCGAAGGTTCACCAGACTGATTCCTGGGATGTCAGGACTTTCATATGAAGAAAGACTGGATAGACTTGGCTTATACTCGCTAGAATTTAGGAGATTGAGAGGGGATCTCTCGCTGCGGCGGTGCAGCGCTGGAGCGCTGTCGTGGAGCGGGCGATGCCTTTCCTGGGTCGCCGCGCTGGAACTCCAGTATGCTGGGACCGCCGATGAGAACATCGTGGAGCAGCAGTTCTGTGGAGCGGCCCAGCTGCGATGCTGAACGGTACATCCCGGAGCCTGGGATCTCTCGCTGAGATTGCCAGTGTGTGGAGCTCCGTCCGGCGCGGTCTGTTGGCTTGGAAGCCGCGGTCTTCGGTGGGAAGGCGGCCGTTCCTGGTACCCCAAGCCGCTGGGGGTTCTCCCGAAGCCGGAGCACCATCACCCGGCGAGAACATCGGGCGCCGTGGCGGCGACTGTGGAGGCCTCAGTGGGCCCGACTCTGGGTGGACAAGAGGATGGGGACTGGACTTTGTGCCTTCCCCCACAGTGGAAACCACTGTGGGGGGATGTTTTGGTGTTGAACTTCTTTTTAATACTATGTTGTATTTTATTAGTGTGCTGCAAGGACAACTGAATTTCCCCTGAATAAGGGGATTAATAAAGTCTAATTCAATTCGATCTTATAGAAACGTACAAAATTCTTATGGGGTTGGACAGGCTAGATGCAGGAAGATTGTTCCCGATGTTGGGGAAGTCCAGGACAAGGGGTCACAGCTTAAGGATAAGGGGGAAATCCTTTAAGACCGAGATGAGGAAAAACGTTTTCACACAGAGAGTGGTGAATCTCTGGAACTCTCTGCCACAGAGGGTAGTTGAGGCCAGTTCATTGGCTATATTTAAGAGGGAGTTAGATGTGGCCCTTGTGGCTAAAGGGATCAGGGGGTATGGAGAGAAGGCAGGTACGGGATACTGAGTTGGATGATCAGCCATGATCATATTGAATGGCGGTGCAGGCTCGAAGGGCCGAATGGCCTACTCCTGCACCTATTTTCTATGTATCTAAATGTGTATAAGATAATTGTAAGCAGTTGAATAAGGGATGGGAATTAATAAGCTTTGGCTTCTTCCTGCTCCTTTTCGGACACATACGATTCATTTATTTATAAATATTGTTTATGACACTTTATAAATATTCTTGTTTTGTTTTTTTGTATGCTGTTTCATACTTGCTTTTTATTTTTTTATTCTGTTTGAAATAAAGAATTATAATTTTTTTTTTAATTGTTTTTTTTTAATGCTATTATAGTACCTGCCTCAACTACCACCTCTGGCAGCTCATTCAATATACTTACCACCCTCTGTGTGAATCCTCAGTCTATTTGGAGTATTGCGTGCATGGATTGGAGGGACATGGTAGGCAGGCGAGCTTTGCTCTTGGCATCATGTTCGGCACAGATATTGTGTGTTATTCCTGTGCTGTACTGTTCTATGTTCTATGTTCTGGTCGCCTCATTGCAGGAAAGATGTGCAGGCTTTGGGGGATGCGGAATGATGCCTGGATTAGGAGGTAATAGCTACAAGGAAAGGTTGGACAAACTTGAATTGTTCTCTCTGGACCGTCGGGGGACTGACGGGAGGCCAGTTTGAAGTATATACCATTATGAGAGGCAATAGATAGGATAGACAGTCAGAACCTTTTTCCAATGATGGAAATGACAAAAACTAGAGGGCTTGGCTCTAATGTAGGAGGGGCAAAATCTAAAGGAGATGTGTATTTTTTTACATAAAGGGTGGAGCGTGCTTAGAACGCACGGCCTGGGATTGTGATGGAGATAGATACAATAGTGGCATCTAAGAGGCATTTGCTAAGGGACATGGATATGCAGAAAATGGGGGGATATGGATCACATGCAGGCAGATGAGACTATTTATCATGGCATCGTGTCCAGCACAGACATTGTGGGCCGAAGGGCCTGTTCCTGTGCTGTAATATTCTATGACAGGTCACCTTTAGACTTCAAACTTAGACTTCAGACCGCCCGACCAGCGATCTGTGTTCTGGTCGCCTCATTGCAGGAAAGATGCGCAGGCTTTGGGGGATGCAGAATGATGCCTGGATTAGGACGTATTAGCTACCAGGAGAGGTTGGACAAACTTGAATTGTTCTCTCTGGACCGTCGGGGGACCGTCAACGATCACTTGTTCACACTAGTATTATCCGACAGACTAAGGAAATTAGCCAACATACCGAAGCCAATTAACCTATATAAGGTCATATGGTTATAAGTGATAATAGCAGAATTTGCCCATCAAGTCTACTCCGCCATTCAATCATGGCTGATCTATCTCTCCATGCTCCTGCCTTATCCCCATAACCCCTGACACCAGTTCTTATCAAGAATCTATCTCTGCCTTAAAAATATCAATTGACTTGGCCTCCGCAGCTTTCTGTGGCAAAGAATTCCACAGATTCACCACCCTCTAAAGAAATTCCTCCTCATCTCCTTCCTAAAGGTGTTAATATTGACTAAATTAGAGTTATTATGAAATGGAGGACCATTGCATTTGCAGGGCCTGCTTGACCTCTGTCTGTGAAAAGCTAACCCTAGATTAATATGAGGATGGGGAAAGATCCAGATGTCCTATTTATTGTTAAAATGTATGAGGACTTTGCAGAAGAGCTCAAAGGTGTTTCAGATGCATTATCAAGATTGGCCAGCTGCAGAAGGGTTGTAAATACTGTTAATAATGTTGCAAGGTGTTTGTGTTACTGTTTGACGATTGGCTGAAGTGTGAAGCCTTGTTTGAATTGTTTATACTCCCTGGGCGAATGTTGCATTACTTGATTAACTGACTTCTTTCCAAAAGCTTCTGTAGAAACATTGTAATGGGGCGCTTTGTGGTTGGGTTGGGGAACTGTCAATAACACTTTAATATAATTGATATATTTGGTTTGTAAAGGTTACCACCCCCATGTAGTTCTTCCCCGCAGGGTCCGATGACCTATAAAAGGTGACCCCCATTGGGATCGTTGTCGATCCTCTGGAGGGGCGCTTGGGACTGCGTAACCTTTTGGAGATATCTGCTTGCACGAGGCTGAAGGGCTTGAACAAGCGGAGTCAAGGATCGATCCCGCTGTGGTTAGGTATTGTATAGGGAGTTTGTTATTGTTTCATAAAATAAAGTTTAGTAGTCCAGTGCTTGACTCAAGTTTTTTACTGAACTAGACTAAGGGGGGTTAGCTCTAGGAGCATAATTACAAAGGAAAATCCTTTTATTCTGAGCCTATGACCTCTGGTCCTAGACTCTCCCATTGGAGGAAACCTCCTCTCCTCATCCACTCTATCCAAGCATTTCACTATTCTGTACGTTTCAATGAGGTCCCCCCTCATTCTTCTAATCTCCAGCCAGTACAGGCCCAGTGCCGACAAACGCTCATCATAGGTTAACCTACTCATTCCTGGGATCATTCTTGTAAACCTCCTCTGGACCCTCTCCAGAGCCAGCACATCCTTCCTCAGATATGTGGCCCAAAATTGCTCACAATATTCCAGCTGCGGCCTGACCAGCGCCTTATAGAGCCTCAGCATTTTATCTCTGTTTTTGTATGCAGGCCCTCTTGAAATAAATGCTAGCATTGAGTTTGCTTTCTTTACTACCGATTCGACTTGCAGATTAACTATGTGGGAATCCTGCACCTGCACTCCCAAGTCCCATTGCACCTCCGATTTCTGGATTCTCACCCCATTTAGAAACTAGTTTATGCCTTTATTCCTGCCACCAAAATGCATGACTCCACACTTTGCTACACTATATTCCATCTGCCACTTCACTGCCCACTCTCCCAACCTGTCCAAGTCCATCTGCAGAGACCCTGCTTTCTCGACACTACCTGCCCTCCCACCAATTTTCATATAATCCGCAAACTTGGCCGCAAAGCCTTCAATCCCCTCGTCCAAATCATCAGCCTGTACAAACTTGAACGTCTTTGGAGTGTGGGAGAAAGCCCGGAGAAAACTCATATGGTCACAGGGAGAACGTACAAACTCTGTACAGACAGCACCCGTAGTCAGGATCGAACCTGGGCCTCTGGCGCTGTAAGGCAGCAACTCTACCGCTGCGCCACCGTACTACCTCTGTTCTTCTACTCATTCAAATGATATTGACAATAACGCCAGGGTCAGCAATTTTTAATCTACCCAAACTTCCCTTGAAACTGCATGATTTGCGGACCATTTATATCATTCAACCACATTGTTGGAATCACAAATGGAAATTAAACGGAATTTAATGCAGAGAAATGTGAGGCGTTGCATTTTGGGAGGACTAACACGATGGGCAGAACCTACACAGTGTGTGGTACGGCTCTGGGGAGTGATGTGGAGCAGAGGGATCTAGGAGTACAGGCATATAGGTGGCTCATTGAAAGTGGTATGATAGGTAGATAGGGCTTTGGGCACATTGCTTTGAGTTTAGAAGTCGGGAGGTCATGCTACAGTTGTATAAGATGTTGGTGAGGCCACATTTAGAGTATGGTGTTCAGTTTTGGGCACCGTCTTATAGGAAAGATGTTGTCAAGTTGGAAAGGGTGCAGAGAAGATTAATGAGGATGTTGCCAGGACTAGAGGGCCTGAGCTACAGGGAGAGATTGAGCAGGCTGGAACGCTATGTCTTGCCGTGCAGGAGGATCTTGTGGAGTTGTACAAAATCATGAGATCTATAGATCGGGTGGACGCAGAGTCTTGTGTCCAGGACATAGGTTCAGGGTGAGGGAGGAAAGATTGAATAGGAACCTGAGGGGTAATTTAGACAGGTACATGGATAGGACAGATTTATAGGCATATGGGCCAAACGCAGGCAGGTGGGACTAGTGTAGATGGGGCATGTTGGTCTGTGTGGGCAAGTTGGGCTGACGGGCCTGTTTCCACACTGTAAGACTCTATGACTCTATGAGATTGAGTAACAGTGGCATTCCTTCCTTGCAGGGTCTCAGTGGAAGGTTCATGATTATCTGGTTTCATGGTGGTATTGATAATAATCTTTCAAACTTATTCCATGTTGTTCATTTTACTGAATTTAAATTCCGCAGTTGCCTCAATGAAATACAAACTCATGTCTCCTAATAACCACTGACACCCGTACTAATCAAGAATCTACCAATCTCTGCCTTTAAAAATATCCACTGACTTGGCCTCCACAGCCTTCTGTGGCAAAGAATTCCACAGATTTAAGGGCCTGTCCCACTTGGCCATCATTTGCGCCTCATTTACGCGTCATATGTAAAATAGGTCGACGCATCGTTACGCGCGACGTTGTGCGCAAATCACGCGTCATCATGCCGTCTGGTGCACGTGACGTCATTAGAATACCCTGCGGCGCGCAGCGTGACATAACCACGCGATACACGTGAGACGTCGGGACGCCAGCGTGCGACACCAATGCCTCAGCGTGCGTACCTAATGCGTCAGCGTGCATACGCGATACGTCACGCAGGTGGCGCGCGAGGATTTCGTGCAGCACGAAATCCCGGAGCGCCGCACGATACCGCGCGCAACTCCACACTCCTCCACGCCTCTCCATGCGCCCGTCCCGCGCTACCCACACGCTACCCGCGCGTCACAACGCGACGACCACATTTTTGGAGGTCGCTTAAATGGCGCGCAAATGACGGCCAAGTGGGACAGGCCCTTCTGACTAAAGAGATTTCTCCTCATCTCCTTCCTAAAAGAACATCCTTTAATTCTGAGGCTATGACCTCTAGTCCTCATTAGTCCTCTCTCGCTATTGGAAACATCCTCTCCACATCCACTCTATCCGGGCCTTTCACTATTCTGTACGTTTCAATGAGGTTCCCCCCCCCCCCCCCATTCTTCTAAACTCCAGCGAGTACAGGCCCAGTGCCGACAAACACTCATCATACGTTAACCTACTAATTCCTGGGATCATTGTTATAAAATCTCGTTTAAAAAACTCTATCTCTGCGCCACAATGACTCTATAACTTCTGAAAATAACTCAGAAATGAAGGAGAATCAGTCTGAGGCAGTCGGTTTTGTTTTGGAATCAGGCCCTGGTTCCAACTGGGGAATATTGTCTGCGTTCTGCGGCAGCTGCGAAACCTTTTGAAATATCTTCCTGCCTGAGTCCTGGTCTCCGGAGTCTCCCTGATCTTAATTGTTCGACTATTGGTAGCATGTGTTCAGCTGTCGAGACGCTACAATTCCCTTTGGAGAAATGCTGAATGAAGATGAAATACTGTATTTATAGCAATGTGCTTAGATCCCGTCTAAATTTACCTTGGCTCGGTAGTAGCAGCCACAAAGTAAATATTGTGTGAAGCACTTTGAGACGTATTTGAGTAATGTGATGATGTGCTGAATAAGTGAATGTCAGTTTGTTTCTCCCGCATCATTTTCTTGAAGCTACTTGGATCAGAATTTCCACGTCCCGGTGCAGAAGAGATTAATCTAGGCACAAGAGACCGCAGGTGCAGGAAACGTGAGCAAAATACGAATGGCTGGATCAACTCAATCGGTCAGGCAGCGTCTGTGGAGGGAGATAGAGAGACTATATTTCCAGACGGGACTAGAGACCTTCATCGGTCTAGTCATAGAGTCAGACAGTGTGGAAACAGGCCAACTTCAGCCCAACTTGCCCACGCTGACCAACATGCCCAATTTACACCGGTCCCACCTGCCCACGGTCAGCCCATAACCCTCTAAACCTATCGGTGGTGCAGCGGCAGAGTTGCTGCCTCACGGCGCCAGAGATATGGGTTCGATCCTGACTACGGGTGCTGTCTGTATGGAGTTTGAACGTTCTCCCTGTGACCGTGTTGGTTTTCTCCGCGAGCTCCGGTTTCCTCCCACATTCCAAAGACGTGCAGGTTTGTAGGTTAATTTGGCTTTGGTAAAAATTGTAAATTGCCCCTAGTGTGTAGGATAGGGCTAGTGTCCAGGGTGATCGCTGGTCGGTGTGGACTCGGTGGGCCGAAGGGCCTGTTTCCGTGCTGTATCTCGAAACTAAATTAAACTAATCTCCAATGGAAGGTCAACTCTTCAAACTCTTCATAACTGTGTGACTCCTCTTGAGATGTTCAAGAAGGAACTGCAGATGCTGGAAAATCGAAGGTAGACAAAAATGCTGGAGAAACTCAGCAGGTGCGGCAGCATCTATGGAGCGAAGGAAATAGGCAACGTTTCGGGCCGAAACCCTTCTTCAGGCTCCTCTTGATGTTGGCATTGCAACAAGTGAAGCACGAATCTCCATATGGCGTGATAGGACATCCACTCTACCTCCCTCAACCACCATGGGACTAACGGCAAGTGAGCAACTCCCGCCTAGTGCAGACGCTAGTTGGGCCAGATGGAAGTGCCTCAATCGATTGAGAACTGGTGTTGGCAGAGCCAAGGTGTCTCCAAACACGTGGGGATATAACTCCAACGATGTCACCTTGCGAATGAGGTATTGAACCACAAGCAATGGAACACCTGCTGGAATGCCCTCAACTGGAAAACCAATACACAGGTGTCGATCTCGCCACCTTCAATGAAGATGCCGAGATGTGTGAGGTAGACGCAACATGCTGGAGTAACTCAGCGGGTGAGGCAGCATCTCTGGAGAGAAGGAATGGGTGACGTTTGGGAATGGGAACGTTGCCCATTCCTTCTCTCCAGAGGCAATAGACAATAGACAATAGGTGCAGGAGTAGGCCATTCGGCCCTTCGAGCCAGCACCGCCATTCAATGTGATCATGGCTGATCATCCACAATCGGTACCCCGTTCCTGCCTTCTCCCCATATCCCCTGACTCCGCTATCTTTAAGAGCCCTATCTAGCTCTCTCTTGAAAGCATCCAGAGAACCTGCCTCCACCGCCCTCTGAGGCAGAGAATTCCACAGACTCACCACTCTCTGTGAGAAAAAGTGTTTCCTTGTCTCCGTTCTAAATGGCTTACTCCTTATTCTTAAACTGTGGCCCCTGGTTCTGGACTCCCCCAACATCGGGAACATGTTTCCTGCCTCTGGTCCTCGATTCCCCTACTCTGGGCAAGAGACTCGGTGCATTTACCCGATCTATTCCTCTCATGATTTTGCACACGTCTATCAGATCACTCCCTCATCCTCCTGCGCTCCAAGGAATAAAGTCCTCGCCTGTTCAACCTCTCTCCGCAGCGAAGGATCGTGACCTGAAATGCCGCCTGTCCAATTCCCTCCACAGATGTTGCCTCGGCTATTGAATTTCCGCAGCAGTTTGTAATTTTTTTCTGATGGGGGAATAAGGATCTGTTGAACGATAAATCTGTGCCTGAACTCAACTTATTCTTGGACTGGCTTGTTTCAGCCGGGAGATAAGCTTCACCAGTTCTTGGTCACCTGCCAAAGGTACGCTTAACATCGCCGTATTGTGCCGCAGGGGCGGGTATTCAGATGCTTGGTGGGAGGTGGGGGGAGTAGGAGTGGTGGTCCGTTGCAATATAATCCATCCACATCCACGCTACCAAACGTCAGAGGCACAGTGCTGGAGTAACTCAGCGGGTCAGGCAGCATATTTGGAGAAAAAGGATGTGTGATGTTTCGAGTCGGGACCTTTTGTTACCGTATGAAGAAGAGTCCCAACCCGAGACGTTGCCTGACCATGTTCTCCAGAGATGCAACATGGAGGAACAGCATCTCACATTGCTCTGGGGCATCTTACAACCCAGTGGACAGACACAAAGTGCTGGAGTAACCCAGTGGGCCAGGCAGCATCTCTGGAGAGAAGGAATGGGTGACGTTTTGGGTTGAGACCCTTTTTCAGATCCTTATTCAACCCAGTGGTATGAATATTAATTTCTATAATTTCCAGTGACCCTTGCATTCCCTCTCTTCCCCCCACCCCCTCCCCCAACCAACAATGAACCATTGTGGGCTCCTTGGTTATCGCTGCCGGCTCTGATTTGTTCTGAACCTTTTCATACTGCTAGTTCCTATCCCCCCTGACTCTCAGTCTGAGGCAGGGCCTTGACCTGAAATGTAATCTATTTCTTTCCTCCACAGATGCTGCCTGGCCCGTTGAGTTACCCCAGCGTTTTGTGTCTATCCTCCAGAGATACTGCCTGATCTACTGATTTGCCCTGGCATTTTGTGTCTTTTTTTGGGGGGGGGGGGAAACCAGCACCTGCAGTTCCTTGTTTCTGCCTAACATCCTTCCCACTCACAAATACTACACGGATCGGGAGCAGGCTGTGAGAGTTCTTCTTCTCTGCTGGCAGAGAACGTCAACCCAAAGGTAAAAACAAGTTGGAGATACAAGAAACTGCAGATGCAAGAATCTTGAACAAAAATAACAAAGTGCGCTGGAGGAACTCAATGGGCTAGGCAGCAACGGAGGGAAATAGACAGAAGATATTTCGAGTCGGGACCTTTCTTCAGACTCAGAAAAGTTCTTCAGTCCATTAAAATAATTACATTTATTTTCACATGCTTCAACAATATGCCTCACAGCACCAGAGACACGGGTTCGATCCTGACTACGGGTGCTGCCTGTACGGAGTTTGCACGTTCTCCCCGTGACCTGCATGGGTTTCCTCCCGCGCTCCAAAGGCGTACAGGTTTGCAGGTTAATTGGCTTGGAATGAGTGTGAGTTGTCCCTAGTGGGTGTGGGATGGTGTTAGTGTGCGGGGTTCGCTGGTCGGCGCGGACACGATGGGCCAAAGGGCCTGTTTCCGTGCTGTATCTCTAAAACTAAACTAAGATGAACAATGTGTCGAGTCCCAAATGACCATGGCCACCGCATTGACCATCTTATATATCCAAATACATATCATTTCAACTCTCCTTCCCACTCTCACACCATCCTGTCTGCCCTTGGCCTTCTTTCTCCGTTGCCGCGGAAAGGCCACATGAAAATTGGAAGAAAAACAGAACATATCTCACTTGGGTACTGTAGCTTACAAGCCAAAGGTGTTAATGCAGGCATCCCCCGACTTGTGTAAGGGTTATGTTCCGTGAACCAATGTGTACGTCAGTTATTACGCAAGTTGGAATCGCCATCCCCATCCCCTGCCTGAAATAACTGAGTGAGATCATTAACTGTCTCAGCTGCATCCAGGGCACTTTCTGTGTGGGACGGCCTTCTGGGTGATCACCGCCGCCATTGCCGGCTTGATTCCGATGTAAACTTCACTGATCGTACAGTGTTGAGGAAATTACAAAGTGCCTTGTTCGAGTACAGAACTGTTTACGTATGGGAGAGTTCACGCAAGACACAGATGCAGAATTAGGTCATTCGGCCCATCAATAGACAATAGACAATAGACAATAGGTGCAGGATTAGGCCATTCGGTCCTTCAAGGAAGCACCACCATTCGCTGTGATCATGGCTGATCATCCACAATCAGCACCCCGTTCCTGCCTTTTCCCCATATCCCCTGACTCCGCTATCTTTAAGAGCTCTATCTAACTCTCTCTTGAAAGCATCCAGAGAACCGGCCTCCACCGCCCTCTGAGGCAGAGAATTCCACAGATTCACAACTCTCTGGGTGAAAAGGTTTTTCCTCATCTCCATTCCAAATGGCCTACCCCTTATTCCTGTATCGTCATGTATCCGTACACTGTGAATGGCTTGATTGTAATCATGTGTTGTCTTTCCACTGACTGGTTGGCACGCAACAAAACTGTACCTCGGTACACGTGACAATAAACTAAACTGATAACCGAATGAGAGTATGAATGAGAGATAAATACATATAACCTTCCGCCAGAGCGGAGTGAGTGCACCTTCACTGACCCAGTGGCCACCAATTGATGCAAGATGAAGATTAATGCCACCCTTTCAAGGGTAATCAGTGATCACCAATACTCCTCCGCTCGGTCCGCATTAACCAACCTGATCTCCCTGTGGCTCAGCACTTCAACTCCCCCCTCCAATTCCGAATCCGACCTTTCTTGTCCTGGGCCTCCTCCATTGCCAGAGTGAGCACCACCGGAAACTGGAGGAGCAGCACTTCATATTCCGCTAGGGCAGTCTGCACCCCAGCGGCATGAACATTGACTTCTCCAATTTCTGGTAGCCCTTGCTGTCTCCTCCCCTTCTCAGCTCTCCCTCAGCCCTCTGACTCCTCCTCTTCCTTTCTTCTTCCCGCCCCCCTCCCCCCTCCCCCCCCCCCCCCCCGCATCAGTCTGAAGAAGGGTTTCGGCCTGAAACGTTGCCTATTTCCTTCGCTCCATGGATGCTGCCGCACCCGCTGAGTTTCTCCAGCAATTTTGTCTACCTTCGATTCTCCAGCATCTGCAGTTCCTTCTTGAACATTACCAATACTCACCCGTTTATCTACAATGGCCATATTCCTACAGAAACATTTTTTGTTTTATTTGACAGAATAGTTTTTTTTTACCTTTATTCAGTCGACCCAAAACTGAAAATTCAAAGTATCTAACGTTGCTCCTCGTGGAATACAGTCCGAAAACGACGGCGAGAGTTTTTGGTTGTAGTTTTAACGTTGCCACGATATAAATGTCATTGACTGCTGGAGTATTGGTGAGCGCTTGTTGGAGAAGGTCCACATAACTTCTGTGCTGCGAGAGGGAGAGGAGGTCAAGAACTGCAAGAGAATTTCAAAAGAAAAGAAAAATTAATAAGATTGAACGTCAAAAGCTCTTCTCGTGAATAGCAAATATATAATAATAATAATAATAATAATAATTTTATTTATGGGCGCCTTTCAAGAGTCTCAAGGACACCTTACAGAATTTAACAAGTAAAAAACATATAATCGGAGTAAAATAAATAATAAAGACCTCACCAATACACAAATTAAAGACAGAATTCGATCCAAAGACAAAAAATCAGAAACACAATGTGAAGAGAACTATTAGCTCATTTCGTCTATTTAAAAATACACTTTTACCTTTCCTTATAATACCATGTACCTGTTTCTAGTATTAGAGTCTTCGAGCTCCTTTATCTAGCTTGCTCTGAGTGTGATCATTTGGCATAACTATTGTATATGCATGGCCATTACACTTATGTATTATTGTACTGCATAGTGTAACAAGGTGTTATATTGTATTATGTCACAATATCATGAAATAATATATTATGTAATAACGTTGATAGTATGTATTAACGTACGATGTATGATAGGTGGTATATGGTACTATGCACCAACATTATGCTGTAACACAGAACTTTTGTTATTATTGGATTTGTAAAGTTAATTAACAATTGTTATAAACTATAACAAGTGGGGATGGAGGGGTTTTGGGATTGGTGTGTGGGTAGGTGGGTCAATGAGAGCCTCTATGTATGTTATGTCTTGTGCTGTATGTTCTATGTTGGACCCCCTCGAAAACGAGATGACTGTCCATCTCAAGGGGTTATCCACGAATAAACTTGTTTCAAACTTGTTTCAAGAGAGAGCAGCGGCAGCTAAACCGCGCCAGCGTACACTCTCCCTTCCGACAGCCATCTTGGACACAGACTAAAATAATCACTTACACACATCTCTTACATATATCTCTTTCTCCGTTTCTCCCTCATTCCCTCTCCCAAATTTAACTTTACTGTACCAAAGAATATAAAAAAGCTCCTTATGGCGAGTGGATAATCTCCCTCCTGCTTCACTTTCCTACTTATTTCTTTTCTTTAGTAGCTCTTTTTCTCTCCTTTTTTTTTTTTTTTCACACACACTAGACTTTCCTCTATTCTTTACTACCTCTTTCTTTCTTATCTCTCTCTCTTAAAAAAAAAAAAGGAAGTTGTACAGAGAATGTATTATGTTAACATAATTTTGGGAACCAGTAAAAAGGTACCACTATATTGTACTTACTTCTAATGAATAAAAAACTTTACTGTACCCATTATACTGGGGGGGGGGTTTAATTGCTGGGTTTTTTCCCATTTTTCCTTCCGCCCACAATATTTAACATGTAAAAGAATATGTGATTCTGTTCCATTCTGTTTGTAGTTTGTTTGTTTGTTTTTTGCACAATCCGAGAGCAGCACCTCATATTCCGCTTGGGCAGTCTGCACAATCCGTCGCAGTCTCTGGGGAAGGAGCGGTCCGCTCCAGACATCTTCAAGCTGCTGAGGACTTTTCCACCCGATGCCGGTGGGGCATACAACATCGGGCTGCCGTTGCGGCGACTGGCTGCGGTGGCCTCAGACTGGCCCCGACCTCGGGTGGACTGGGAGGAGGGGGAGGACTGGACATTTTGGTGCCTTCCCTCACAGTGGAGAGTGTGGATTCTGCTGTGGGGGGATGTTCGTGTTGAGTCTCTTGTAGTGTGTTGTGTCATTTTTTTTTCTACCTCTTTTATTATTTGTATCTGTTATGTTGTCTGTTTATGATGTCTTGTTTATTCTTCTGTACAGCACTTTGGCCAACATTGGTTGTTTTAAAGTGCTTAACAATTAAAGTTGGATTGGATTGGATTGGATTGGATTGGATTGGATTGGATTGGATTGCCACTTTTCCTTTCACTGCACATCTCGTATTTGCATGTGACGAATAAACTTGACTTGACTAGACTTGGCATAGTCTGTGTGTAAGATCGGGTAGACGCACAGAGTCTCTTGCCCAGAGTAGTGGAATCGAGAACCAGTAGGTTTGTACGTTAATTGGCTTGGTAAATGTAAAAATTGTCCCTAGTGGGTGTAGGATGGTGTCAATGTGCGGGGATCGCTGGTCGGGGCGGATCCGGTGGGCCGAAGGGCCTGTTTCCGCGCTGTATCTCTACAATAATCTAAACTTAACCAGAGGGCATAGGTTTAGGGTGAGGGGGGAAAGATTTAATAGGAATCTGAGGTTTGATCCTGACTATGGGTGCTGTCTGTACGGAGTTTGTACGTTCTCCCCGTGACCTGCGTGGGTTTTCTCCGGGTGCTCCGGTTTTCTCCCACACTCCAAAGACGTACAGGATTGTAGGTTAATTGGTATGGTATAATTGTAAATTGTCCCTAGTGTGTGTAGGATAGTGTTAGTGTGTGGGGATCGCTGGTCGGCGCGGACTCGGTGGGCTCAAGGGCCTATTTCTAAGATGTATAGAAACATAGAAAATAGGTGCAGGAGGAGGCCATTCAGCCCTTCGAGCCAGCACCGCCATTCATTGTGATCATGGCTGATCGTCCCCTATCAATAACCCGTGCCTGCCTTCTCCCCATATCCCTTGACACCACTAGCCCCTAGAGCTCTATCTAACTCTCTCTTAAATCCATCCAGTGATTTGGCCTCCACTGCCCTCTGTGGCAGGGAATTCCATAAATTCACAACTCTCTGGGTGAAAAGTTTTTTCTCACCTCAGTCTAAAATGACCTCCCCTTTATTCTAAGACTGTGGCCCCCTGGTTCTGGACTCGCCCAACATTGGGAACATTTTTCCTGCATCTAGCTTGTCCAGTCCTTTTATAATTTTATATGTTTCTATAAGATCCCCCCTCATCCTTCTAAACTCCAGTGAATACAAGCCTAGTCTTTTCAATCTTTCCTCATATGACAGTCCCGCCATCCCAGGGATCAATCTCGTGAACCTACCACTGCACTGCCTCAATCACAAGGATGTCCTTCCTCAAATTAGGAGACCAAATCTGTACACAATACTCCAGATGTGGTCTCACCAGAGCCCTATACAACCACAGAAGAACCTCTCTACTCCTATACTGAAATCCTCTTGTTATGAAGGGCACCATTCCATTAGCTTTCTTCACTGCCTGCTGTACCTGCACGCCAACTTTCAGTGACCGGTGTACAAGGACGCCCAGGTCTCGCTGTACCTCACCTTTACCTAACCTAACCCCATTGAGATAATAATCGGCCCCCTTGTATTTCCAGAAGAAAATGTGGCTTAGTCTATCAGACCTTCCACATTTCCCGAAGAAGAGTTCTGACCCGAAATGTCTCCTGCCAGTTCCCTCCACGGATGCTGCCTGACCCGCTCAGTTCCTCCAGCACTATGTGTAATGCTCAAGGTGTCAGCAGCAGCAGTTCCTTGTCTCTTCCACATATCCTGTTCTGCCCACTGGATCTGTTTGTTCTAACCTCCACATCTGCGTCAACTTTTACATCTGGAGGATTCATTTGGGTCTCACTCACTTGCCTGACTGATTTGAATCCACCTGCTAACCTTTTTAGTGAAGGCACCAGCAGACCCCCCCCCCCCCACCCCGCAGCAAGATGTGTCCAGCAAAGTTAGCCGAGAAGGGGCAGATTAATGCAATAGAGCAATTATGGACAAGATTAAGAATTCAATATAAATTAATCATAGACACAAGCATCAGCGGTTCCTTCCTATATATAAAGAAGGGTCACGACCTGAAACGTCGTCAATTCCTTCTGGAGTATTGTGTACAGTTTTGGTCTCCTAATTTGAGGAAGGACATCCTTGTGATTGAGGCAGTGCAGCGTAGGTTCACGAGATTGAAAAGACCAGGCTTGTATTCACTGGAGTTTAGAAGGATGAGGGGGGATCTTATAGAAACATATAAAATTATAAAAGAACTGGACAAGCTAGATGCAGGAAAAATGTTCCCAATGTTGGGTGAGTCCAAAACCAGGGGCCACAGTCTTAGAATAAAGGGGAGGTCATTTAAGACTGAGGTGAGAAAACACTTTTACACCCAGAGAGTTGTGAATTTGTGGAATTCCCTGCCACAGAGGGCAGTGGGGGCCAAGATGGAATTAAGAGAGAGTTAGATAGAGCTCTATGGGCTAGTGGAATCAAGGGATATGGGGAGAAGGCAGGCACGGGTTATTGATTGGGGACGATCAGCCATGATCACAATGAATGGCGGTGCTGGCTCGAAGGGCCGAATGGCCTCCTCCTGCAACTATTTTCTATGTTTCTATGTTTCTATGCCTCACCCGCTGAGTTTCTCCAGCATTATATGTCCACCTTCGATTTTACCAGCATCTGCAGTTCTTTCTAAAAAATATATAAATCGAAGGTGGACATAAAATGCTGGAGAAACTCAGCGGGTGGTTATAAATTAAGCAGTTAATTTTAAGTGGTAAAGGAGGCACCAACAACTTCGCTTGGCCAGGATAACGTGTCTTTATGTGTAAGATGAAACTGCAGTTACTGGCTTACACCGAAGATAGACACAGAATGCTGGAGTAACTCAGCGAGTCAGGCAGCATCTCTGGAGAGAAGGAATGGGCAACGTTTCGGGTCGAGAGTCTGAAGTCCGAAGAAGGGTCTCGACCCGAAACGTCGCCCATTCCTTCTCTCCAGACATGCTGTCTGACCCGCTGCGTTACTGCAGCAATTTGTGTCTATCTGCAGAGATCTGTCAATTGGGATGTTTGCTGCTGCTTCTGCTGAAATGCTGGTGAGCAGTGACATTAATAGTTAGGATGAGCAGAACTGCTGTCATGAAGATGAGGCAACCGTGAAGAAGCGACAGGCTATCTCTTTGAAGCACGTTGTGTGTGTGTGGTTTGATGGGCTGAATCTAATACAGTTCCATTATTAGAACAAAGGGGGAACTGGCGGAGAGGGGGCGGGGGAGGGGGGGGCGGGCTGCTCTAGATTTAGATATTTATTTGTTGTCGTTTGAACCTAAGTTCAAACGAAATTCTGTTTCTGCAGTCATACAAACAATTAAAAAAGACACAACACAATTTACACAAACATCCATCACAGTGAGTCTCCTCCTCACTGTGATGGAAGGCAAAGTCTTATCTCTCCCCTGCACTCCATTCTCCTCCCGATGTCAGAGTCAAAGCCCCCGGCGGGCGACTGTAAACATATCCCGCGGCCACCAAAGCCACGCCGGGCGATGCCAGACCCCGCTCCGGGTCTTGATGTTGTAGCCCCCGGTAGCGCCAGCAAGTCTCACGGCCACCAATGCCGCACCGGGCGATGCCAGACCCCGCTCCAGGTCATCTTCAACCCCGCAACTCGGGTGGGAGTAGCTGCCGTTGCGGGAGCTCCGAAAAGCGGTCTCCCACCATGGACCCGCGAGCTCCCGATGTCACCGTCCACCAGTCCGCGGCTGGAGCCTCCGAATCTCCGGGGTCGGGTCGCAGCCGCGCGCCACCACAGCTCCTCCCGCCTCCGAAGTCGGCCAGCTCCACGATGGTGAGAAGTCCGCAGGCTCCGCGACTGGAGCCCGAGGTCGTTCCGGTTGGAGGCCGCTCCACGGTGCTAGGCCCCAACGACAACGGAGACCCGACAGAGAAAGGTCGGTTCTCCCGTGCAGGGAAAAGATTTTAAAAGTTTCCCCCTCCCTACCCCCCGCCCCCACACATACCCCGTTAAAAAAACACTAAAAACAAAACTCAAACGAAACAAAAAAAAATAAAAAAAGACAGACAGACGGACTGCAGAGGCCGCTGCAACCAAGTCGCGCCGCCCACATGCTGTGGCAGCAGATAGTGTCTGACTTCGGTTTAAACCAATCAAATCTGTTTAACCTTACCTGCTGCCTCGAGGATATAAAGTGTTGGATGGCCCAGAACTTCCTCCAACTAAACGAGAGTAAGTCTGAGGTCATCCTTCTCGGCCCCTCGGACTCAATCAAAATGATAGCAGGCAGCCTTGGAAGCCTTACCGCACTACTCAAACCTCATGTCAAAAACCTTGGCGTGATATTTGACTCAGCACTGAAATTTGACAAACAAGTCAATGCCGTGGTAAAAGCTAGCTTCTTTCAGCTTCGGACGATAGCTAAAATAAAACAATTCCTCCAGTTTGATGACCTCGAAAAGATCATCCACACATTCATCTCCTCCCGCCTAGATTACTGCAACTCCCTTTACACTGGCATCAGCCAATCTTCCCTGTCCCCGCCTGCAACTGGTCCAAAAACGCCGCAGCGAGACTCCTGACGGGCACCCGAAAAAAGGACCACATCACCCCGATCCTGGCCTCTCTCCACTGGCTCCCTGTGCGGTTCCGTATAAACTTCAAGATTCCCTCCTCCATGTCTACAAAGCCCTCAATGGGTTTGCCCCCACCTACATAAAAAAGTCTTCTCACCCACCACTCCACCTCCAGGCCCCTCAGATCGTCTGACTTGGGGTTGCTGAATATCCCGCGGTCTAGGCATAAGCTCAGGGGGTGACCGCGCCTTTGCGGTTGCAGCCCCTAGACTGTGGAACAGCATCCCCCTTCCCATCAGAACTGCCCTCTCCATCGACTCTTTTAAGTCAAGACTAAAAAACGTATCTATACTCCCAAGCCTTTCCTGACATCCTCTGAGTGAGGGCTACATGTATATATGTATGTAGTTTGTTTTGTTTATGTTATTATAACAAATGTAAAGCACTATGGCCAACGAGAGTTGTTTTTTAAATGTGCTATATTAGTAAATGTGACTTGACTTGACTTGACTTAACCAGCATCTGCAGTTCCTTCCCAACAGATCTCTATTTTTGTTTATGTTATTGGCGGGTGCGATCCAATCATTATTCAGTCAGAGTCACTGCAAACCATCTACAGGAACGATTGGGTTAACATACGATGAGCGTTTGATGGCGCTGAGCCTGTACTCACTGAGAGGGGGCCTCATAGAAACTTACCGAATAGCGAAAGGCCTGGATAGAGTGGATGTGGAGAGGATGTATCCACTAGTGGGAGAGTCTAGGACCAGAGGGCACAGCCTCAGAATAAAAGGACGTTCCTTTAGAATGAAGATAAGGAGGAGTTTGTTTCGTCAGAGGGTGGTGAATCTGTGGAATTCATCACCGCAGATGGCTGTGGAGGCCAAGTCA
>CM075977.1:218030972-218050972 GCA_038087875.1 Malacoraja senta | reverse complement strand
TGACTCGTTCAGGAGAAGCCGGAGAAGCAATAGCACAAAACTCCACTTCATCTCTTCGGATCTGGTTTTCCAATGAACTCGAGTAAACTAACTAACTACAACAACAAAAAAAAAGTTTTCAGAAGAAGTGTGTCGTCCGCTCTGAAGGCGTTGGAGAGAGACTGCTGATGTCACCCGGACATGCTGGCGCTTTGCCCCTTACCCCCACCTGATGTGATCGAGACCCTGTTGCAGGAATGTGCAGGGTTCCTGAGCGACTTTCCTTTTAACTCTCCCGAACTCTCGCCTCGCAGTGAGACAGCGTGACGACGAAAACCTGCTCCATATGTGCCCAGGTTTGCTTCACTTCTCACACTCTAGACATAACTAACTAACCCCTCACAGCCGGTACAGGCTATCTTCAGACCCAGGAGTCCAGAGTGCTAATACTATTGTCGTGTGTCCCAGATAGAACAATGAATATCTTACTTTTGCAGCAGCACAACAGAAAACAGAATATGTAAACACAGTAGACACAAATGCTGGAGAAACTCAGCGGGTGAGGCAGCATCTATGGTGACAAAAGTGTTGGAGACACACATTACACAGTACACTGTAAACAATATAATAAACGAGGAAATAAGTCATATACACACACACACACATAAATATATAGACACACACACACACTGTAACATAAATATATAGACACACACACACACTGTAACATAAATATATAGACACACACACACACACACATATATATATATATATATATATATATATATTTATAACATATGTGTGTGTGTGTAGATATATATATATATAAGGTAGACAAAAATGCTGGAGAAACTCAGTGGGTGAGGCAGCATCCATGGAGTGAAGGAATAGGTGACGTTTCATGTGGAGACCCTGCTTCAGACTGATGTCTACCTTCGATTTTTCCAGCATCTGCAGTTCTTTCTTATATATATCTATATATATATATATATTATATATATATATGTTCAAGAAGGAACTGCAGATGCTGGAATATCGAAGGTAGACAAAAGTGCTGGAGAAACTCAGTGGGTGAGGCAGCATCTATGGAGCGAAGGAAATAGGCAACGTTTCGGGCTGAAACCCTTCTTCAGACCCTATTATATATATACATAGAAACGTAGAAAATAGGTGCAGGAGTAGGCCATTCGGCCCTTCGAGCCTGCACCGCCATTCAATATGATCGTGGCTGATCATCCAACTCAGTATCCTGTACCTGCCTTCTCTCCATACCCCCTGATCCCTTTAGCCACAAGGGCCACATCTAACTCCCTCTTAAATATAGCCAATGAACTGGCCTCAACTACCTTCTGTGGCAGAGAATTCCAGAGATTCACCACTCTCTGTGTGAAAAATGTTTTTACCGTCTCGGTCCTAAAAGATTTCCCCTTTATCCTTAAACTGTGACCCCTTGTCCTGGACTTTCCCCCGTAAAACTTACTGCCAGAAGTGTCTTTTAATAGGTACTGGAAAGACTCTTTGATTCATTAAGCAAGTTGTCCACCTTTTCGGTAAAGGAAAGGGGAGGGAAATTGTTAATTAACTGATTACAAGGATTGTATTTATCTCGATGAACTTAAAATCATAAACCAATTATAAATGAATAATTATTAGATGGGCTATGAAACAAAATGTGACAACTTAGTGTACTATGTTTACACATTCTGTTGTGCAAGTAAGAATTTCTTTGTTCTATCTGGGACACATGACAATAAAACACTCTTGACTAGAACATAACTTAGAACTTAGAATGGAAAAGCTTGGCCAAAGATGTTGGTTATAAAGGATGCCTTAAAGAGACAAAGGAAATAGAGTGGTGGAAAGGGAATTCTATAGAAACAAAGAACTGCAGATGCTGGTTTATACCAAAGATAGAAACAAAGTGCTGGAGTAAGAGCGGGCGAGGCAGCATCTCTGGAGTAAAGGGATGGGTGATGGTTTTGGGTCGGGACCCCTTTTCAGACTGAAAGTAGGGGGTGGGGTAGCTAGGGACATGAAGAGCTGGAGGCAAGAAAGTGCGGGGCTAATTAGGGCCGGCCACAAATGACCTCAGGCAGGGCGGTGCCTGGTAGGTCCATTGTTGGCTGGGGAAGGTGTGATCTCAAGAGAAACAATGTGGAGAACTGTGAATAAACACAAAATGCTGGAGTAACTCAACGGGTCAGGCAGCATGTCTGGGGTAAAAAGGAATAGGTGACATTTCAGGTCGAGACCCTTCGTCAGAGTTAGAGTCAGGGAAGAAGAGGTATGAAAAGGTATAGAACAAATCAGAGTCCGCATTGATGACTCGGGAATGGTGGAGCCCACAATGAACCATTGTTGGCTGGTGAAGAGATGATAACGAAGGAATGAGAACTGGAACTAGCAGCAGGATTAGGGTGGGGGAGGAACAGAGGGAGAAGACACTTGACATTAGAGAAATCAATATTCATACCACTGGGGTGTAAACTGCCCAAGCGAAATATGAGGTGGTGTTCCTCCAATTTACGCTGGGCCTCACTCTGAGTGGAGGAGGCCCAGGACAGAAAGGTCAGTGTGGGAATGGGAGGGGGTTATAACGTGTTTGGCAATCGAGAGATCAGGTTCAGGGAATCTGCAGAACTGTGGAACTGGTAAAACGACTAAGGTGGAGGAAGGGGGGGGGGTGGGTAACAAGGAGGGGGGGAGTGGCGGGAGGGAGGGGGTGTAAGATTCTATAGGTTTGTTCCCGTGCAAACCCTATAGAATAGAATGCAAACCTACAGTTTGAAGGCATAGCTGACGAAGATGGAACAATTGAAGTCGGATATCCACAGCGGCCAAAATCGGAGGGTAGCAGGTGATAAGCGGGCGAAGGTTATGAAGATTAGTACAATCATGGAAAACTCTGAAGGCAAGGATGAGAATTTTAAACTGAGGACTCGGCTGGATGGGAACCAATGCAGGTCAATGAGCGATGGGGCATTTGGTAATTGGTGCAAATGAGGACACAGGCAGTGAATCGTTAAATGTCCCCATGCGGGAGACATTGGGGGTTATGGGGAGAAGGCAGGAGAATGAGGTTAGGAGGGAGAGATAGATCAGCCATGATTGAATGGTGGAGTAAACTCGATGGGCCGAATGGCCTAATTTTAGTTCAGTTTAGTTTCATTTGGTTTCAGTTTAGTATAGAGACACAGCGCGGAAGCAGGCCCTTTGCCCTTCCGAGTCAGATATGCCGACCAGCAATCCCAGCACACTTATGCTATCCTACACGCACTTGGGGGAAATTTACAATTTTACCAAGCCTACAAACTTTGGAGTGTGGGAGGAAACTGGAGCTACTGGGGAAACCCCACGCAGGTCACGGGGAGAACGTGTAAACTCCGTACAGGCAATACCCGTAGTCAGGATTAAACCCGGGTCTCTGGCGCTGTAGGGGAGCAACTCTACCGCTGTGCCACCTTGCCCACTGAAAGTGATTCTGCTCTAGAATCTATAAACTTATGACATAAAGGAGGGTTTAGGTAGCAGATGAACAGATGCAGGAGCAGGGAATATCTTAATAATACAGGAGTGAGAGTAAGTGCTTTTTAGAATGGATTTTCTGACCTTCAGCTTAAGATGGAATAAATGTAATACCACAAGTTTTACAAATAGTGTGATCCCTCCTTAGACAGTTGCCATGGAGAGGAATGGAGTTTTTCCTTTCCTACATAAATCTGAAGGAAGTATTCATTCATCCATCAGTAGCATGGATGTGATCATTTCATTCAGAGATGTGTCGGTGCGATAGTGTCTAATGTGTAAGGAACTTCTCCTTCAACTTGTGATTATAGGGCCTGTCCCACTTCCCCAAGTCACTCACGAATTCTCCCGAGTTTTCCCCTTGATTCAAACTCGGAGAATGTCCGTAGCGAGTCGTAGGAGTCCGTAGATTATCGTAGCGGCTCGTTATGCCAGCCGTAGGTACTCGTGGGCATTCAGGTAAGTCGGGACGTTTTTTCCAGCATGACAAAAAATTCCACGAGTAAAAAGATAGTCGGGAGGAGGAGGAGTTCGTAGACCACAAAATCTTGATTTTTTTTTTAAGGTCCTTTCAACTCGACAGAGGACTCGGGAAAGTGGGACAGGCCCTTAAGTCTACAAAAAAATGATCGATCCTAAAGGGGAAACAATGTTAATTTTGTTGGCAGTCAGATTTCAAGCTTTATGGTGAATGAAATGTGTCGTTAGATTAGAGAACTATGAATGGTATAACAGTGTAGGGGCAGCCCAGTGGCGCAGCGGTAGAGTTGCTGGCTTACAGAGCCAGACACATAGGTTCATAGAAACATAGAAACATAGAAAATAGGTGCAGGAGTAGGCCATTCGGCCCTTCGAGCCTGCACCGCCATTCAATATGATCATGGCTGATCATCCAACTCAGTATCCCGTACCTGCCTTCTCTCCATACCCCCTGATCCCTTTAGTCACAAGGGCCACATCTAACTCCCTCTTAAATATAGCCAATGACTGGCCTCAACTACATTCTGTGGCAGAGAATTCCAGCGATTCACCACTCTCTGTGTAAAAAATGTTTTTCTCATCTCATCCTAAAAGATTTCCCCTTTATCCTTAAACTGTGACCTCTTGTTCTGGACTTCCCCAACATCGGGAACAATCTTCCTGCATCTAGCCTGTCCAACCCCTTAAGAATTTTGTAAGTTTCTATAAGATCCCCCCTCAATCTTCTAAATTCTAGCGAGTACAAGCCGAGTCTATCCAGTCTTTCTTCATATGAAAGTCCTGACATCCCAGGAATCAGTCTGGTGAACCTTCTCTGTACTCCCTCTATGGCAAGAATGTCCTTCCTCAGATTAGGAGACCAAAACTGTACGCAATACTCCAGGTGTGGTCTCACCAAGACCCTGTACAACTGCAGTAGAACCTCCCTGCTCCTATACTCAAATCTTTTGCTATGAATGCTAACATACCATTCGCTTTTCTTCACTGCCTGCCTGCACCTGGCATTGCCTACTTTCAATGACTGGTGTACCATGACACCCAAGTCTCGTTGCATCTCCCCTTTTCCTAATCGGCCACCAGTCAGGTAATAGTCTACTTTCCTGTTTTTGCCACCAAAGTGGATAACCTCACATTTATCCACATTATACTGCATCTGCCATGCATTTGCCCACTCACCCAGCCTATCCAGTCATCTTGCAGCCTCCTAGCACCCTCCTCACAGCTAACACTGCCCCCCGCTTCGTGTCATCCGCAAATCTTGAGATGTTGCATTCAATTCCCTCGTCCAAATCATTAATATATATTGTAAATAGCTGGGGTCCCAGCACTGAGCCTTGCGGTACCCCACTAGTCACTGCCTGCCATTCTGAAAAGGACCCATTTACTCCTACTCTTTGCTTCCTGTCTGCCAGCCAGTTCTCTATCCACATCAATACTGAACCCCCAATACCGTGTGCTTTAAGTTTGTATATTAATCTCTTATGTGGGACCTAGTCGAAAGCCTTCTGAAAGTCCAGATATAACACATCCACTGGTTCCTCCTTATCCACTCTACTAGTTACATCCTCGAAAAATTCTATAAGCATTCGTCAGACATGATTTACCTTTCATAAATCCATGCTGACTTTGTCCAATGATTTCATTCACCATTTTCCAAATGTGCTGCTATCCCATCGATCCTGGCTAGGGGTGGTGCCTGTACGGAGTTTGTACGGTTCTCCCCGTGACCTGCGTGGGTTTTCTCCAGGATCTCCGGTTTCCTCCCACCAAAGTCGTGCAGGTTTGTAAGTTAATTAGCTTGGTGATTTTAGTAAATTGCTCCTAGTGTGGGTAGGATAGTGTTAATGAGCGGGGATCGCTGGCCGGCGCTGACTCGGTGGGCCGAAAGACCTTTATCCGCCTTGTATCGCTAAACTGAACCCTGACTATGTCTGTTAGAGTCTTGGAGTCAACAAGACCTGCAGATCTGTGCCAATTATCACCTTGTCTCAATGCATTACATGGTATTTAAATGATTGAAATGCTAATCTACTCATTTTTCTAACCACAGGTCACTGTGGTTCAGGGTGGAGCATTATCGTCCACTTGAGGAATGTCCCTTGAGATAAATTGACAATTAACAGCTGATCAGTCTGTTGTTTTTGCAGCTAAAACCAAGATGTCATTTTTATTTTGCCATGTCTTTTTGAATGCGAATGGAGGAATAAGGTATGAGTTTCAATGTGTATTAATTTCTCTCTTTGTCTAGGTCCAAGTTAAACTAATCCCAATAAGGACAACGTGTGCGGCACAGTGGTGCAGCGTAGAGTTGCTGCCTTACAGCGCCAGAGACCCGGGTTCGATCCTGACTATGGGGGCTGTCTGTACAGAGTTTTGACGTTCTCCCAGTGACCTGCGTGGGTTTTCTCCGGGTGCTCCGGTTTCCTACCACACTCCAAAGACGTACAGGCTCATAAGTTAATGGCTTCACGAACAGATTGTAAATTGTCCCTAGTGTGTGTAGGATAGTGTTAATGTGCGCGGATCGTTGGCCAGCATGGACTTGGTGGGCCGAAGGGCCTGTTTCCGCTCTGTATCCTAAACTAAACTAAATTTCCCTCTACAGATGATTATGATAGGGAGTTTATACTTTATCTCAATTTTAATAAATATAGAAACATGGAGAATAAGTGCAGGAGTAGGCCATTCGGCCCTTTGAGCCAGCACCCGTCATTCAATGTGATCATTGCTGATCATCCCAAATCAGTACCCGTTCCTGCTTTCTCCCCATATCCCTTGATTCCCTTAGCCCTAAGAGCTAAATCTATAATCTAATGTTATATAGGTATAATATTACATGCTTTCTAACCAGATGCATGACTCATACTTATGAAATAGAAGAATCACTGTGCATATTATGCTTTCTACACATATCGAGCTGTTCCCAAGGTTGCCAGCTTCATTTGAATTTTCTACATGGCCATGCAGAGAATCTGGAGGTGGCGTTAAGGGCCTGTCCCACTTGGGCGACCTAATCCGCGAGTTCTGGCGAGTTTTCCCTCGACTCATACTCGCAGCATGGTCGACACGAGGTTGTAGGAGGTCTTCATAGAAAATAGGTGCAGGAGGAGGCCATTCGGCCCTTCGAGCCAGCACCGCCATTCATTTGTGATCATGGCTGATCGTCCCCAATCAATAACCCGTGCCTGCCTTCTCCCCATATCCCGTGATTCCACTAGCCCCTAGAGCTCTATCTAACTCTCTCTTAAATCCATCCAGTGATTTGGCCTCCACTGCCCTCTGTGGCAGGGAATTCCACAAATTCACAACTCTCTGGGCGAAAAAGTTTTTTCTCACCTCAGTCTTAAATGGCCTCCCCTTTATTCTAAGACTGTGGCCCCTGGTTCTGGATTCGCCCAACATTGGGAACATTTTTCCTGCATCTAACTTGTCCAGTCCTTTTATAATTTTACATGTTTCTATAAGATGCCCCCTCATCCTTCTAAACTCCAGTGTATAGAAGTTTTCGTAACTCTCCTTCATGCTCGAGTGTGGTCTCCGCGTACTCGAGGCCTCAGCTACGTTGCGGCCTTTTTTCAATATTTTAAAAAATGCCCGCGAGTAAAAAAAAGGTCGCCATGGAAAAAATCGGTACTTTTTTTAATCGTAGGTTTAGTTGTAGTAGGTCGTAGTAGGTCGGCATGTTAGTCGTAGGTAATCGAGGGTAGTCGAAGGTAGTCGAAGGTAGTCAAAGGTAGTCGTAGATAGTCTTCATCATAGTCGAAGGGAGGTCGAAGCAGATCGAAGGAGGTCGTCTTCACTCTCCACTATTCGGTGTCCAATTTTCCCGAAGTTAGTCGTAGCTAGTCGAAACTGGTCTTCTACACAGTCGAAGGAGGTCTTCAACATGTCATTTTTTTCAAACTCTTCTAAATTCGCGGATTAGGTTGCCCAAGTGGGACAGCCCCTTTACTGAGCTAACACTTTTTACAGCAAAATTATTGTCAGGTGTAGATTTATTCAAATATAATCTAGATTTGTTGCAAATAGATCAAAATATTATCAACATTCCCTCCAACTCCTACTGAATCTTCAGAAAATCTCTAACATTTCGGATTCTTCACCGAACACTAATATTATGCATTTGCTGTTATATATTTTTAAATCAAAGTCATAAATGCTGGAATCACTCAACATATTTGTTCACTAGTTATTTATCAGGACAAAGTGTTATTAACCTAAAACATTAACTCTGCTTCTCTTTCCAAAGCTGCAGATCAAATTAGTTTATTGTCATTCATATCGGAGTGTAATGAAATTCCTAATTCACATTAAGCTCACCGATAAAACTATCAAAATAATGAGTACTCTAAATATAAATAAACATTGACTCCATCTACACTCCACATTGCTTCAGGAAAGCAACCAACATAATGAAGGACAAAATGTGTGGGAAGGAATTTTACACCGAAGATGTAAATACAAAAAGGCTGGAGTAACTCAACGGGTCAGACAGCATCTCTGGAGAAAAAGAATACAGTAGGCGACGTTTCGGGTTGAGAGCCTTAGTCAGACTAAGACCCTCTCAGTCTGAAGAAGGGTCTTGACCCGAAACGTCACCTTTTCTCCAGAGATGCTGCCTGACCTGTTGAGTTACTCTAGAATTCTGTGTTTATCTTCAACATGATGAAGGACGTGTTTCACTCCAGTCATTCGTTCTTTTCCCAGCTCCTGTTGAGCAGAATATATAAAAAGCTTGAAAGCACGTGCCACCAGATTCAGGAACACCTTCGTCCCCTCTGTTATCAGGCTACTGAGTAGTCCACCCATAAGCTAGGGTGTAGTCCCGATCTTCCAACCTACCTTAATGTGGACCTTGCACTTTTTCTCTGGAATTCTAATGCTACAATCCGACTTAACTATATTCTACGCTCTAGTATTTTTCTCATTGCACTGCCTGCTGTACTTGCGTATGGCTTGACTATACACGTACGATTTGATTTAAATGGATATCACGCAAGCAAAAGACTTTCACTGTATCTTGGTACATGTGACAATATTAAACCAATACCAAATATAATAAGAAGAGAGACACAAAATATTGGAGCAACGCACCATCTCTGGAGAGAAGGAATGGGTGACGTTTTGGATCGAGACCCTTCTTCAGACTCAAATCGAATAAACTATTTTTATTTCATTTTTCCAGTATCTTCAAAGTGCCGATTGATAGGTTCTTGATTAGTAAGGGCATCAAAGGTTATGGGGAGAAGGCAGGAGAATGGGGTTGAGAGGGAAAAATAGATCAGCCACGATTGAAGGGCAGAGCAGGCGCGATGGGCCAAATGGCCTAAATCTGCTCCAATGTCTTATAGTACTGTATATCGAGTTTGATTTTCATTAAATATTTTTGTTTCAGAAAGATAGACTATTCAGTTTAAATTTGCGGCTGTCTAACGCAAATGAAATCCAAGTAAAACTGGAAGCAATCGAATAAACGGAACACAACATTGTTTTGTTTAATATAATGATGATTCTTTCCTACACATAGTTTTGTTTAAAGTTAGCATTAGTTCTCTTCCAGAAACAAAGAACTGCAGATGCTGAAGAAGGGTCCCGACCTGAAACGTCACCCATCCTTTTTCTCCAGAGATGCTGCCTGGCTCGTTGAGTTACTCTAGTATTTTGTGTCTATCTTTAGTTCTTTTCTGGTTCCCCTCTCTCATATGTATTTTTTTAATTGCCTGATAAAATAAGCAAAGCCTGGATGTACCTGTCCAGTCTGGAAATTGTTTCATCAAACAATCATCTGGATAAATTCTGCAGGTCAAGCAGCATCTGTGGGGGATAGACATTGTTGATGTTTCAGGTCCAAATCCTGTAATCCAACTGGGAGTGGAAAGGGAAAGATAGCCAGTACAAAGAGGTGAGGAGGTAGGCAAGAGATTTGCAGCAGGATCTTGATCATTGGGCCAGTGGGCCGAGGAATGGCAGATGGAGATTAATTCAGGTGAATGCGAGATGTTGCATTTTCATAGAGTGATACAGTGTGGAAACAGGCCCTTCAGCCCAACCTGCCCACACCGACCCACATGTCCCATCTACACTGGTCCCACCTGCCTGACTTTGACAAATAATCCCTCTAACCCTGTCCGTTCCATGTACCTGCTTAAATGTTTCCTAAACATTGCAATAGTACTTGCCTCCCTCATCTCCCTCGTCCGGCAGCTCGTTCCACACACCCACCACCCTTTGTGTGAAAAAGTTACCACTCAGGTTCCTATTAAATCTTCCCCCCCCCCCCCCCCCCCCCCTCTAAACCTTAAACTATGCCCTCTGGTTCTCGATTCCCCCATTCTGGGCAAGAGACTCTGTGCGTTAACCCAATCTAATCCTCTCATGATCTTATACACCTCTATAAGATCACCCCTCATCCTCCTGCGCTCCAAGGAATAGAGACCCAGCCTACTCAACCTTTCCCTACAGCTCACACCCTCGAGCCCTGGCAACATCCTGGTGAATCTTCTCCGCACACTTTCCAACAGCTTGACAACATCTTTCCTCTAACATGGTGCCCAGAACTGAATACAATACTCCAAATGCAGCCTCACCAACGTCTTATATAACTGCAACAGGACCTCCCTACTTCTATACTCTATACAGAGTGTAGTGGCCATTTGGCTTGTTTTGTGTGTCATTAATGATGGCATGTTTCTGAAACATTGCAATAGTCCCAGCCTCATCTCCCTCCTCCGGCAAAATCCATTAGATTTTATAATTCGGACCGCTAGGCTGTAGGGGGATGCATTTTTGCATTTTTTAATTTTTAATTGTTAATTAAGTATTTATTGCTCTCAGGTAGTGTCCACATTGTGTATTTTATGTCTTTTCTGTCTGCGTTCGTTTTGAATGTGTAGGTTTGTTGGTTGGGGGCTTCTGGACATCAGAATTTCCCTGAGGGGATCAATAAAGTATTTTTTATTTGTTATTATAATTATTATTATTATTATTATTATTATTATTATTATTATTTTTATTATTATTATTATTATTATTATTATTATGTGTCTTTAAATTTTAGACTGCCCGTTATATTGTGGGTGGGATTTATGACCTATTTTAGGGTGTGTTTGGAGCTAAGTTTCTTGCACAGAAGCTTAGTTTTTAGTTTAGCTTTGGACCAGCAAGGGAAAGGATCACCCTTTGACCATGCGGAGTGTAACGGAATCACGAGGAGTTTTCTAACCTTTAAAGTGATATGCTGGAGTTGGATGAAGATTATAGTGTACGAGTCGGAAGAAGTTTGGATGTACCTTATTGTTTTTCATCAACAATAAAGAATATATTAATCAAAAGACTGTGTTATGAAGATTGATCTGTGAAGAAACTCTGAAGGTCTCTGAGGGAGAGCTCGCATCCGTATTACGACATTCCCCTTAACCATGTGGTCCACTTAGCGGCTAGAGGGAGTAATCTCTTGAACGATATAAAAATCTGCCGCTACACTGAAGCTGGGTCTTTTTTCCCCATGGAGAACAGGGAGGCTAAGAGGTGACATTATAGAGGTTTATATAATCATAAGGGGCACAGATAAGGTGAATAGGCACATTCTTTATCCTGGGGAAGGGAAGTAAAAAACTTCCGAAACTGATTTTAAAAGGGAAGGGCAGATTTGAGAGCAGTGTGTAAATGGAACAAGACGCCAGAGGAAGTGGTACAGGCGGGCACAATTACACTTAAAAGACACTTCACAAGTTATAGGAGTAGAATTAGCCTATTTGGCCCATCGTGTCCACTCCGCCATTCAATCATGCCTGATCTCTGCCTCCTAATCCCATTCTCCTGCCTTCTCCCCATAACCCTTGACACCCGTTCTAATCAAGAATTTGTCTATCTCTGCCTTAAAAATATCCACTGACTTGGCCTCCACAGCCCTGTGTGGCAATGAGTTCCACAGATTAAAAGGGCCTGTCCCACTTGGCGATTTTGCTGGCATCATATCAGTGTTACCAAAAGATTTTGAACATTTCAAAATCCAGAGGCAACAAAAAAATGTCGCGACACTTGAAAAAATACCGCACGTCATACGTCATCACGCCACATCACCGCCGCGTCATACGTCATCACGCCGCGTATTTTTCGGTGACCTGATACGTCAGTCAATGATGCCGGCAGTCGCCGAAAAAATCGCCAAGTGGGACACCCCGTGACTAAAGAAGTTCCTCCTCACCCCCTTTCTAAAAGAGCGCCCTTTAATTCTGAGGCTACGACCTCTGGTCCTAGACTCTCCCACCAGTGGAAACATCCTTTCCACATCCACTCTATCTATGCCTTTCATTATTCTCTAAGTTTCAATGAGGTCCATCCTCAACCTTCTCAACTCCAGCGAGTGGAGGCCCAGTGCCGACAAATGCTCATCCTACACAAACCCACTTATTCCTTATACAAGATTTATTCTTGTAAACCTTGTAAACCACTTGGGCAGGTGCATGGATAGGAATGGTTTGGAGAGATATGGGCCAGGCAAGTGGAGCTAGCTGGGTTCAGCAACTTGGCTGATGTGGACAAGTTGTGCCGAAGGGCCTGGTCCCATGCTCCAAAACTCTACGATTCTAAATGTATTCCCGGCATATCGCAAAGAATTTTGTTCAGGAATGTTTAACTCGGTTTACGTTTTACTTGCGCGACATGCACTAACGTTTCAAAGAAGGTTATAAATTCCATGAAGAGGCCGTGAAGAATGAATGGTTTACTGCTCCTATCCTTCTCCACTCCTGACACTTTCATCTGCAAAGTATAAATGCCAGCTTCGGACCTGGCCTCTGCTGAGCACTTGACCTGGTGTGTACTCTGTGGGTGGAGGGTGAGTCCACAGCTCGCTGCAAAAATCCCACTTTCATTCACAACTGCACTTAACATGGTGGCGAGCATGTGTCTCATTCCTCTCATTTCACCACCAAATTGTGAAAGTAATATGGGGTGAAAGGAATGTTACATCGCACTGTGTTTGAGTATCTACCTCTTTGGTGACCCTCATACTATCCTTGATCGGACTTTGCTGGCTTTACCTTGCTCTAAACATTATTCCCTTATCACTGTAAATGGCTCGATTGTAATCACGTTTAGGAAGGAACTGCAGATGCTGGAAAACTGAAGGTGGACAAAAATACTGGAGAAACTCAGCGGGTCAGGCAGCATCTATGGACCCGAAACGTCGCCTATTTCCTTCGTTCCATAGATGTTGCCTCACCCGCTGAGTTCCTCCAGCATTTTTGTCTACCTTCGATTGTAATCATGTATTGTCTTTCCGCTGACTGGTTAGCACGCTACAAAAGCTTTTCACCGTACCTCGGTATACGTGACAATAATCTAAACTGTGGGGATTTTCATTTTTCGTTAATTCCAGATAATCTGCAATTGTAGTGATATTCTACAATTGAATGTTAATTCTACTTAGTTATTAACTAACATGCTTAACTAATTGGGCGACACTGTTTAGAGTTTAGAGATACAGTGCGGAAACAGGCCCTTTGGCCCACCAAGTCCGCACTAACCCCGCACACGAGCACTATCCTACACACTAAGGACAATTTACAAATTTACCAAAGCCAATTAACCTACAAACCTGTACGTCTTTGGAGTGTGGGAGGAAACTGGAGCACCCAGAGAAAACCCACGCAGGTCAAGGGGAGAACATAAAACTCCGTACAGACAGCACCTGTGGTCAGAATTGAACAAGGGTCTCTGGCGCTGTGAGGCAGCAACTCTACCGCCGCGCCACCATGCAGCCACTGTGGTGTTGTGGTTTTGTGTGGTTGGAGAGTGGTTGTTTTCAGTGGTTAGCATGGACTAGGTGGGCCGAAGGGCCTATTTTCATGCTGCATCTCTGAACAAAAAAACTGTTAGGGAGATAAATGCAGAGGTGTGCTTCCGTTAACTAAGCTAGTGAAACTTAACATGCCATTACCAAGAAGAAAGTGGGAGAGTTACAGGAAGAGACTGCAGATGCTGGTCTAAACACAAAATGCTGGAATGCATAAGAAGATGGTACGCAAAATTAATGCACATGGGATTAGTCTTTGTAAGTCTCTTCCTCAAAGCAAAGAGAGAGCAGAGTCTATGAATGTTTTTTAAGGCAGAGGTAGATAGATTCTTGATCAGCAAAGGAGTTGAAGGTTTCAGTGGGTAGATGATAATGCAGGATTAGAGGTTGTAATAAAGTCATCCATGATCTTAATAAATGGTGGAGCAATGAAGGAACAGACTCATAGTATATGTGCAAAAAACTACTTTGAAAATCCAGTGGAATGTTTCATTTGTTAATTGTGAAGAAATCAGTTCACCACTTTTGGACTTGATATACTCCAACATAAACTCCATAACAATTACAACAATAATCAGACCACAATTGGGCAGCTCAGTGGTGCAGCGGTAGATTTGCTGCCTCACAGCGCTAGAGACCCGGGTTCGATCCTGACTACGGGTGCTGTCAACAAAGTTTGCACGTTCTACCTGTGACCGCGTGGGTTTTCTCCGGGTGCTCCGGTTTCCTCCCACACTCCAAAGACATACAGTTTTGTAGGTTTAATTGGTTTCGGTAAAAATTGTAAATAGTGTGTGTAGGATAGGGCTAATGTACGGGGATTGCTGGTCGGTGCGGAGTCGGTGGGCCCAAGGGCCTGTTTCCGCGCTGCATCTCCAAAGTCTAAAGTATGACAATTTCTGTACAGCTACCAAGGCCTATTCTATGTTCTAGAGATTGTTGAATGTGTAAGTTTTGTTAGTCTCAGGCAGAATGATGAGCAGCAGTTTTGCCTCTGGTCCAGGTACTACTGATTAGAAACTGGAGTGAAAATTCCAGAGCTTTTCCAAATTGGAAAGACCCAAACAAACATGAATAAAAAATATTACCAGGCATTAACATTACCAAGGCAGCATGGCGATGCAACGGTAGAGTTGTTGCCTCACAGCGCCTGAGACCCTGGTTCGATCCTGACTACAGGTGCTGTCTGTACGGAGTTTGTACGTTCTCCCTGTGACCGCATTGGTTTCCTCCGGGTGCTCCGGTTTCTTCCAAAGACGTGCAGATTTGTAGGTTGATTGGCCGCTGTAAATTTCCCGCCATGTGTTGGATGCAAAACTGGGATAACAGAACTAGTGTACGGGTGATCGTTGGTCAGTACGGACTCGGTGGGCCGAAGGGCCTGTTACCATGCAGTATGTCTAAATTAAACTAAACGTAGAACGGTACTGCGCAAGAAGAGGCCCTTCGGCCCGCAATGTCCGTGCCAAATCTGATGCCAAGACCAACTCTTGTCTGCCTGCACGTATGATCCATATCCCTCCATATGCGTGTCAAGTCAAGAGTGTTTTATTGTCATATGTCCCGGATGGGACAATGAAATTCTTACTTGTTGCAGCACAACAGAATATGTGAACATGTAAACATAGTACATAACGGGGGAAGAGAAAAAAAGTTCAATAAATAACAAATATTACTTACTTACTGCCTATTATGCCTCCTGGCATGTAGGGCAGCAACGAAGGTCCTCCACTCCTGTCTGTTCTGGGCTAGCTTCTGGACGCTACCCCAGGTCAGGTCCATTGTTTTCATTTCCTCCTCTACAGTTCGACGCCAGGTGGTTTTGGGACTCCCTCTTTTCCTTTTCCCTTCCGGTGTCCAGTGCAGGGCTATTCTTGGGATGCTGTCCGGTTCTCTTCTCGGTATATGGCCAATCTAGTTCCAGCGCCTTCTCACGATGATGGTGTCCATGTTGTTGGCATTGAGCAAGGAGATCTTGGTTGGATATGGTGTTTGGCCAAAATATTCTACTTCCACCTTCCTGCCAGTGGCTTCCTTTCGGCTTTCACCATTGACTTTCATCCTAGCATCTGTCGATAGCCCTGGAAGTCCATCACGCCCAGTAGTGTTGATTCCTTCAGTTGCTGTTTCCGTAACATATTTGTTTTACGAGACAGGGTTGTTAGCCCTGTTGCTCAACCTCCAACCTGGAGGACCAGTGGATCGCTCTTCGTCTCGCCTCTACCCTTCGACCTGTCCAGCATGGGAGACCCTAACAGGAGACGAATCTCCCGCTGGCATAGCTCTAGGGGTCACTGAGACACACAAGCTCCCCGGCCACGACAAGGTTGCAATCCAACGGGGAGTAATAACGAATATAGTACAGTAATAATATAGGCTTTTCTAGTTCACAGCTCAGAGCTTATTTGTTGTGTTTAATAGCCCGATAGCTGTAGGGAAGAAGCTGTTCCTGAACCTGGAAGTTACAGTTTTCAGGCTCCTGTACCTTCTTCCCGATGGCAATGGTGAGATGAGTGTGTGGCCAGGATGGTGTGGGTCTTTGATGATTTTGGCTGCCTTTTGGAGGCAGCGACTTCGATAGATCCCTTCGACGGTGCGGAGGTCAAAGCCGGTGATGGATTGGGCAATGGTCACATCTTTTTGTAGTCATGTGTCGATCCAAAGGCCTCTTAAACACCACTGTTGTATCTGCCTCCACCACCATCCCTGGCAATGCCTTCCAGTCACCCCCCTAGACAACTTCATTGAGCATGTTATTGACATGGAACACAGTGGAACTGTACAGCACAGGAACGGGCCCTTCGGCCCACACGCTATACAAAGAAAATGTAGTTAAGAAATACTTGGTCAGCAGAATCTCTATCTCAAGGTTCCACCTTATTCTGGAATTATTGGCATTGTATCACAAGAAGCAACACACAATTCAAATATAAAAAATAAAAAAATAACAATCATTCCAAAATTAATATTTGGATTAATGAGGTACAAAGGGCAGCAATGCAGCGTAAGGTTTGGGGTAAGGTGGGATTGAGACCAATCAAGAACCATTTGAGACCCACCAGCTATTTCTATTGCGAGAAATATTTTATGATCTTCAACTTACATCTCATAAAATGTCAGTCCTGGTACTGACCCAGATTGGAAACCTGAGTTAGTGAGCGGAGATTACTGCCTGCTTGCATTGATTTGGAAAGAACTGTAAAACATGTTTTCTCACATTGCTGAGAGAACCTGCCAAGAGTGGGAGGTTTTATGAGGGGAATGAAATGGGGATTGCAAACTAGTTTAGTTTAATTTAGAGATGCAGCGTGGAAACAGGTCCTTCGGCTCACTGAGTGCATGCCGACCAATGATCACCTGCGCACTAGTGTGCAGGAAAGAACTGCAGATGCTGATTTAAACCGAAAATGCTGGAATAACTCAGCAGGACAGGCAGCATCCCCGGAGAAATGGAATGGGTGACGTTTCGGGTCGAGACCTTTCTTCAGACTGATCTTTTGATTCTTCAGACCCGTACACTAGTTCTATGTTATCCCACATTCGCATCCTACACACTAGGGACAATTTACAGAGGCAACTAACCTTCAAACCTGCATGTCATTGAGATGCCTTTGCACACTGGCCACTCCCTCTTCTCCCCTCTCCCATCGGGAAAAAGGTACAGAAGTGTGAACACGCACACCTCCAGATTCAGGGACAGTTTCTTCCCAGCTGTTATCAGGCAACTGAATCATCCTACCACAACCAGACAGCAGTGCTGAACTACTATCTACCTCATTCATGACCCTCGGACTATCTTCGATCGGATTTTACTCACTTTACCTTGCACTAAACTTTATTCACGCATCATGTATCTGTCCACTGTAAATGGCTCGATTGTAATCATGTATTGTCTTTCCGCTGACTGGTTAGCATGCAATAAAAGCTTTTCACTGTACCTTGGTGCACGTGACAATAAACTAAACTGAGATGTGGGAGAAAACTGGAGCACCCGGAGGAGACCCACGCGGTCACAGGGAGAACATGCAAACTCCACACAGACAGCAGCCGAGGTCAGGATCGAACACGTGTCTCTGGTGCTGTGAGGCAGCAGCTCTACCGCTGCGCCACCGCCCTATCTGCTTGGGTGATTCGAAATTCAGATGAGTTAATTGTCAGGTAAACCAGGTTGCAATGAAATTCCTAGTTCGCATGAACCTCATAGCGTAAACAATGCATACAAACAGCACCAGAATAAATACAGCATGAATGCAAAAGCAGCAGAATGACACAAAGATTGTAGTGCAAACTGAACTGGAGAGCTGCTGATTGAATGAAGGATGAAGCAAAAACATCTTTATCTCAAGTAAAGAAAATATTCAAACATCATTTTTGCTATTTGATAAAATTGAACATGCAAGGAAGTTCAGGAGTCAAAGAGTCTTTAATTGTCATATGTACCGAAAACAGAACAATTACATTCTTACCTGCTGCAGCATATCAGGTCTGCAAACAGTACTCAGAGAGAGCATCAGAAACATAATCAAAGTTCAATAAATTTAAAAAAAACACACTATTAGTGATTTAAAAAATGCTCCCCAATGCAACCAACAGGGATGCAAAAGCGATTTGAATGGTGGAGTATGGGCCGAATGGCCTATATTCTACCCCTGTAACTTGTTATGATTGAATGGCGGAGTAAACTTGATGGGCCGAATGGCCTATATTCTACTCCTATCATTTATGACATTATGACATTTTGTAGTTCAGTTTGTGTTTGTAGTTGTCATAACCATTCTTTATTTGATATCTTAAATTGAGACATAATCTCTTTGGGCAGCAGTAGAGTTGCTGCCCAACAACGCCAGAGAACTGGGTTCGATCCCGACTACGGATGCTGTCTGTACGGAGTTTGTACGTTCTCCTTGTGATCACGTAGGTTTTCTCCGGGTGCTCCTGTTTCCTCCCACATTCTAAAGACGTACAGGTTCAAGTCAAGTCAAGTGAGTTTATTGTCATGTGTCCCTGATAGGACAATGAAATTCTTGCTTTGCTTCAGCACAACAGAACGTAGTAGGCATTGACTACAAGGCATTCTATAAATATATACACACATGAATCAATATACTGATAAAGTGCAAATAACAGTTAATTGGCTAATAAAGTTCAGTGTTTTGTCCGAGCCAGGTTTAATAGCCTGATGGCTGTGGGGAAGTAGCTATTCCTGAACCTGGTCGTTGTGGTCTTCAGGCTCCTGTACCTTCTACCTGAAGGTAGCGGGGAGATGAGTGTGTGGCCAGGAAGGTGTGGGTCCTTGATGATACTGCCAGCCTTTTTGAGGCAGCGACTGCGATAGATCTCCTCGATGGAAGAGAGGTCAGAGACGATGATGGACTGGGCAGTGTTTACTACTTTTTGTAGTCTCTTCCTCTCCAGGGTTTATAGGTTACTTGGCTTTGGTAAAGATTGTAAATTGTCCCTATTGTGAAGGATAGCATTATTGTATGAGGATCGCTGGTTGGTGCCAACCTGGGGGGGTGAAAGGCCTGTTTCTTCACTGTCTCTAAACTAAACTAAACTAAACTCTTGTTTATATGGATTTAAGAAAGACCCATTGCCCTGGGTACATTTATGGAACGAGTTGTCAGAAAGAGAGGTTGGGGCAGGTACAAATGACATTTAAAAGACATTTGACACAATAGACTCACCAAGTCATATATAACTGCAACATGACCTCCCAACTTCTATACTCAATACTCTGACTGATGAAGGCCAAAGTGCCAAAAGCCCATATGACCACCCTATCTACCTGTAATGGAAACAAACCCTTTGGCTTATGGAGTCCATGCTGATCATCGATCACGGGTGGCACAGTGGAGCAGCTGACATAAACAAACAAACAGCAATAGTGCAAAAAGACAAAACCTATGCTCACAAGTCTAGGTAGTTCAGAGCTTATTTGGATGTGATTATTCAGTGGGGGGAGGGGGCAGGGGAAGGAGGGAGAGAAACAGAAAGAGAAAGAAAGGGGGAATTGGAAGACGGAGAGAGAGAGAGTGAGGGGGAAGGGGGGGAGGGAGGGGAGAAGGTGTTGGAGGACCTGCAGAGAAAGAGAGAGGGGGGGGGAGAGAGAGAGAGGGAGAAAGAGTGAGCATGGGAGGGAGAGGGCGGGAGAAAGAGAGGAAGGAAGAAAGAAGGAGGGAGGAAGAAAGGGAGGGAGGGAGAGATAGAGAGGGAG
>CM075977.1:217995713-218023272 GCA_038087875.1 Malacoraja senta | reverse complement strand
CATTACATCCCTGTTTTTGTATTCTGGTCCCCTTGAAATAAATGCTAGCATTGCACCATATTGTCCAGCGATGCTCCAGGCCCCAATAGACAATAGGTGCAGGAGTAGGCTATACGGTCCTTCAAGCCAGCACCGCCATTCAGTGTGATCATGACTGATCATTCACAATCAGTACCCCGTTGAGTTACTCAAGTATTATGTATCCACCTCTCACTTTCCGGGCTTTGTCCCACCCCCAAACACCCCCACAAAGCTGAAAACAGCCTGAAGAAGGACCCCGACCCGAAACGTCACCTGTCCATATTCTCCAGAGATGCTGCCTGACCCGCTGAGTTACTCCAGCACTTTTTAAGTCTTTTTATTTTGTAAACCAGCGCCTGCCGTTCCTTGTGTCTCCAAAATACGTTGAGTTTGCAGAAACCAAGATATATAGCCGAGGTCTCTTGCTAGATAACATGGACTGCGGACAGGCTGAGTTAGATGTGATGTGAAGGTCCTTCGATCCTGAGAGTGTTTCAGGTCTTATATAGTTAGTCCTTTTGTCTCTCTCTTGTTTAAAATACATCTCTCTCTGATTTCCTTTCCGTATTAGTCACCTCTGAGGAAATGGTGGATGAAAACCTGCAGAAACTAACCCAGCTTGTCAACAAGGAATGCAACTTAATCGAAAAGGTTGATCATTTTAATCATTTTCTATTGAGCTGATTTGTTTCATTTAATTAAAATTGAAGGGCCGAGATGGCCTGTTTCCGTGCTGTTATGGTTATATGGTTATATGGTTATAAGTGTCGAGATCTTGACTGGTGATTTTGTTCTTAACGGTGTACATTAGTTTAGTTTCGAGACCCAGTGCGGAAACAGGCCCTTCGGCCCACCGAGTCCGTGCCGACCAGCGATTCCAGTACACCAGCACTATCCTACACACTGAGGACAATATTTCAGAAGCCCATTAACCTGTACGCCTTTGGAGTGCGGGAGGAAAGTGGAGCAACCCGGAGAGACCCACACGGTCACGGGGGAGCGTACAAACTCCGTACAGACAGCACCCACAGTCAGTATCGAACCCGGGTCTCTGGCACTCCAAAGACATGAAAGTTTGTAGGTTAATTGGCTTTGGTAAAATAGTAAATTGTCCCTGGTGTGGGTAGGATAGAACTAGTGTACGGGTGATCGTTGGTCGGCGAGGACTCGGTGGGCCAAAGGGCCTATTTCCACGCTGTATCTCTAAACTAAACTAAACTGCTTTTCTGATCTTAACCGTGGTAGACAAAAATGCTGGGGAAACTCAGCAGGTGAGGCAGCATGTATGGAGCGAGGGAATAGGTGACGTTTCGGGTCGAGACCGTTCTTCAGACTGATGTGTGGGGGGGGGGGGTACGTTTCGGATCGAGACCCTTCTTCAGACTGATGTGGGGGTGGGCCTTCAGTTATTACAGAGCTAATATTTAGATTTGTGTAACAAACTTGAAAATCAAATTGGGTAAATATTTTGTCAAGACAAGTTAATTTATTTCATAGTTACATACTATACATTGTCAGCTATAAATAATCGGCTTAATAATCAGCTTTGAAATCTAATTTTCCTGTTTTACAAAAAGGCAAATGTTATCATTTTGTTATTGACCCATTCCCAACGGACACAAAGACAGTGGTAGGTATATGGAACGAGCTGCCAGATGAAGTAGTTGAGGCAGGTACATGGAACATAGAACAGTACAGCACAGGAACAGGTCCCTTCGGCCCACATTGTTTGTGCCAGACATGATGCCAAGTTCATAACAAGAGGATTTCAGTATAGGAGAGGTTCTTCTGCAGTTGTATAGGAACTCTGGTGAGACCACATCTGGAGTATTGCGTACAGTTTTGGTCTCCTAATTTGAGGAAGGACATCCTTGTGATTGAGGCAGTGCAGCGTAGGTTCACAAGATTGATCCCCGGGATGGCGGGACTGTCATATGTGGAAAGATTGAAAAGACTAGGCTTGTATTCACCGGAGTTTAGAAGGATGAGGGGGATCTTATAGAAACATATAAAATTATAAAAGGATTGGACAAGCTAGATGCAGGAAAAATGTTCCCAATGTTGGGTGAGTCCAGAACCAGGGGCCACAGTCTTAGAATAAAGGGGAGGCCATTTAAGACTGAGGTGAGAATAACAAATTTTCACCCAGAGAGTTGTGAATTTGTGGAATTCCATGCCACAGAGGGCAGTGGAGGCCAAATCACTGGATGGATTTAAGAGAGTTAGATAAAGCTCTAGTGGCTAGTGGAATCAAGCGATATGGGGAGAAGGCAGGCACAGGTTATTGATTGGGGACGATCAGCCATGATCACAATGAATGGCGGTGCTGGCTCGAAGGGCCGAATGACCTCCTGCACCTATTTTCTATATTTCTATGTTTCTAAGTTAAACTGATCACATCTGCCTCTATTCACTACACTTCCATGTGCCCATCTAAAAGCCTCTTAAATGCCACTATCGCATCTATCACCACCACCACCACCCCTTGCAATGAATTTCCTTGTATCTTGTACCTTCCGAAGAGTCCACTGGAAGTTGGACAATTTTATACTGGACAATTTTTACATTTATTAAGCCAATTAATCAAGCCAATTCACCTACAAACCTGTACGTCTTTGGAAATGTGGGAAGAAACCGAAGACCTCGGAGAAAACCCACGCCGGTCACGGGGAGAACGTACAAACTCAGTACGGACAGCGCCCGTAGTCGGGATCGAATCCGGGTCTCCTGCGCTGCGTTTTGCTGTAAGGCAGCAACTCTTTCCAGCCCCCCCACCACTCTAACAACATGGCCTGGGTAGAGTGAATGTGGAGAGGATGTTTCCACTAGTGGCAGAGTCTAGGACCAGAAGCCATAGCCTCAGAATAAAAGGATGTACCTTTAGGAAGGAGATAAGGAGGAATTTCTTTAGTCAGAAGGTGGTGAATCTGTGGAATTCATTGCCAGAGACGGCTGTGGAGGCCAAGTCAATGGATATTTCTAAGGCTAGATAGGGCTCTTAAAAATAGCGGAGTCAGGGGATATGAGGAGAAGGCAGGAACGGGGTACTGATTGGGGATGATCAGCCATGATCATATGGAATGGCGGTGCTGGCTCGAAGGGACGAATGGCCTACTCCTGCACCTATTGTCTATTGTCTATTGTGAAGATTAACATATTCATGATTAGTGCGGGTGTCAGGGGTTTGGGGGAGAAGGCAGGAGAATGGGGTTAGGAGGGAGATAGATTAGCCATGATTGAATGGCGGAGTAGACTTGATGGGCCGAATGGCCTAATTCTGCTCCTATCACTTATGAACTGCTATGTTTTGCATATAACCCGATAAAATCAGACAAGCAGACCTCACCTAGGCTGCACATTTTTGTGTTGACAAAGTTTCAAAAGTTCACCGATGATCTTTAGCACATGGACATTTAAAAGACATTTGGACATGTACATGGCTAGGAAAGGTTTGGAGGGATATGAACCAGACTGTGGCAAAAGGGACTAACTTGGTGGAGCATCTTGGTCGGCACGGCCGAGATGGGCCGAAGGGCCTGTTTCCGTGGTGTATGGCTCAACATGTGACTGGTGTTTAAAAGCAAAATCCATTGAAGCGGAGACGAGGAATCACTTTTTCTCACAGAGAGTGGTGAGTCTGTGGAATTCGCTGCCTCAGAGGGCGGTGGAGGCAGGTTCTCTGGATGCTTTCCAGAGAGAGCTAGATAGGGCTCTTAAAGATAGCGGAGTCAGGGGATATGGGGAGAAGGCAGGAACGGGGTACTGATTGGGGATGATCTGCCATGATCACATTGAATGGCGGTGCTGGCTCGAAGGGCTAAATGGCCTAATCCTGCACCAATTGTCTATTGGCTGTTGAAGCATAAGAAGCCATTAATGTTAACTTGCAAACAATTTTTTTTTTTTTTAAGGATTTTTAAACTCTTCAAAAAATAAGATCTTTGCGTGTCCTTTTCTTTCAGATGGACGACAATCTTCGCAACAGCCCCCAACATAAACCCCAGGGAGCCCCCCCTCTTTAAAAGTGACAACCACGACCAGTGAAGTGAACTCCTCACAGCACTGACACGCCTTGACTGGTCTTGTTGCAGGGACGTATATATGCAGCAACTCGGTGGGTTGGCAGATCTTTCACAGTTGCTACAGACGCACGAGGAGGGAGGTGGAGATGGGAGGTAAACAAAGACCCCCTTCTCAAGTGGGGTGTCTGCACTGAACATGGGCAGAACAAGTCATCCAGAAACCACGCACAAATCACTGGAGCTCGATTCTAATTCAGCGGCCTGGACTGAAGAAGCAGCCGCGTCTGTTCCGATGCGACACCTCAGGCCTGCTTCTGAATTTTGCTTTTAAACGTTACATTTAAGATCATGTGTTAGGAGTAGAATTAGGCCATTCGGCCCATCAAGCCTACTCCGCCATTCAATCATGGCCGATCTATCTCTCCCTCCTAGAGACAGGTCAGCCACGACAGATTTAACCTGTTCACGGACAATAGACTTATGTGGTACATGTAAGGTTCCAATGAATGGTATGCATGGAACCAGTTTAGTGAATGTAATGGCTGCTGACATGCCGGTTTTTATTGCTTCACCAAGTGGCTGCCAATTTTGGAGACAACATTCCTAGAATACTCCTCTGTTTCCCCTTTCCTGTTTGCAATAGACTATAGCTGACCAAAACTGGTCTGAATGTGCCAGCTACACATAGCCTTCTTGCGGCACTCTTTACTGGGAGCTTGTTTGAACTGTAAAGGTATTAACCTTGGGTAATCTATCTAAAATGCCCCAGTTACTATCCCTCAATCAATGCAATGCTAACTTTGTAGCTTTGTAGACACTTTTAGTGTAGAATTATAAAGAATTGTGATATTATTTTCCTAATATTTCCATACATTGGTTCTCAAAGTATGGACAACACCTGAATGTATTTTAAAACAATATGGACTCCAGAGGTCCATAAAGGGTGCAGCGGTGGAGTTGCTGCCTCACAGCGCCAGCAATCCGTGTTCGATCCTGACCACGGGTGCTGTCTGTAGGGAGTTTGTACGTTCTCCCAATGAGTTTTCACCGGGTGCTCCGGTTTCCTCCCACACTCCAAAGACGTGCAGGTTTATCGGTTGGTTGGCTTAGGTAAAAATTATGAGTTGTCCCTAGTGTGTGTAGGATAGTGCTAGCGTACGGGGTGATCGCTGGTCGGCGCGGACTCGGTGGGCCGAAGGGCCAGTTTCCGCTCTGTATCTCTAAACTAAATTAAACTAAAGTTAATAAGCAACATAAGCTTTTACAGCAAAATGGGTCTTGACCTCTACTCTGCAAAAGTGAATGTAATGGCTTGTGATCCACGGGAAAACCATTTGATTCATCTTGGATCAATACTCCCTATCAGATTTAGTTCCCATGCTGCAGGGAACTGAGAAGTCACTGAGTTGATGTAACGTGCTTTAATCTGGGCAATTTGGAGCTTTTTTTTAAAAGTGGAATATTAACAAATTGATTTTAACGGTATCATTTGAAACCCAGTCATTCAAGGATAGTATTGAATTGGTTAAAGGATCCATGTTTTGAACTGGGAATTTACTTCAGGTTTAGGTTAAATTGATGAGTGAATACAAAGAATATAATTTTTTTTTAAATCAACGACAAAATCGAATGTATCTGGTGTATATATCGGCGGGACCAAGCGCAGACTGGGCGATCGTTTCACTGAACACTTCTGCTCAGTCCGCCTAGGCCTACGTGACCTCCCAGTTGCCAAACACTCCCGCACTGACCTTTCTGTCCTGGGCCTCCTCCATTGTCAGAGTGAGGCCACACATTGGAGGAACAGCACCGCCTATTTCGCTTGGGTGGCTCACACCCCAGCGGTATGAACGTCGATTTCTCTAATTTTAAGTAACCCCGACATTCCCTCTCTCCTCCTCCCTCCTCCACCCTAGTCGTCCTACTAGTTCCAATGTTCGCATCCTTGAATCCCTTCGTTATCACCTCTTCCCCAGCCAACGATGGACATTATGGTCATCTGTTGCCGGCCCTGATTTCTTCTGGACTTTTCCTACCTCCAGTTCTCTGTACCCCCCCACCACCCCCCCTCCCCCCCACACCCACCTCCACCACCCTCTACTGAAGAATAGGGGTTTGGGGGAAAACCCTTCTGAAGAAGGGTTCAAACTCAAATTATCACTCTCTTCTCCGGAGATGCTGCCTGATCCGCTGAATTACTCCAGCACTTTGTATCTATCTTCCGTAAAACCCCACAGATGCTGTTAAACCTGAAGTGAAAACAGAACAGCTGCAAAATGCTCAGTCAGCGTCTGGGAAAATAACTTGGGGTCAAAAATCGTTTGTTAAAAAAATTAATTTGACATGGTTTCATATTCTACTGTGATAAACCAACTCATTTGTAGAGGGCTCATTAATTATTATGCCACCGATGACAGATTTTATAGAAATAGATTCTGCCTTGATAAGTTCATTCTACTAAAAAGTGGAATTCATTTTCATGAAAAAATGGGAAGAGGCTAAATATATAATACATTTATAATAATATCTAACACATTTATAACAATAATACAATAAATCCATATATTTATAATAGTCTTTAAACTAATTCTATGACGATTTAGCATGTTGTACACTGTACCATATTTTAAAGTTTCTCTATTTAATTAAAAACATTCTGACATCCTGAGGCAGTCCCAAGTATTCTGTGAAACGTATTTAATGGCAATTTCAATGTATGAAAGTTGTGGGGAAAAATCCTATTGGAAACTATCCCCTTCACAGATAGCTGATCACAAAGGTTTCTTGGCAGCCTGAGGAGTTTGTTTGAGGATGTTTAGTAAATCTAATTTTTTTTAAATTCATATGTAGAGAGTGAATACGCTTTTGTTAACGGTATTCCTTTCGACGGTGTCCAGCTTGAATTCAAGTAGCTGATTGCCTTTTGCTTTTGTTTTTGTGTTCTTAGCATAACTTAAGCCAGCATAAGCACAGTTTGTTTTCCAAGTATTATAAATGTGGTTAATGTGTCAGTCGCTGTTGAAGATGGTTTAACTGAATTTGAGATTGTCGCTAATTTAACTTTTAATGCTGTCCGTACTTAATTTAGAGTTAAGATTGTGTGACTTCTGCTGCATATTGCACTTTATCAATAGCTATACATTTGTTTCACGATGGCATGAAGTTAGACTGGTGGCCTCGAAATGTAGAAACGAGGAGCTGCAGATGCTGGTTTACAAAAAAAGCCTCAAAGTGCTGGAGTAACTCAGCGGGTCTGACCCGCAGAGCTACTCCAACACTTTGTGTCTGTCTTTGGTTGCCTCTAAATATTTGCTGTGCATATTTTCCATCGTTTATTTTTGTGGAGGATTTTTCAGTCCCGATGATGTGAAATGCAACAGCCATTTTAAAAACCTAAGCCTCTAGAATGGATGTAGATACAGTTCCTCCCTACACATTTTGTCTGCTCCACAATGAAATCTCCTCAAGGTATGTGTACTTTGAGGAAGATCTCCTCCTCTCTCCGACGAGAGTTGTGCAACACTCTCTTTCACTGCTCCCCCTCTCTGATTCATATCTTTCATTCATTCAATAGACAATAGGTGCAGGAGTAGGCCATTCGGCCCTTCGAGCCAGCACCGCCATTCAATGTGATCATGGCTGATCATCCCCAATCAGTACCCGTTCCTGCCTTCTCCCCATATCCCCTGACTCCGCTATCTTTAAGAGCCCTATCTAGCTCTCTCTTGAAAGCATCCAGAGAACCTGCCTCCACCGCCCTCTGAGGCAGAGAATTCCACAGACTCACCACTCTCTGGGTGAAAAAGTGTTTCCTTGTCTCCGTTCTAAATGGCTTACTCCTTATTCTTAAACTGTGGCCCCTGGTTCTGGACTCCCCCAACATCGGGAACATGTTTCCTGCCTCTAGCGCGTCCAAATCCTTAACAATCTTATATGTTGCAATGAGATACCCTCTCATCCTTCTAAACTCCAGAGTGTACAAGCCCAGCTGCTCCATTCTCTCAGCATATGTCAGTCCCGCCATCCCGGTCTATATCTCTCTACATCACCGTCTATATCTCTCGTTTCCCTTTCCCCTGACTCTCAGTTTGAAGAAGGGTCTCGACCCGTTTCTTCTCTCCAGAGATGCTGCCTGAACCGCTGAGTAACTCCATCATTTTGTGTCTATGTTTGCCAAGGTGTGGACTCCCCTCTCCCATCAGGCAAGAAATATGAAAATTATTGCACACCTCCAGATTCAGGGACAGTTTCTTCCCAGCTGTTATCAGGCAACTGAATCAATCCTATCACAACTAGAGAGCGGTCCTGACCTACCATCTACCTCATTGGAGACTCTCGGACTATCTTTAATCGGACTTTACTTGCTTTATCTTGCACTAAACATTATTCCCTTTATCCTGTATCTGTGGACGGCTGGATTGTAATCACATATAGTATTTTCACTGACTGGATAGCAGACAGCAATAATTTGTTTTCACTGTACCTCGGTAAACCTGACAACAATAAACTAAACTGAACTATAGGATCAGTCATGATAACAGATGGGCATTTTGAAAGCATCAAAGGCTCCTGCAGCTTTGAGAGGGTCCCGCTTCTTGCAGAAGAAGGGTTCGGACCCAAAATGTTTCTTTTTACTCAGAGCGTAGTGGGTGCCTGGTATGCACTGCCAGGGGTGGTGGGGGCAGATATAAATGGCATTCAAGAGGCTTTTAGATAGGTACATGGATTTGTTGGGAATGGAGAGATATGATCATGCGGGCAGAGGAGATCAGTTTACCTTTCTGTCCTGGGCCTCTTCCATTGTCAGAGTGAGGCCCAGCACAAATTGGAGGAACAGCACCTCATTGTGTAGTTTACACCCCAGCGGTATGGACATTGAACATTGACTTCTCTAACTTCCGATAGCCCTTGCTTTCTCTCTCCTTCCCCTTCCCAGTTCTCCCATTAGTCTTACTGCCTCCGCCTACATTCTATCTTAGTCCCGCCCCCTCCCCTGACACCAGTCTGAAGAAGGGTCCCGACCTGAAACGTCGCCCATTCCTTCTCTCCAGAGATGCTGCCTGTCCCGCTGAGTTGCTCCAGCATTTGGTGTCTATCTTCGATTTAAACCAGCATCTGCAGTTCTTTCTTAGATATCTTGGCATCATGTTCGGTACAAATAATATGGGCTGAAGGGCCTTTTCTCCAGTCGCCAATTGATCACGGTAAACTGCCCCTAGTGTTTGGATAAGTGTTAAACTCTGGGCAAGTTGATGGAAATGCGGGGAGAATCAAGGTTTCAAGGTCAGTTTATTGTCACATGTTCCAGTGAAATTTGAGTTAGAATAAGAAAAGAGTTAATGAATGTATGATTGTCACCACGGACTCTGGGCGGAAAGGTTTTGTTTCTGTGCTGTATCTTTGAATGTGTGGGAAGGAATGTGTATTGAAGATGGACACAAAATGTTGGAGAAACTCAGCGGGACAGGCAGCATCTCTGGAGAAAAGGAATAGGTGGCAAGTTCGGGTCGAGACCCTTCTCCAATCCGAGATGCTGCCTGTCCCGCTGAAGAAGGGTGTCGACCCAAAACGTCACCTATTCCTTTTCTCCTGAGATGCATTCTGACCCGCTGAGTTACTCCAGCATTTTGTGTCCATCTTTGAATGCATTTTTTGGCTCTTACAGCATCCTGGCAGTTTCATGCTCATTTTACTGAAGGCAGACTTATTTTGAGATTTTTTTTCATGGTTGTTTAAACGTTGTTAAATTGCCATGTGGAGACCAATTAGTCTGGATCTCTGGAAAGAAGGAGTGGGTGACGTTTCAGGTCGAGACCCTTCTTCAATCCGAGATGCTGCCTGTCCCCGCTGAGTTACTCCAGCTTTTTGTGTCTGCAGTTCCTTACACAATTAGTCCAGGCCTCTGGATTGCTGACCCAGTGAACACCACTACTACCATACCTGCTTATTAAGATGTAATCACTGTTCGGGTTGTGGGGGTGGTGATAAGTTAAAATGACAGTAAGATTGTGGATGAAACTTCGGTTTGTCCTGGCAATGATGTTTTAAATTCCTCGGCACTTGTTAGAATATCAAGAGCCAAAGCACCAGCAAACCTTGGGATGTGGAGTTTGCAATAAAGTCGTGACGATGTGCAAAAGGCAGAGGTTGGGTGGAGAGAAAAGAATTGTATCCAACCATTTCAATAATATAATCAAAGGGCGATAGTGAAATTTTGTTATCTTTAATATTTAAGAAACATATTTAAACTATAATAAATTCATGCGTTCAAGAGTGATAGGTGGAATTAGGCCATTCGGCCCATCAAGTCTATTCGTGGCTGATCTATCTCCCTCCTAACCCCATTCTCCTGCCTTCTCCCCATAACCCCTGACACCCGTACTAATCAACAATCTGTCATCTCCGCCTTAAAAATATCCACTGACTTGGCCTCCACAGCCGTCTGTGGCAAAGAATTCCACAGATTCACCGCCCCGTTTACCAGATTTACTACGCTATCAGTCTTCTTTTGAATTTAATGTCCGAGTAATGTGTTTTGAATTAAGACACGGCAGGCACAGTAACGTGCCAAAGGAGCCTGTCTGAACGCAGAGAAGGGTATCCCTTTTGTGCTTCTTGCTATAGTTTGGCAAGTAGAAGGTTTGCAGTGAAGATAGACAGAAAATGCTGGAGTAACTCAGCGGGACAGGCAGCATCTCTGGAGAGAAGGAATGGGGTGACGTTTCGGTTCCAGACCCTTCTTCAGACAGTTCTCAGTGTTGCCTTCACCTGAAGGGGAAAGTAGTAAGACCATAATAGATAGGAGCAGAATTAGGACATTCAGCCCATCAAGTCTACTCCGCCATTCAATCATGGCTGATCTATCTCTCCCTCTCAACCCCATTTTCCTGCCTTCTATATACCAATCAAGAGCCATTAAAAATACCCAATGTCCAGAACTTGAGAAAATGACAAGATACCCTTAGGATATGTAGTCTCCCAGAAAAATAAGAAATGGGAGAATTGTAGATAGGCAGAACCCTGAAGAAAGTTGGTGGTCTCGTTGTGTCTGTGCTGCTACTTTGAAAGCACCATGCAGTTAGACTTTTGACATCAGAGGCGCAGTGCGGAAACAGGCCCTTCCAGCACTACCCTCAATATCTCAACATTTGTAAATTGCCCCTAGTGTGTAGGTTAGTGCTAGTGTTGGTCGGTGCGGACTCGGTGGGCTGAAGGGCCTGTTTCCGCGCTGTATCTCTAAAGTCTAAAGGACTGCCCTAAAACATTCTAGGAGGCTCACTGCGTCTCTGAAAAACTATCGGCTCGCGGTAGTCTGGTATTGGTACGGAAAACCCAGTGGTGGACCTGTAAGAGTATTTTAATATCGCTTTTCATCATGTTAGCATCGAGGTTCTGTGCCAGCATGTAATCAGTATACAACTCCTGGAAATGCAACTGATATCCTCCTGCGTTAAACACTTGAATGGTGTAGGAGATGAGTGTAGGTAACCCAGGCAACACAGATGAAAGGAACTTGCAATGGAGCTAAAAGATGACAAAATGCTGGAGTAACTCAACGGGTCAGGCAGCATGTCTGTGGAAAAGGAATAGGTGACGTTTCAGGTCTTAACCCTTCTTCAGACTGAGAGCCAGGGGAAAGGGAAATGAGAGATATAGACGGTGATGTAGAGAGATATTGAACAAATGAATCTTCTTCTTCTTGCGAATGAAACATAAACCAAAGGAATAGTTTGATCTCAAGCCGGGTGTTGAGCAGCCAGGTTGTTGTCTCTGTTGGCGTCAATGTCTGCCAGGCCCTGACACAGCTCCATTTGGTGGATGGTAGAGCGGGCACCCAGAGATGACGTGGTTGGCTGTCTGTTATTCTGCTCCGCGTTCACAGGCTGGGCTCTGGCGGAGCCCCCATCTATCTCCACACGCTGGCGTTGAAACGCCCAACTCCAGTACCAAGTCTGTTGAGCTTCACCCATGCTCCTCTGGGGAGGTCAGACCCTGGACAGCTTTTATCTGGTGAAGAGATGTAGCTGTGTAATGGAGATGAGGTTGCCTTCCACTCCTGTGACCACTTGGTGGCTATCCAGTGTGCTTTTGTCTCAGTTGGCTCAGTGGATGCTAGGAGTTGTTTTCCATGTGGAGCAAAGGGGTGACCGGACTTCAGTCGGGGTGGCCTCTGCTCTCTGCTGATAGCCTGATGGAGGAGGTGATCTGGGTCCATGGCACGACGAATGAATGAAAGATGTGCAACAAAAAAACGATGATCAAGGAAAGGTGGAGCCCACAATGGTCCATTGTTGGCTGTGGGCTGGATGATAACGAGTTATACAGACAGTGAAACTCAACATGACGACAGTGAAACTAGTACAATGACTAGAGTGGGGCAGGATGGCGAGAAGAGGGGATGCAAGGTTTACTTGAAATTGGAGTAATCAATATTAATACCACTGGGTTATAAACTGCCCAAGCAAAATATGAGGTAGTTGTTCCTCCAATTTGGCCTCACTCTGACAGTGGAGGAGGCCCAGGACAGAAAGGTCAGTGTGGGAATGGGAAGGGGAGTTAAAGTGTTTGACAACTGGGAGACCGGGTAGGCCGAGGCGGACTGAGCGCGTGAATTGATGGCAGGACTGGTCATTGTCATTTAGCCTGAGTGGAGGTGGATGGTAAGGAGTTTAAGAAGGAACTGCAGGTGCTGGAAAATCGAAGGTAGACAAAAGTGCTGGAGAAACTCAGCGGTTGAGGCAGCATCTATGGAGCGAAGGAAATAGGCAAAGTTTCGGCCCGAAACGTTGCCTATTTCCTTCGCTCCATAGATGCTGCCTCACCCGCTGAGTTTTTCCAGCACTTTTCTCTATCGTGGATGGTAAGGATATCAGTGTGGTGTTAGTGTGAATGTGGGAGAGAATAGGCTATAGGGGAAATAAAAGTGAGGGTGTTAGTATAGACTCAATGGGCTGAATGGCTGCCTCTATTAGGAAACCTGGAGAAATATGAGAATGCCGAAGGGCGTGTTTCCTCGCTACATCTCCAAAGTTCCTAAAGGTTTGTCGGTTATTTGGCTTCTGTAAATTGCCCCTAGTGTGTAGGATAGAAATAGTATACGGGTGATCGGTGGTTGGCATGGACTCAGTGGGCCGAAGGGCCTGTTTCCTGCTGTATCTTTAGTTACTTTAATGACTACAGACTCTCTAACCTAAATTAAGGGCCTGTCCCACTTAGGCGATTTTTTTAGGCGACTACTGGCGACTTGGCTGTCGCCACATGGTCGTCGGGGTGTCGCCTGTATGGTCGCGAGTAGTCCCCTCAGTCGCCCAAAGAGTTGTAGCGTCTTTCGTGTTGAAAAATTTCGGCCGACAGTGGGTTTGACGCATATGAGCGTATCTTGACTTCTGACGTTGGTGCTGTGGTAGGTTGTCGCCAGGTTAACGTAGGTTGTCGCCGGTGCTGACTTCGGTGAATTCCATTGGCGACTACCTACGTCAACCGGCGACAGGAACCGGCGACTGAATTGTCTAACCTTGTCGTAGCTTGTCGCAGGTGGACGTAGGTTGTCGTAGGTGTGGTCGTAGGTGGACGTCCTAATGGGTCGCCGGTTGTCGGTAGCTTGCCATAGCTTGACGTCGACTAGGCGGTAGATTGCCGTAGGGGGGGTCCAGTCGCCAATTTTTCGGCGACCTGCTCCGACTAGGAGAGTCGCCGAAAAAATCACCTAAGTGGGACAGGCCCATAAAACTTTCAGCAAGGGAACTGGGTACTTAAGAAATTTTAGGGGGGTGGGGGTGGGGGTAGGGGAGGGGGTCAGAGGAGCATTGGCAAAGACTTTTCAGCACAGGTATGGTACAGGTGTGATCGTACAATGAATGCATTGGGTTTGTGAGAACTGTGGGGCAAATTGAAAATGCCACATTTTTAGAGTGCAACTTTAGAATGTCAAATCTTGTACTGTAATGTATTTTTTTATGCCCCTGCAGTTACTGCAGTGAATGTATGGAAAGTCAACCAAATAAAGATTTTTAAAAAGTATTTTTGTGAATAATACGATGCCACAAATTTACATAATTTTTTTATAGCTACAATCCATCTATAAGATTTAAAGCCGCGATCCATTAACAAGAGGTTAAAACCCCACGGAAAATGCACCAGTCCCAATACCCAGAGCCCGAAAGATTCCAGGAATGAGGATTTATGGAAGGCATGTGGGGGTTTGATGAAAGATTCCAGGTAGATCACAGGTAGGTCGGGTGGTCAAAAAAGCTTTTGGACATTGGCCTTCATCTGTCAGAGTATTGAGTATAGAAGTTGGGAGGTCATCTTGCAGTTGTGCAAGTTCAGTTTTGGCCACTATCTTATTGGAAAGATGTTGTCAAGTTGGAAAGGGTGCAGAGAAGATTTACGAGGATGTTGCCAGGACTAGAGGACCCGAGCTAGGGAGAGTGGTTGAGCAGGCTAGGACTATTCCTTGGAGCACAGGAGGATGAGGAGTGACAATAGGTGCAGGAGTAGCCCATTCGGCCCATCGAGCCAGCACCGTCATTCAATGTGATCATGGCTGATCATCCACAATCAGTACCCCGTTCCTGCCTTCTCCCCATATCCCCTGACTCCGCTATCTTTAAGAGCCCTATCAAGCTCTTGAAGTGTTTCCTCATCTCCATTCTAAATGCCTTACCCCTTATTCTTAAGCTGTGGCCCCTGGTTCTGTAGCCCCCGCCATCCCGGGAATTAACCTTGTAAACCTACGCTGCACTCCCTCAATAGCAAGAATGTCCTTCCTCAAATTAGGGGACCAAAACTGCACCACAATACTCCAGGTGTGGTCTCACTAGGGCCCTATACACCTGCAGAATGACCTCTTTGCTCCTATACTCAACTCCTCTTGTTATGAAGGCCAACATGCCATTCGCTTTCTCCACTGCCTGCTGTACCTGCAAGCTTACTTTCAGTGACTGATGAACAAGGACCCCCAGATCATGTTGTACTTCCCCTTTTCCCAACTTGACACCATTTAGATAATAATCTTCCTGTTTTTGCTACCAAAGCGGATAACCTCACATGTATCCACATTAAACTGCATCTGCCATGCATCTGCCCACTCATCCAACCTGTCCAAGTCACCCTGCATTCTCATAGCATCCTCCTCACAGTTCACACTGCCGCCCAGCTTTGTGTCATCTGCAAATTCACCAATGTTACTTTGAATCAACTAAATCATTAACGTATATTGTAAATAGCTGCGGTCTCAGCACCGGGCCTTGCGGTACCCCACTAGTCACCAGTCATCTTATAGAGGTGTATAAAATCATGAGGGGAATAGATCTGGTCGACGCACAGAGTGTCTTGCCCAGAGTAGGGGGATCGAGAACCAGAGGACATTTAAGGTGAGGGGGGAAAAGATTTAATAGGGATTTTTCACACAAAGGGTGGTGGGTGTGTGGGACGAGCTGCCGGAGGAAGTACTGTAGATGAGGCAGGGACTATCGCAACGTGTAAGATGCATTTAGACACGTACATGGATAGGACAGATTTAGAGGGATATGGGCTAATCGCAGGCATGTGGGACTAGTGTAGATGGGACATGTTGGTCGGCGTGGACACATGTTGGGCCGAAGGGCCTGTTTCCACACTGTATGACTATGATTCTGTGCCGTTAACCTCTATCTGTGCATAGCTTGGTTCTAGTCATCTATAGTCTTCTCTGACAGGATAGCATAGAAACAACCTTGAGGCACCTTTGAACCAGTGTTGGTTGGTTTTAAGTTCCCTTTACATCTGGGGACTTTATTAGGTTTATTTCTCAATACGCTGACCTGCTTAAATAAACTTTTATGCTGCCTGTGTATTAGAATAATATTTTTCTTGGCGTGAAGCTGAAGGACTGAATATTAGGAACAGCCAATGAAGATATGTTTAGATTAGTTCAGAGAAATAGCATGGAAACGGGCCCTATAGCCCACCGAGTCCGCGCCGACCAGCGATCCCCGCACACAAATACCATCTTACACACACTAGGGATAATTTACATTTACACCAAGCCAATTAACCTACAAACCTGTGCGTCTTTGGAGTGTGGGAGGAAACCGAAGAACTCGGTAAAAAACCCACACAGGTCACGGGGAGAACGTACAAACTCCATACAGATAGCACCCGTAGTCAGGATTGAACCCGGGTCTCTGGCGCTGTAATGCAGCAACTCTACCGCTGCACCACCGTGCCGCCTTTATGTCTCTTATGTTTGGCACGGTGGCGCAGGGCAGCACGGTGGCGCAGTGGTAGAGTTGCTGCCTCGCAGCTCCAGGGACCCGGGTTCCATCCCGACAATGTTTGCTGTCTGTAGGGAGTTTGTACATTCTCCCTGGAACCACCGCATGGGTTTTCTCCTGGTGCTCCGGTTTCCTCCCACATTCCATAGACCTACGGGTTTGGAGGCTTCTGTAAATTGTCCCTCGTGTGTAGAATAGCACTTGTGTACGGGGTGATCACTGGTCGGTGCAGACTCGGTGGGCCGAAGAGCCTGTTTGTACAGGGCCTGTCCCACCAGCATGCGATTGCATGCGTCTAGCGCGACCAAACGTGGTCGCTTGAGTCGTACGGCCGCGCGGGGCCGGTCCCACTTCGAACCGCGGAGGCTTATGGAGTTGTGTGGGGCTGGTCCCGACATCGCGCGGTGCTCCGAAAATCCCGCACTGTCCGAAAATTCAGCGCGCCAAAGTCCTGTCGGCCCGCAGGCGAATTGAGGGCGTACGCAGCGCCTCGACGGCGTCCACAGTGTCTTGACGTTGCGTCATGACGTCACCGCCCGATGCCGTGCGACGTCCAAATTCAGTCGGCCCGCCTCCTGCCCAGCTGATTGGTGAGTATGATGTCGGTACCAGCCCCGCACAACTCCATACGCCTCCGCGGTTCGAAGTGGGACCGGCCCCGCGCGGCCGTACGCCTCAAGCGCTAAACGCATGCAATCGCATGCTGGTGGGACAGGCCCTTACCTCTCACTATTGAAACACCAGCAGATACCTCGTGGAGCTTGAGATCAGGTGCCTGACATTTTAACAGCCATGTATTCATTACATAAACGTTGCAGTTACTCATTGTGATAGAATCAATAGTTGCAAAGCAAAAAACAAATCATCCCACCACACCCTCCTCCCCACCAAATAAAATAACCATGTAGGGCCAGATATCATGCAAATTGGATAAATTAACGGCTGTATCACATTCTGCATTTCCCCAGCGAGTGGGATCAAGAGCGAGGATTACCATGGTTACCTGTGGTGCTGTTGATATTATTAGCTTTTTTTTTAGAAAAGAGGAACTGAGCACTGAGGAAAATTATCACCGTATGTGGGGTGATCTTGTAGACAATAGACAATAGGTGCAGGAGTAGGCCATTCGGCCCCTCGAGCCAGCACCGCCATTCAATGTGATCATGGCTGATCATCCACAATCAGTACCCAGTTCCTGCCTTCTCCCCATATCCCTTAACTCCACTATCTTTAAGAGCTCTATCTAACTCTCTCTTAAAAGTATCCAGAGAACCGGCCTCCACCGCCCTCTGAGGCAGGGAATTCCACAGATTCACAGCCCTCTGCGTGAAAAAATGTTTCCTCACCTCCGTTCTAAATGGCTTACCCCTTATTCTTAAACTGTGGCCCCTGATTCTGGACTCCCCCAATCATCGGGAACATGTTTCCTGCCTCTAGCGTGTCCAAACCCTTAACAATCTTATATGTTTCAATAAGATTCCCTCTCATCCTTCTAAACTCCAGAGTGTACAAGCCCAGCTGCTCCATTCTCTCAACACATGACAGTCCCGCCATCCCGGGAATTAACCTGGTGAACCTACGCTGCACTCCCTCAATAGCAAGAATGTCCTTCCTCAAATTTGGGAGCCAAAACTGCACACAATACTCCAGGTGTGGTCTCTGTTATACACAGAGGTGTATAAAATCATGAGAGGAATAGATCGGGTAAATGGATGCACAGAATCTCTTGCCCAGAATAGGGGAATCGAGGACCAGAGGACATAGGTTTGTGAGAAGGGAAAGATTTAATACGAACTTCAGGGGGAACTTTTTCACACAGAGGGTGGCGGGTGTATGGAACGAGCTGCTGGAAGAGGTAGTTGAGGCAGATACTATAGCAATGTTTAAGAATCATTAGACAGGTATACATATAGGACAGGTTTAGAGGGGTATGGGGCAAATGCAGGCATGTGGGACTAGTGTAGATGGGACAAGTTGGCTGGTGTGGGCAGGTTGGGCTGAAGTGCCTGTTTCCACGCTCTATGACTGTATGCCAGTTCCATCGGTGGTGATTAGCTGTGGTGCCGGATGGGTGTTTATCTGAAGGGAAAAGCACGTGTTCCAGTTACAGCATGGGTGGCGAGTCCCACACTTAACCTGGTCAGCATGATTCCACACCTGCAACCTACAGCTTATCAGAAGGGAACTTTCCATTTCTGAACCTGCGGTAGACAAAAGTGCTGGAGAAACTCAGCGGGTGCAGCAGCATCTATGGAGCGAAGGAAATAGGCAACGTTTCGGGCCGAAACCCTTCTTCAGACTGATGTAGGGTGGGGGGGAGAGGGGAGAAGAAAGGAGAAAGGAAGAGGAGGAGCCAGAGGGCTCAGGGAGAGCTGAGAAGCGGAGGAGAAGAGGAGACAGCAAGGACTACCGGAAATTGGAGAAGTCAATGTTTATGCCATATCTAGATTACACTTCTTCCGACCCTGCTTCCTGTAAGGACTCCATCCCCTACTCCCAATTCCTCCGTCTACGCCGCATCTGCTCGTGTTCCACACCAGGGCATCGGAAATGTCCTCATTCTTCAGGGAACGGGGGTTCCCCTCCCCTACTATAGATGAGGCTCTCACCAGGGTCTCTTCAATACCCCATAACACTGGTCTCTCTCCCCATCCCCCCACTCGCAACAAGGGCAGAGTCCCCCTAGTCCTCACCTTTCACCCCACTAGTCGTCACATACAACAAATAGTCCTCTGTCATTTTCGCCACCTCCAACTTGACCCCGCCACTCGCCACATCTTCCCATCTCCCCCCATGTCTGCCTTCCGCAAAGACCGCTCCCTCCGTAACTCCCTGGTCAATTCATCCCTTCCCTCCCGCACCACCCCCCCTCCCCGGGCACTTTCCCTTGCAACCGCAAGAGATGCTACACCTGTCACTTTACCTCCCCCCTTTCCGGTGAGACCAAGCGTAGGCTTGGCGATCGTTTCGCCGAACACCTCCGCTCGGTCCGCATTAACCAACTTGATCTCCCTGTGGCTCAGCACTTCAACTCCCCCTCCCATTCCGAATCTGACCTTTCTGTCCTGGGCCTCCTCCATGGCCAGAATGAGCACCACCGGAAATTGGAGGATCAGCACCTCATATTCCGCTTGGGCAGTCTGCACCCCAGCGGCATAAACATTGACTTCTCCAATTTTCGGTAGCCCTTGCTGCCTCCTCCTCTTCTCCTCCCCTTCTCAGCTTTCACTCAGCCCTCTGGGTCCTTCTCTTCCTTTCTCCTTTCTTCTCCCCCCACCCCACCCCCACCCCACCCTACATCGTCTGAAGAAGGGTTTCGGCCCGATACGTTGCCTATTTCCTTCGCTCCATAGATGCTGCTGCACCTGCTGAGTTTCTCCAGCACTTTTGTCTACCTTCGATTTTCCATCTGCAGTTCCTTCTTAAACATTTCTGAACCTGCCCCAGTCAAACAATAGACAATAGGTGCAGGAGTAGGCCATTCAGCCCCTCGAGCCAGCACCGCCATTCAATGTGATCATGGCTGATCATCCCCAATCAGTACCCCGTTCCTGCCTTCTCCCCATATCCCCTGACTCCGCTATTTTTAAGAGCCCTATCGAACTCTCTCTTGAATGCATCCAGAGAATTGGCCTCCACTGCCTTCTGAGGCAGAGAATTCCACAGATTCACAACTCTCTGGGTAAAAAAGTTTTTCCTCATCTCCGTTCTAAATGGCCTACCCCTTATTCTTAACAGTTCTCTTAAGATTGTGTACAAAATGGCAAGATTGTGTACAAAATCGTGAGAGGAATAGATGCACAGAGTACAGGAATCGGGAACCAGAGGACACAGGTTTAAGGTGAGAGGGGGGAAAGATTTAATAGGAATCTGAGGAGTATCATTTTCACACAGATGGTGGTGGGTGTTAGGAACGAGCTGCTGGCGGAGGTAGTTAAGGCAGGTTGGATTCGGTGGGCCGAACAGCCTGTTTCCATGCTGTATCTCGAAACTAAACTAAATTTGGCTGCACCATGAAGGGTGAATAAAATATAGGACTGATGAACACACATGATTCTATCTAATCTGCCTCCCATCCTCCATTAGTCTTATTCTCCCTCATCTTTGCCACATTGGTCTCGATGCTCAGTTGAAGAAACAAACGTAGAGATTTTTGAAGACTTTCAATCACGATTGTTTGGCCAAGAGCGACTAGTGGAGCAGTAAAAATGAATAGACAATAAGTGCAGGAGTAGGCCATTCGGCCCGTCGAGCCAGCACCGCCATTCAATGCGATCATGGCTAAAATGTGATCATGTGTAGGAAGGAACCGCAGATGTTGGTTTACACCCAAGGTAGACACGAAATGCTGGCGTAACTCAGCGGGACAGGCAGCATCTCTGGAGAGAAGGAATGGGTGACGTTTCGGATCGAGACCCTTCTTCAGAATTACCTTCAAATAAATCAAAGCCATTTTTTGCTGGATACGCTGTGCTTTTTTCCGTCAATGGGAGCACATTACATAATTTACCTCACTTGGCTAACTCAACTCAAGCTGATTAGAGGTTGGAAGAAGCACATGGGAAGAAATGAGTTAATGCGCAAAAAATGTTAATGTCCCTCTTCACTGCGGTGGTTGAGATTTATTTGACATGAATATTATGTAATGGACTGGAAATGTATAAAATATAAAGCACATGTTGATTGATCTTGAGATTTAAGAGATTTCCAAACACTGACACCAGTCGAAGATCACACACTGTGAGAGATCAGACCATGAGATAATGAAACGTGAGACCTGAACGCACTTCAGAGCTGCTTTTTTGAGTGATACTTGGATTATTCAGCAGCAGTTGAGCAGCGCGGTGGCGCAGAGGTAGAGTTGCTGCCTTACGGTGCCAGAGAAGCGGGTTCAATCCTGACTACGGCTGCTGTCTGTACGGAATTTGTACCTCCCCCCCGTGACCATGTGGGTTTTCTCCGGGTGCTCCGGTTTCCTCCCACACTCCAAAGACGTGCAGATTTGTAGGTTAATTGGCTTCTGTAAATTGTAAATTGTCCCTACTGTGTGGGATAGTGTTAATACATGGGCTGAACGCTGGTCGGTGCGGTCTTGGTGGGCCGAAGGGCATGTTTCCGTGCTGTATCTCTAAAGTCTAAAATTCTAAAGTAATACGATAGACACAAAATGCTGGAGTAATTCAGCAGATAGGAGAGAAGAAATGGGTCAAGACTCTTCTTCAGACCTCAGGTAAGTCTAAAGTATTAAAACGTCCACCAGCTCCTGATCTGAAAGGACATCTGTCCATTTTCCCCGAAGATGGCGACCGACCGACCCATTGAGTTCCTCCAGCAATTTGTTTGTTATTAAAACAATTTTAAGCAAGTCCACGATAGGTGGAAGCATTCCATCACATTATCTCTGGTTGGCATTTTATGTGAAACTGCTTAGATAAAAAGCAGATGTTCGTTGTTGTTCAGAACTCTGGCGCGGCGTAATTTGGAGCCACACGGAACTGCAGATGCTGGAACCTTAAGAAAAACACAATGTGCTGGAAGAACTCGGCGGGTCAGGCAGCATCTGTGGAGGGAATCGACGGGCATCGTCTCAGATCACTTTTGGTCTTTGTCACTTATTCCACCATCATCTAACTTGGCACGGTGGCGCAGCGGTGGAGTTGTTGCCTTACACGCGCCAGAGACCCGGGTTCGATCCTGACTACGGGTACTTGTCGGTTCGGAGTTTGTACGTTCTCCCCGTGACCCGCGTGGGTTTTCTCCGGGTACTCCGGTTTCCTCCCACACTCCAAAGCCGAACAGGTTTGTAGGCATAAAATTGTCAATTTCCCAGGATATGGGAAAGGATAATATGAGTGTGTGGGGATCGCTGGTTGGCAGGCCAAAGGGTATGTTTCCGCGCTGTATCTCTAACCTAAACTACTCATTCCCCCTGATCTGTCTCCAACTGTCACCAACCAGGCTTTGTCTCGACCCCACATAGTTTTTCCAGCTTTCTCCCCCGACTCCAATTCAGTCTGAAGAAGAGTCCAGACCCAAACAAGCCTAAACCTAAACCCTGTGTGTAACAAAGAACTGCAGATGCTGGTTTAAATTGAAGGTAGATACAAAATGCTGGAGTAACTCAGCGGGTGAGGCAGCATCTCTGGAGAGAAGGAATGGGCGACGTTTCGGGTCGAGACCCTTCTTCAGACTGAAGAAGTGTCTCAATAGACAATAGATAATAGGTGCAGGAGTAGGCCATTCGGCCCTTCGAGCCAGCACCGCCATTCAATGTGATCATGGCTGATCATCCCCAATCAGTACCCCGTTCCTGCGTTCTCCCCATATCCCCTGACTCCGCTATCTTTAAGGGCCCTATCTAGCTCTCTCTTGAAAGCATCCAGAGAACCCGCCTCCACCGCCCTCTGAGGCAGAGAATTCCACAGACTCACCACTCTCTGTGAGAAAAAGTGTTTCCTCGTCTCCGTTCTAAATGGCTTACTCCTTATTCTTAAAATGTGGCCCCTGGTTCTGGTCTCCCCCAACATCAGGAACATGTTTCCTGCCTCCAGCGTGTCCAAACCCTTAACAATCTTATATGTTTCAATGAGATTCCCTCTCATCCTTCTAAACTCCAGAGTGTTCAAGCCCAGCTGCTCCATTCTCTCAGCATATGACAGTCCCGCCATCCCTGGAATTAACCTTGTAAACCTACGCTGCACTCCCTCGATAGGTTTGTAAACCTACGCTGCACTCCCTCGATAGGTTAGTAAACCTACGCTGCGCTCCCTCGATAGGTTAGTAAACCTACGCTGCGCTCCCTCGATAGGTTAGTAAACCTACGCTGCGCTCCCTCTCGACCTGAAACATTGCCCATTCCTTCTCTCCAGAGTTGCTGCCTACCTAAACCTGGGCCTCCTCCATTGTCAGAGTGAGGCCCAGCGCAAATTGGCGGAACAGCACCTCCTATTTCGCTTGGGCAGCTTCCACCCCAGCGGTATGAACATTGACTTCTCTAACGTCCAATAGCCCTTGCTTTCTCTCTCCATCCCCTCCCCCTTCCCAGCTCTCCCACTTGTCTCACTGTCTCCGCCTACATTCTTTCTTTGTCCCGCCCCTGACGTCAGTCTGAAGAAGGGTCTCGACCCGAAACGTCGCCGATTCCTTCTCTCCATAGTTGCTGCCTCACCCGCTGAGTTACCCCAGCATTTGGTGACCATTCTCCAGCACTTTGTTCCTAGCTCCAGCTTCCAGCATCTGCAGTCCGTCTCGCAAGACGTCACGGACACAATCTCATACCTTGGTCCAGTCAGGAAGTTGTCTTCTCCACATCCTCCCTTCATAAAGTTAAACACTTCTCTCAAATGTCTTGCTCCGACAGAAGCAAACCTTTTATATCAATTACCGTCTGGTTAACGGATCCAGATTCTTTAAAATCCAATAAATCTCCCTTATATTCGTTATCCAGACATCTAGCTGAAGACGTCAATAAATTGTATTAAATTATTGTGGGGCACGCTCTCCCACATTTGTGAGCAGTGTTCCTAGAACAGACCCCTATGAAAGCCTATAGTCCCAGCTGCCCGGCTAAAGAACCTACAAACCTCTCGTTTGCTTCTGTTCTAAACTGCCAAGCCTGCTCCCATCCAAACATATGACCGTTTATGATGGCAATTCAAGGTGTGCTTTGGAGAACATTGTCTACTTGGGTTACAGGATATACTGCAGAAGAGATACCTTCGGAGGAACGGCCAAGAATCAGGAGATTTTTAGACTCTTTTGGAAACACTACTCTGAAAATGGCACTGCTTTCCTCAAAATAAAAGTTTAGAATTACATATATTTTCAAGAAACCAAAGTCCTTTTTGGACTTCAGCGAAAACCACAAGTTAATTATCGAATGGAAGCATCTATTCATCAAATGTATGTTTTAATAGTGACTGCATTTCCAATCCACCTTTAGTTTAGTTTAGTTTAGAGATACAGAGCGGAAACAGGCCTTCCAGTCCAACGGGGACCAGCGATCCCCGCACACCAACACAGTCATGGCTGATCTATCTCTCCCTCCTGAAACCATTCTCCTGCCTTCTCCCCATAACCCTCTGACACCTGTACTAATCAAGAATCTATCTATCTCTGCCTTAAAAAATACCCATTGACTTGGCCACAGTCTTCTGTGGCAATGAATTCCACAGATTCATCAACCACTAACTAAAGAAATTAAAGAAGGTAGACTAAAAATGCTGGAGAAACTCAGCGGGTGAGGCAGCATCTATGGAGCGAAGGAATAGGTGACGTTTCGGGTCGAGACCATTCTTCAGACTGCCTTCCTCAGACTGTTCTTCATCAGTCTGAAGAAGGGTCTCGACCTGAAACGTCACCTATTCCTTCGCTGCATAGATGCTGCCTCACCCGCTGAGTTTCTCCAGCATTTTTATCTACCTTCGATTTTTCCAGCATCTGCAGTTCCCTCTTAAATAAAGAAATTAAAAAGAAACGTCTTTTAATTCTGAGGCTATGACCTCTGGTCCTAGACTCTCCCACTAGTGGAAACATCCTCTCCACATCCACTCTATCCAGGCCTTTCACTATTCTTGCACTAAACGTTATTCATGCTATTTCCTTTATCATGTATCTGCACACTGTAAATGTCTCGATTGTAATCATGTATTGTCTTTCTTCTGACTGGATAGCATGCAACAAAAGCTTTTCACTGTACCTCGGTCCACGTGACGATAAACTAAAATCCAACTCGGATACGGACATGATGTCAAATACTTAGCAGAGATGTGCGGTGAACCTACTATCTCTGGTGCTTCCTGGTTCCACAGTAAATGACCCATCAGTGTGAAGAAATCATTCAAGTTCTGCAGAAGTAGCCATGTCCAGGGTCCGGACCAAAGGCCAAGTTGCAATATTGTTGAAACAAGCTCAAATTTTGATTTAAATTGAATTGAATTGAATTGATTTGAATTAAATACTTAGACAAGTCACAGTGAAATTCTTTGCTTGCATAGCCAAGGTATGCAAATAGTGGGCACATAAAGGGTGCTTACAACGTCACAAAGTAACCACGCGCCAGTTCCCACTTTGTTCTCCCCCCCCCCCCCCCCTCACGGCGGTCCCCCCAACTCGGGTCCTCCTTTGTTCCTTCGCCCGGCAGCGGCGTCCACTCTTCCACCTGTCCATCCTCGTCCGTCGGCCGTTGCCACGAACCGACCTCTCCATTATCGCTGCCAGGCCCTCTCCAGACACCTCGGTGGCCCCGACCCTGGCCGCAGCCGCAAGCTCCGTCGACCCCACCCACTCACACTGAGTGAATTAAATACACTAAGACATCAACAGTAAAAAGGTGCATTAAACAATAAGAAACCCTTTAAATACTGTAATATCAATGTTTTAAAGATCGCCTTTAAAGGCTCTTGCAGCTGATATTTTTTCACATGAACTCATCAAATTAGAAATTAGAATAGCGCAGTGTGTTGCTAGTTTGTCACGGTAGAACGAAACGTTCCAGAAATTCAGATATTTAAACTTCTGATGATCAGAGATCCCAAACACATGGCAAAACCATTGTCATGTCTCTGGAGGTTAGATCTTGGAAAGGGAACGCCATCGGGGAAGGAAAGGAAACCTGTTAGACTCATTTGGTGAAAATAGGTTTTCCATCAACGACATTTTGTGAGATTTACAGGGTTTTTTGTTAAAGTTAACTTTCGATTCTTAAGTAAAAGCATTTACACTTGGACAAAAGCTCTTTAGATTTGGAATGACTGAGGTTTGCAACCTCAAGTGAAATTCCATATTGTGCTGGTTCTGGTCTTCTGTATGAGGGTCGCGACCTGAAATCTGAAGAAGGGTCCTGACCAACTTTAATAGACAATAGACAATAGACAATAGGTGCAGGAGTAGGCCATTCAGCCCTTCGAGCCAGCACCGTCATTCAATGTGATCATGGCTGATCATCCCCAATCAGTAGCCCGTTCCTGCCTTCTCCCCATATCCCCTGACTCAGCCCGATCTAGCTCTCTCTTGAAAGTATCCTGAGAACCGGCCTCCAGCAGAGAATTCCACAGACTAATGTTCACTGACCAGTGCCATCTGCCATAGAGAAACCTACCGCCAAATGAATAGAGTCTAGAAACACAAGGAACTACAGATGCTGGAACCTTGCGTAAAAGACAAAGTGCTGGAGTATCTCAATGGGTCAGGCGGCATCTCTGGAGGACGCGGACAGACAACGTTTCAGGTCGGCACCCTTCTTCAGTGTTTCCAGTCGGGACACTTCTTTAGGCCTGAAGAAGGTTCCTGACCCATAAAGGTCACCTATCCACGTTCCCCAGAGATGCTGCCTGACCCGCTGAGATACTGCCATAGAGAAACCTGCCTGGGATAGGTTTCCCTATGGCAGATGGTACAGGTCAGTGAAAATTAAAGTTGATTTTGGAGAGGGGTGGTCCTCCAATTCGGCATTTGTTTACTCCTTCACCTATACATGTCTACTGTAGGGTGGGACAGTGGCACAGCGGTAGAGTTGCCAGAGTCCCGGGTTCGATCCTGACTACGGGTGCTGTCTGTACGCCTCTGCTCCCCTCTTGGTACCGACGGACGGACGAGAAACCGAAGCAAAGAAGTGGAAGCCAAATAACCGAATGGAAACAAAGCCGAAACGCCAACTAACCGAAAGGGTGGGACGCCTAAATGCAAACTAACCGAAAGGGCGGGATGCCTAAAAGCCAACTAACGGAAAGGATGCATCTCCACCGGCGGGAGGGTGGGGGTCAACTTCCCCACACAAGCCGTAGGTGACTGGGCAATCTGAACCCAAGCACCAAGTTGTAAGCGGCCGAAGGTGCGCATCCCTCGGGACAGCCCCCACTCTCCCACGGCTGTGGGTCAGGTGGAGTGGAGGTGTGGGACAATGTTCATCCCTCCACAGTGATGCGATGGACGTGGGGGTCTGGACCTTTTCACTCTGGGGAAAAGGTTCTGACTGCCTAACCCGATCTATACATCTCACAACTGTATGAATCTCTATCAGATCTCCCTTCAGCCTCTGTCACCCCAGAGAGATAGATCAAACACATTACGGTGATTATACATGGTATTTGTCTCTTTAACCAGTGCAGCTCAAGTCTCAACGTTTGCGAGACTGAATTCCGATACTTTTGTTTTACAGTTATGTTTGACATTTCGTTCCTGTATTTTTATAGCTGTTTCGTGAACCTTCGCTATTTCTTGGCGAGGAGAGCAGTTAAGTAGGCTGCTAAATCTTTCATA
>CM075977.1:217903574-217995513 GCA_038087875.1 Malacoraja senta | reverse complement strand
TTGTAAGGTGTCCTTGGGTGTTAGAAAGGCGCCAGCAAATAAAATGAATTATTATTAATTATTATAGTATCTGTATTGCTTTTCTTAGTTCAGCTTAGTTTAGAGATAGAGCATGGAAATAAGCCGTTCGGCCCACCAAGTCTGTGCTAACCAACTAACCCTGCAGGCTAACACTATCCTACACACACTAAGGACAATTTTACAATTTTAGCCAGTCAATTAGCCTACAAACATGTGTCTTAGGTGTGCGGGAGGAAACCTGAGATTCCCGGAGAAAACCCACGCAGGTCATGGGGAGAACGTACAAACCGCGTACAGACAGCACTCGTAGTCAGGATGGAACCAGGGTCTCTGGCGCTGTGAGGCAGCAACTCTACCACTGCGCCACCATGCCGCCAATTCTCCCTTCCATTCATCATTCAGCTCCTTCTATTCACATCTCAAGAGAGATTATCTGCACTTAACAAGCCATTATCACCCCGAGTCTGAAGAATTTTGTATATAAAGTTACGAGTCATAATTAGGTAAAACAGTTCAATGTGAACTCTCCTTCCGTCTGGGTAGAGGAGTGAGAACAGAATTACAGCTTACAGGGGTGAGGGATCCATCTATGAAAGCAGGGGGAGAACCACTTTTAGTAAAGAAAGAGGACATCCTGGTTTAGTTCATAAGTTCAAGAGCCATTCGGCCCTTCGTCTACTCCGCCATTATATCATAGCTGATCTTTCTCTCCCTCCTAACCCCATTCTCCTGCCTTCTCCCCATAACCTCTGACACCCGTACTAATCAAGAATCTATCTATCTCTACCTTAAATGCCCTGAGATGGAAAACTTCATTTCATCCTATGTAAAAAACTAATTTGGTTTGTTTGATATAGAGTCACAGATTGATACAGTGTGGAAACAGGCCCTTCAGCCCACCACACCGGCCAACATGTCCCAGCTACACCAGTCCCATCTGCCTGAGCTTGGTCCATATCCCTACAAACCTGTCCTATCCATGTACCTGTCCAACTGTTTCTTAAACGTTGGGATAGTCCCAGCCTCAAGTACCTCATCTGGCAGCTTATTCCAAACACAATATCAATTAATAGTTATTTACAATCAGAAAGTACACATTTTTCAAATTTAAAACCACTTTATTTTACTGTAGATAACATCATTCAGAGAGACCTGATTACATTTCTTTCCAGAAAGGCAAAAGGAAACTATATCCAGTCATTTGCATGTGCAGTTAATAGTCGCAATAAACAAATCTTCAACAATCTGTGTGCCAGGAGCCAAAAGATCATATTTCATGAGAATAAGGACGTTCTGATAAATTATCTTCATAAACAACGGAAATTGATTCAATCATCTAATATGTATGTTCAGAACACAGACAATCAAGGTTTCTTATCGCGAACGAGTTGGCTTTGTAACCCACTTGACTTAATTCGTCTTTACGGTGAATAAATAAATAAATTATTCATTTATAAATGATTCATAAACGTTAAAAGTGCTTATCTTTCAAAGGCTCGATTTATGCTGTAATCTTAGAACTGAGATAGAAGGTTAGTTAGTAAATAATGCAAACAGCCACTAGTGTTCTGAAGTCTGAAGTCAGAGTCTGAAGAAAGGTTTCGGCTCAAAACGTTGCCTATTTCCGGTCTGAAGAAGGGTTTTGGCCCGAAACGTCGCCTATTTCCTTCGCTCCATAGATGCTGCCTCACCCGCTGAGTTTCTCCAGCATTTTTGTCTACCTTCAGTGTTCAATATAAAATGTCTTTGGTGCATAGCATACAATTATCTTTTCTATTTTTCCTATTAACTACATTGTTGTGTGTACGATGCCAGAATTTAAAATTGTCATTAGCTCAGATGACAAGATTCATTAAAGTTTAGTTTTAGCTTGTATAAAATTATCCATGAAACACGGGAAACAAGTAATGTTATATAAGCTAAGACAGAACTTTAATAAACCTTGTTGCTGATGTGAGAAGCAATGGTATTGTAAACTTTTCCCAGCGCAAGAGTCTCGATTGATTGAAAGATACAGTCCTACACCAACCACTGATCCCCCGTTCCCGCTAGCTCTATGTTGTCCATCCGCTACACACCAGGGGCAATTAACCTACAAACCTGCACGTCTTTAGAATGTAGGAGGAAACCGGAGCACCCGGAGGAAACCCACGCGGTCACAGGGAGAACGCGCAAACTCCACACAGACAGCACCCGAGGTCAGAATCGAACCCAGGACTCTGGCGCTGTGAGGCAGCAACTCCAGCAGCTGGGCCACTGTGCCGCCATAATACTCAATAACGTTTACGAAAATATCCAAATTATCCATTAATCTTACTCATTATAACATTCTCAAATTTCTCCTGGCTTTGGGTGTAATACAATGTCTATAATGCCCACATTTAAGGGGTATTTTCAGCTCAATAGGGATTTTTCTAGCTGCAATGCATAGCATTGACATTCCTAATTACAGCTTCACTTTAATGAAATAAAATATAAACTAATAAATAAATTCAGAGCAGAAAACGCAGCTGGCAATTGACTTGCCTAACAATATATTGCACCTTCTAAGAACTTTCTTTTTAAATGTATTCTTTCACATGATGTATACATCGCTGGCAACACTAAAGGACCATCCTTAATTGGCTCCAAGACTAGTTTTGATTCAACACCAAGAGCCTGTCCCACTTATGCGATTTTATCGGCGACTTGCCGGCACCCGTCATAGTGGCAGCAGGTCTCCGAACATTTTCAACACGTTGAAAATCCAGCGGCGACCAGGCCAGAAAAAGGTACGACTCTTTGGGCGACTCCTCACGACCATACAGGTGTCAACACGTGATGCCTGTATGGTCGTGAGTAGTCGCCCAAAGAATCGTACCTTTTTCTGGTCGCCACTGGATTTTCACCATGTTGAAAATGTTCGGAGACCTGCTGCCACTATGACGGGTGCCGGCAAGTCGCCGAAAAAATCGGGACAGGCCCTTGGTCAGATTGAGTCACATTAAGGCTTGACTGAGTTTTAAGGATGGCAGATTCCCCTGAATGGTATTCATCAATCTGATGAGTTTTAACAACAATCCATTCATTTCAAGCTTACTGTTACTGAGACTAATTTCTCTTCTTTTTTTTAATATAAAAAAACGACCCCAGATTTATTTAATTACTTGGATTTAAATTAATTTTGAATATAATTTGAAGACACAGCATGGAAACCGGCCCTTCGAGTCCACGCCGCACATGGATCAACTATTCATATTAGTTCCATGTTATCCCTCTTTTGCATCCATTCCCAACATCCAGGGGGCCCAATTTTACAGAGGCCGATTTACCTAGAAACCCGCAGGTCTTTAGGATCTGGGAGGAAACCGGAGCAAACTCGTGCAGTCACAGGGAGAACATGCACATTCCGTACAGTTAGCACCCAAGGGCAGGATCGAACCCGGGTCTCTGGCGCTGTGAGGCAGCACCTCTACCAGCTGCGACACTGTCTTGGCAGGTTTTGAATTTATGTCACTGGATTAATAGCCCACAATTTACACAGCTAATCCAGTAATTTAACTCTTATCCTACGATACTTTCAATACAGAAACGTAGAAAACTGGTTCTCTAATACTCCGCAACACAATATTCTTTCAATAAACTTCATAAACAAATCTTGATAAGAGCTGTACAAACCTCTTATTGCAAATGAAAAATAGATCAGCCAAATATTTTCACCCATTCTGAAACCAAAAATCTTATCACAATGCCTAACGTTTTCTGAAATAATCACAAGGCTACATTATCTTTCAAATATCCATTGCACAATCAAAACTAAATTTTAACATTGACCTATTTCTTTTGACCAAGGTCTTGGATGCCAGGAATTAGCCTTATGATTATCCTACAAAGTTAGTTTTAGAGATACAGTGTGGAAACAGGCCCTTCGGCCCACCGAGTCCGCACCGACCAGCGATCCCTGCACATTAACACTATCCTACACACACTCGGGACAATTTACAATTTTACCAAAACCAATTAACCTACAAATCTACACGTCTTTGGAGTGTGAGAGGAGACCGGAGATCCCGGAGAAAATTCACTCGGGACAATTTACATTTATACCAAGCCGATTAACCTCTAGACCTGTATGTCTTTGGAGTGTGGGAGGAAACCAAAGATCTTGGAGAAAACCCACGCGGTCACGGGGAGAACGTACAAACAGACAGCGCCCACAGTCAGGATTGAACCCGGGTCTCTGGCGCTGCAAGTGGTGTAAGGCAGCAACTATCCCGCTGCGCCACCGTGCCGCGGGTCGATTATCATTTTCATGACTCGTCCATGTTAATGGGCACAACCAGAAATCGATCCACAGACAAGACTACTGAACGTAAAGCTTCTGAAAATTAGTTCAGCTGATGCCAATGTATTTCCCCATAGTTAGCTGCAATGGGAACAACTTTCAGAAGTGTACTGAACATGCTGCCATAATTACACAGATGATTCATGGATGAATTTACAGAGAATTTAAATTATCTCACCAAAACACTGCAGATTTTTGCTTTGCCATTATTTGACATACTTCCATGGCTCTTAAACTATCTTGTTTGCCTTGCTAACTCTTTCTACTCCAGAATTTTGTGATCTACCTTCGATTTAAACCAGCATCCTACACATTTCTTTCCTACACATCTTTCGGCTCCATCCCAAGTTATAGATTTATTTTACACATATGGTTCAATTCAAAACATTTTAAGCAGAAAAAGGTTCAACCAATCTAATATATGGTCATAAGGAATAGGAGTAGAATTAGGCCATTCGGCCCATCAAGTCTACTCCGCCATTCACTCATGGTTGATCTATCTCATCCTCCTAACCCTAGTCTCCTGCCATCTCCCCATAACCCCTGACACCCGTACTAATCATGTATCGGCTGCCAAAAGTGTAATTATTAGATTGTAACAATATTCTACGTTGCCTTGAAGAGTATCACAAGGACAGAGGGACGAATGAAGCAGCTGAATGATACCACCCCGTCTACAATTATTATCTAATTTAGTTTAGTTTAGAGATACAGCACTCAAACAGGCCTTTCGGCCCTTCCGCACCGACCAGCGATCTCCGCACACTAACGCTATCCTACACTAAGGACAATTTTTACATATATACCAAGCCAATTAACCTACAAACCTGTACGTCTTTGGAGTGTGGGAGGAGACCGAGCATCAGGTAGATGGGACCAGGGGGAAGTAAGAAGAAAGAAGGGGAAAGAAAAAAAAAGAAGAAAAAAAGTGTTCGGCACGGACTTGAAGGGCCGAGATGGCCTGTTTCCGTGCTGTAATGGTTATATGGTTATATGGTTATATCCGTAGCCAGGATAGAACCCAGGTCTCTGGTGCTGTAAGCACTATAAGGCAGCAACTCTACTTCAGCGCCACCATGTCACACATTTCTAAATTTAGACTGGCTCGCAAATCAACTGTCTTGCCAATTGCCACCATATCACGGTTTAAAATGCCGTGATAATATTATTCATTATGATATTCAGCTTTGTTGAACATTTGTTGTGTTTTTGTACATAATACCATTCATGACAAATGAGCAGGAATGGGCTCATCAGTCAATAGAGATTTCTTATCTTTGTAGACACAAATAAGGTCGGTAGAGCTAATATTTGGTTAAACGACCATAGATTACTTATTCAAAAGGATAATGGGGCTGTCCCACTGTACGAGTTCTCCCGAGTTTCTCCTGATTCGAACTCAAGAGAATTACGGTAATAGCCACTCGTAGGTACTCGGGGCTCTCGTGGACATTTTTCAACATGTTGAAATGTTGAAAAATCTTCCCGAGTCTTCCCGAGTTCCCGCACAATTAAAGCGTGGAATAATCTCCACCCTACTATAGTTACCCAACCAGATGCAACTAAATGTAAGGTAGCTCTTTCTTCCCAAAAACCCTTTCTGGCTTAAGTCCTCCCTCCACCACCTCCAATTTAAATTCCATTTGGAATATTTTGGAGGACCAAGAAACCAAGAACCAAGAACAAGAACCGCGTTTGCCATGTACCTGCCATTAGCGTTACGAGCCGCTAAGAGACGTCCCGAGCTCCAACGTACCCGCTACGTACATTCTACGTGCTTCCACGAGTTTGATTTTTTTTTAAACTCGGGAGAGCTCTTGAATTAGCTCGTACAGCGGGACAGCCCCATAAGCTGCTACGACATACTAATTATTTCAGAAGTTTAGTGTTGAAAAAGGGTGATTTAGACATACAAGCCTGTCCAGTCTTTAATTACCTTATGTCTAACATGCATCTCTGTTCAATTGCCTTTATTCTTCTCCTCCTGATATCCTCATATAAAGTTTAGTTTAGAGATACAGCGTGGAAACAGGCCCTTCGGCCCACCGAGTCGACGCTGACCATCGGTCACCCCTACATTGGTTCAGTTATCCCACTTTCACACCCTGCTATCGTTCTGTTATCCCACTTTCCCACTAGGGGGACTTTACAGAAGACAATGAGCCTGTAAACCTTTATGTCTTTGGAACGAGGGAGGAAACAGAAGCACCTGGAGAAAACCCACGTGGTCACAGGGAGAGCCTGCAAATTCTGCACAGACAGCACCCGAGGTCAGGATCGAACCCAGATCGCCGGCGCTGTGAGGTAGCCGCTCGACCACTGCGCCACCGTGCCGCCCTGATAATAGAATAGAATTTGTGAAAAGAGGACACAAATCAATTCTCTAAGAATTAAACTCAAACCAAACAATTAGAGTAAAAGTGTTGGAAGAAGAAAACAGATCGGGCAGCATCTGAGGGAAATGGTCTGAGAGTATATTTTGGGATCCTTTTTCAGACTCAGCCGATGTAATCCGGCCCACCGAGTTCCTCACTCACTTTAATTTTGCTGAAGAACTGAAGCATCTGCAGTTTCTTGTGTCTCCACACCTCGAGGGCCAGATCCAAAGAATGGGTCGACTTGTACTCACTGTAATTTAGAAGGATGAGAGGGCATCTTATAGAAACACATAACATTCTTACGGGATTGGACAGGCTAGATGCAGGAAAAATGTTCCTGATGTTGGGAGAGTCCAGAACCAGGGGTCACGGTTTAAGAATAAGGGGTAGGCCATTTATGACTGAGCTGAGGAAAAACCTTTTCATCCAGAAAGTTGTGAATCTGTGGAATTTTCTGCCACAGAAGGCAGTGGAGGGCAATTCACTGGATGTTTTCAAGAGAGAGTTAGATTTAGCTCTTAGGGCTAATGGAATCAAGGGATATGGGGAGAAAGGAGGAACGGGGTACTGATTTTGGATGATCAGCCATGATCATATTGAATGGTGTAAGTGTACACGGCGAGTGGCTCGATTGTAATCATTATTAGATAGAGCTCTTAAATGTTAGATTGTAATCATGTTAGATAGAGCTCTTGTTAGATAGGGCTCTTAAAGATAGCGGAGTCAAGGGATATGGGGAGAAGGCAGGAACGGGGTACTGATTGGGGATGATCAGCCATGATCACAGTGAATGGCGGTGCTGGCTCGAAGGGCCGAATGGCCTACTCCTGCACCTATTGTTTATTGTCTTTCCACTGACTGGTTAGCATGCAACACGAGCTTTTCACTGTAACTCGGTACACATGACAATAAACTAAACTAAATCAGTGTCGATGGGGCATGTTGGTCAGCATGGGAAGTTGGGCCAAAGGGCCCGTTTCCAGGCTGAATGATTCTATGACTCGGTTATCAAGCATGCCTTAAAGCCACCACTAGTCTAAAGAAGATGAAGAATCTCTATTAGTAGTTTAACTCATTCACGTTGAAGTATTAATCGTGAAGTAAATTACAAAACCATACAACACGTGCCCTTCACAAGGATCTGCATGATTAGGATGGTCTCGCTATTTACTTTCAACGTCCTAGATTTTGAATTTCACTGAGAATATTTCCAAAATATCTTCCAAATCCACAACAAAGATATAATTCAGCAGAGCAAACAATTAGTCAATATCTACAGCATTCATGATTATTTACGGTATCATATCCAATTATCAACTTGGCACCCTGGCCGCTCCCTCTTCTCCCCTCTCGCACCGGGCAAGAGGTATAACCTCCAGATTCAGGGACAGTTTCTTCCCAGCTGTTATCAGGCAACTGACCCATCCTACCACAACTAGTGTCGAACTACTATCTACCTCATTGGAGACCCTCGGACTGTCTTTGATCGGACTTTACTGGCCTTATCGCGCATTAAACGTTATTCCCTTTACCATGCATCTGTACACTGTAAACGGCTCTATTGTAATCATGTATTGTCTTTCAGCTGACTGGTTAGCACGCAACAAAACTTTTTCACTGTACCTCGGTACACGTGACAATAAACTAAACTCAACTAAACAAAAATCAACATTTTCTCCTTCATTTGCACAGACCTATAACAAAAATGGTTCTAGTGTGAAAAGGTAACCTTTTACATAATTTGCAACATTGCAAATAATCCAGGCTGCAGTTATTTTGTCAAGCATGCAGCTTCGATGATACGTCAGTAGTAGATGTCAAACAGAGTCTGAAGATACTGTTCTCCACATCATTCTCCTTTCAGTAAACATAATGAATATAAATACATCATTTAATAAAATGCACATTTAAAAAACCCCACTTAGCTCCTGAGCATAAACGTTTGACAACTGAGGGAACATCTAATACACACTGGATTAATCTGGGCATTTCTCTAATCAATTCCAAGGAAGGATTCCACTGAGAGTTGAGATTGGTTATGATGTATTTAAGTTGAAAATAAAATGTAGTGGTTGCAACAGATGAGCTCCAAAGCATGGAGCCCCCTCCCCTCACCCACTCACCATCAACAACATTTAAGTTCCTTGGAACCATCATCTCCAGGGACCTTAAATGGGAGGCCACCATCGACTCCACAGTCAACAAGGCCCAACAGAGGATGTACTTCCTGCGGCAGCTGAGAAAACACAATCTGCCACAGGCAATGATGGACCAGTTTTATACTGCCATCTTAGAGTCTGTTCTCACCTTCTCCATCATGGTCTGGTTTGGCTCAGCCACCAAGCACGACATCCGGAGGCTGCAGCGAATCGTCCGATCAGCTGAGAAGGTTATTGGCTCCAACCTTCCCCCCATCGACAAACTGTACACTGCAAGGGCCATGAAGCGAGCGGGTAAGATCATCTCAGACCCCTCTCACCCTGGCCACAAACTCTTTGAAGCACTTCCCTCTGGAAGGCGACTCTGGACTGTCAAAGCCGCCACAGCCAGACATAAAAACAGCTTTTTTTGCCACGAGCAGTAGCTCTACTCAACAACCAAAAGTCTGCAGCCTCCTTTTGCTCTGGTATTTTATTTCATTCTTCACAAGTTTAAATCATAATGTTTTATTTTTAATTGTTTACTGTATATCGTGTTGTGACTTGCGACCGGAGCACCAAGGCAAATTCCTTGTATGTGTACATGCTTGGATAATAAAATGTATTCAATTCAATTCATTTTAAATAAAACCAATAAATAGTGATTGCCGTGTGATCTACCGGAAGATAGATCTACCGGAAGTTTTGTTGCGGTGAGAATAAAATGGAACATATTACCCTTCTATTTAGCTCAGCATCTTTAATTGCACCATGGAACTTAATTGTGGATAGTCCTTCATAACGAGTCAACAATAACTTGAATACAACAGTGTAGAATATACCTCCAGCTTTTTGTGTCTATCTCTGGTTTAAATCAGCATCTGCAGTTCCTTCTTACATATCTGCAGTTCCTTCCTACACATACTTTCTTGTCTCTTTGTACCTGGTTAGCTCTGGGATGTGGAAATATAAAGAATGCAGCAGTTATCAGCTACCCGTTGAAACGCATGGACAATTGGCGATTCTAGCAGTAAGAAAATGCTTAGGCATTAGCTGTGTTTAGCAAACTCAGGTAATTCAACTCCTGTGCATACTGACAGAAAGCCAGGCTTCTCAACTACAAATGCTGGGCAGATGAAGTCAACGAATTGGTGCCTGAAAGTATGAAGCAGCTGTCCGTTATGGGCGTTGAAGAAGGACAATAGACCGCCGGCACAGTCCGCCAAAACGCCAACGCTGGCTGGGAAATCTGTCAGCAGGACATCGTGCGACGTACTGTCGTGAAGAAATTCATATCTATGCCTAGTGGAAAAAACAGAAATGTTAACAAGGTAGCAAACTGAATGAAATGAACAGAATACAACTAAGCAACGACCACACAGAAAATGTGGGACACACAGGTGAATTACCATGATAAGTTCTAGGAGCAGAATTATGGCCCTGTCCCACGGTACGAGTTCATTCCAAGAGCTCTCCCGAGTTTGCCCTGATTCGAACTCTGAGATTTACGGTAATGGCCGCTCGTCGGTACTCGGGGCTCTCGTGGTCATTTTTCAACATGTTGAAAAATCTTCGCGAGTATTCCCGAGCTTACCTGCCGTTAGCGAGTCTTCCCGAGTACCTGCCGTTAGTGTTACGAGCCGCTAAGCGACGTCCCCGAGCTCCGACGTACCCGCTACGTTCATTCTCCGTGCTTGCCACAAGTTAGATTTTTTTTTAAACTCGGGAGAGCTCTTGGAATGAACTCGTACCGTGGGACAGGGCCATTAGGCTATTCGGACCATCAAGTCTACTCCACCATTCAATCATGACTGATCTATCTTTCCCTCTCATCCCCATTCTCCTGCCTTCCCCCCATTACCCCTGACACCCGTACTAATCAAGACTCTGTCGATCTTCTCCATAAATATATCCATTGATGGCTTCCACAGCCTTCGGTGGCAATGAATTCCACAGATTCACCACCCTCAGACTAAGGACATTCCAACCTCATCTCCTTCCTAAAGGTACGTCCTTTTATTCTGAGGCTGTGACCTCTGGTCCGAGACTCCACTAGTGGATACATCCTCTCCACACTCGTGGAAACATTCTATCCAAGCCTCTCCCTCTGGTCCCTTTATATCTTGGTACACGGGACCAATATTAAAGTCAAATCACTGTAAATTCAACATGATGAAGAGAAAATGCCAGCAATCTCACTTTTTTATATGTTTAAAACTGCTGTGGGAGGTGTGAAGAAACTCTTGGCATTGGAGCGAAGATCTGTTGGAAATATAATAATCCTAGACTGGAATAGTTACTCAGCGAATACTCTCAATGATGCAATAACCATTAACAGCAGATCGGTCCGCTGAAGGCCTGCTGCATAAAGGCACCTCTTAAATGAATAGACAATAGACAATAGACAATAGGTGCAGGAGTAGGCCATTTGGCCCTTCGAGCCAGCACCGCCATTCAATGTGATCATGGCTGATCATCCCCTATCAGTACCCCGTTCCTGCCTTCTCCCCATACCCCTGACTCCGCTATTTTTAAGAGCCCTATCTAGCTCTCTCTTGAAAGCATCCAGAGAACCTGCCTCCACCGCCCTCTGAGGCAGAGAATTCCACAGACTCACCACTCTCTGTGAGAAAAAGTGTTTCCTTGTCTCCGTTCTAAATGGCTTACTCCTTATTCTTAAACTGTGGCCTCTGGTTCTGGACTCCCCCAACATCGGGAACATGTTTCCTGCCTCTAGCGTGTCCAAACCCTTAACAATCTTATATGTTTCAATGAGATCCCCTCTCAACATTTCTAAACTCCAGAGTGTACAAGCCCAGCTGCTCCATTCTCTTAGCATATGACAGTCCTGCCATCCCGGGAATTAACCTTGTAAACCTACGCTGCACTCCCTCAGTAGCAAGAATGTCCTTCCTCAAATTAGGGGACCAAAACTGCACACAATACTCCAGGTGTGGTCTCACTAGGGCTCTGTACATGGACGGAAATACTGGGGTGGGGTGGGGGGACCTGTCCCCACCCATGTTTTGAGAGGTGGGGGACAATCCCACCCATGTTTTGTGAAACATGTTGCAGCAACGTACAAAACATGTTAACGTACAAACCGAAGCCTCCGAAGTCAGCCAGCTCCGTGATGGTAAGTCCACAGGCTCTGCAACTGAAAACCTCTCCCTATAGCTCACACCCTCTAGTCCTGGCAACATCCTCGTAAATCTTTCCTGAACCCTTTCAAGCTTGACAATATCTTTCCTATAACATGGTGCCCAGAACTGAACACAATATTCTAAATGCCGTCTCACCAACGTCTTATACAACTGCAACTTGACCTCCATACTTCTGTACTCAATACTCTGACTGATGAAGGCCAAAGTGCCAAAGGCCTTTTTGGCCACCTTATCTACCTGCGACTTGACCTTCAACGGACAATGCACCTGTACTCCTAGATCCCACTGCTCTACAACACTACACCAGAGGCCTACCATTTACTGTGTAGGTCCTGCCCTTGTTCGACGTCCCAAAGTGCAACCCCTCACACTTCTCTGTATTAAATTCCATCAACCATTCCTCCGCCCACCTGGCCAATCGATCCAGATCCTGCTGCAATCTTTCACAACCATCTTCACTATCGGCAAAACCACCCGCTTTTGTGTCATCAGCAAACTTGCTAATCTTGCCCTGGATGTTCTTTTATCTGCCTGCACAATATCCATATCCCTCCAATCCCTGCATATCTGCCTGCTTTAGACCTTAGAGACGCGGTGTGAAGACAGGCCCTTTGGTCCACTGAGTCCGTGCTGACCAGCCATCCCCGTACACTACCACTATTCTGCACACGAGGGACAATTTACAGAAGCCAATTAATGTACAAACTTGTATGTCTTTGGCGTGTGGGAGGAAACCGGAGAAAACCCACACGGTCGCAGGGCGAACGTGCTGAATCGTCCCGCAGTCAGGATGGAACCCGGGTCGCTGCCGCTGTAAGGCAGCAACTCTACCGCTGCACCACTGCGCTGCCCTATGCCTAGCAAACAGTTTTTAAAAATGCCACTATCATACCCATCTCAACCTCTCTAAAATCGCTTATTAAGAATAAGGGGTAGGCCATTTAGAACGGAGATGAGGAAAAACGTTTTCACCCAGAGAGTTGTGAGTCTGTGGATTTCTCTGCCTCGGAAGGCGGTGGAAGCCAATTCACTGGATGCTTTCAAGAGAGAGTCAGATAGAGCTCTTAAAGATAGTGGAGTCGGGGGAGATGGGAGAAGGCAGGAACGGGGTACTGATTGGGGATGATCAGCCATGATCACAGTGAATGGCGGTGCTGGCTCGAAGGGCCGAATGGTCTACTCCTGCACCTATTGTCTATTGCTACCTCCAGTAGCGCTTGCCAACCACTCTCCATCCTCTGTGTAAACAAACATGTCCCATACATCTCCTTTAAACATTGCTCCTCTCACCTTGAAACTGTGCCCTCTAGTATTTGATCTTTCCAGACTGTCTACTCTATTTATGCCTCTCATATTTATATATATTTCCATACTTTAATACAGCAAATGGTTGTATAGTTTACAGAGAATCCTGAGCATTAATGTAACCTGTAAAGTTAAATATAATCCTGCCTGGATAACTGGGATTTTCAGCATTATATTTCTTCCCATAACCCCTGACCCCCGAACTGATCAAGAATCTCTCTATCTCTGTCTTACAAATATCCATTGACTTGGCCTCCACAGCCTTCTGTGGCAAAGAATTCCACAGATTCTCCACCCTCTGATAAGCCTAGATTAAAGAAATTCCCCCACATCTCCATTCTAAAGGTATGTCCACTTATTATGAGGATATACCCTCTGGTTCTGGATTCTCCCACTAGTAGAAACATCCTCCCCACATCCTCTCTACACAAGCCTTTCGCTATTCGGTATGTTTCAATGAGGCCCCCCCCCTCCTCATCCTTCTAAACTCCAGCGAGTACAGGCCCAGTGCCATCAAACGCTCATCATATGTTAACCCACTTATTCCTGGGATCATTCTCGTAAACCTCCTCTGGACCCTCTCCAACACCAGCACGTCCTTCCTCAGATATGGGGCCCAAAATTGCTCACAATACTCCAAATGCAGTCTGGCCAGCGCCTTATAGAGCCTCAGCATTACATCCCTGTTTTTGTATTCTAGTCCTTTCGAAATCAATGCTAGCATTGTGTGGCCTTCCTCACTACCGATTCAACTTGCGAATTAACATTTTGGGAATCCTGCACCAGCACCCCCAACTCCCTTTGCACCTCCGATTTCTGAATTCTCACCCCATTTAGAAAATAGTCTATGCCTACTACCAAAATGCATGACTCCACACTTTTTGTTACACTATATTCCATCTGCCACTTCTCTGCCCACTCTCCCAACGTGTCCAAGTCCTTCTGCAGAGTCCCTGCTTTCTCTACACTACCTGCCCTACCACCTATTTTCGTGTCATCCGCAAACCTGGCCACAAAGCCTTCAATCCTCTCGTCTAAATCATTGATATACAACGTGAAGAACAGCGGCCCCAGCACCGACCCCTGCGGAACTCCGCTAGTCACTGGCAGCCAACCAGAAAAAGCCCTCTTTATTGCCACCCTTTGTCTTCTGCCATCCAGCCAACCTGCTATCCATGCTTGTATCTGCCCTTTGATACCGTGGGCACTCATCTTCCATAGCAGCCTCACGTATGGCACCTTATCAAGGGCTTTCTGAAAATCTAGGGACAACAACCTTTGCATCGCGCGATGATGGGAGTAAATAAATCCTTCATACCCTGCCGGCGTTGCATAATATCGCATGCACCAGGATGTGTTGCTTGTCCCCAGTGCATGGATGTCTGCGACAGGGTACACCACTCCAATCCTGTAGGCTTCGCACCGGTCAACCCTCACCTCCCAGTAGTGTCGGCCTCGAGCCGGTAACGTTTCTCCGAGAACAGCAGAGCACCTGTGGAAAGAGCGCAGTTACGCGCTGCTCCAGGAGACCAAGCGCCCGGACCGGACGCAGCCTGCAGCGGCACAGAGCAGCGGTGGAACGCGCTGGGCGGATTACAACCCGGCGCTATGAATATTGATTTCTCTAACTACCAGTAACCCTTGCATCCCCTCTCTCTCCACCCCTCCCCCACCCTAGTTCTTCAACTAGTTTCACTCTCCTCCTGATTAATGTTACTGGTTGTATGGCCTCGTTGTCAAGAACCATTAGAGTCACAGAGCCATAGAGTGATACAGTGTGGAAACAGGCCCTTCGGCCCAACTCGCCCACACCGGCCAACAATGTCCCATCTACACTGGTCCCACTTGCCTGCGCTTGGTCCATATCCCTCCAAACCTGTCCTATCCATGTACCTGTCTAACTGTTTCTTAAACGTTGTGATAGTTCCAGCCTCAACTACATCTTGTTCCACACACCCACCACCCTCTGTGTGAAAAAGTTACCCCTCGGATTCCTATTAAACTTTTTCCCCTTCACCTTGAACCTATATCCTCTGGTTCCTGATTCCACTACTCTGGGTAAAAGACTCTGTGCATCTACCCGATCTATTGCTCTCATGATTTTGTACACCTGTATAAGATCTCCTCTCATCCTCCTGCGCTCCATGGAATAGAGATCCAACCTACTCAACCTCTCCCTATAGCTCACACACTCTAGTCCTGGCAACATCCTCGTAAATCTTTCCTGAACCCTTTCAAGTTTGACAATATCTTTCCTATAACATGGTGCATAGAACTGAACACAATATTCTAAATGCGGTCTCACCAACGTCTTATCATTGTTACTTTTTTGTTTATCTTTCATTCATTTGTTCCATATCACTGTCTATATCTTTCGTTTCCCTTTCCCCTGACTCTCAGTCTGAAGAAGGGTCTCGACAACTGCAACATGAGCTCCCAACTTCTATACTCAATACTCTGACTGATGAAGGCCAAAGTGCCGGAAGCCTTTTTGACCACCTTATCTACCTGCGACCCGACCTTCATTCTATAGATCGACACAAAATGCTGGAGAAACTCAGCGGGACAGGCAGCATCTCTGGAGAGAAGGAATGGGTGACGTTTCGGGTCGAGACCCTTCTTCAGACTGAGAGTCAGGGGGAAGGATGAGAGGGAATCTCATTGAAACATATAAGATTGTTAAGGGCTTGGACACACTAGAGGCAGGAAACATGTTCCCGATGTTGGGGGAGTCCAGAACCAGGGGCCACAGTTTAAGAATAAGGAGTAAGCCATTTAAAACGGAGACGAGGAAACACTTTTTCTCACAGAGAGTGGTGAGTCGGTGGAATTCTCTGCCTCAGAGGGCAGTGGAGGCAGGTTCTCTGGATGCTTTCAAGAGAGAGCTAGATAGGGCTCTTAAATATTGCGGAGTCAGGGGATATGGGGAGAAGGCAGGAACGGGGTACTGATTGGGGATGATCAGCCATGATCACATTGAATGGCGGTGCTGGCTCGAAGGGCCGAATGGCCTACTCCTGCACCTGTTGTCTATTGTCTAAAGGGAAACGAGAGGTATAGACAGTGAGATAGAGAGAGATGTAGAACAAATGAATGAAAGATAAGCAAAAAAGTAACGATGAAGGAAACAGTCCATTGTTAGCTGTGGGCTCGGTGACAACGAGTTACAGACAATGAGACTCACCAGGACAACATCAACATTAGTGGGGGAGGGGCGGAGAGAGAGGGGATGCAAGGGTTACTTGAAATTAGAGAAATCAATAATCATACCGCTGGGTTGTAAGAATATTGATTTCCCTAACTTTAACCCTTGCTTTCCGTCACTCTCCGCCCCTCACAACTTCTCCGACTAGTTTCACTGTCCTCCTGATTAACTTTACTGATATTTGACTGTTTGTATGCCTCATTGTCACCTTCCCCTCAGCTAACAAAGTACCATTCTCCATCGAAGATGGACACAAAATGCTGGAGTAACTCAGCGGGACAGGCAGCATCTCTGGAGGGAAGGAATGGGTGACATTTCGGGTCGAGGCCCTTCTTCAGAAGTCTGAAGAAGGGTCTCGACCTGAAACATTCCTTCGCTCCATAGATGCTGCCTGTCCCGCTGAGTTACTCCAGCATTTTGTGCCTATCTTCGATGGAGAATGGAAGCCTAGAGCATTACATGGCCAGGCTGACCCTGCATCACTAAAGGACAACGGGCCTTTAGGGCCAGCAGCACTTAAAACAACTTGGACACTACAAAATGGTGCCAAAACCTGGTGATTCTTGTATATGGTCTTACTGGACTAATACCATACACTTGTAATACTTTACTAAACTGTATACAATAAAATAATTTCACTGTACCTCTGGACATGTGATAATAAAGAACCATTGAACCATTAATTACATGGAAGGTAGACAATAGACAATAGGTGCAGGAGTAGGCCATTTGGCCCTTCGAGCCAGCACCACCATTCAATGTGATCATGGCTGATCATCCACAATCAGTACCACGTTCCTGCCTTCTCCCCATATCCCCTGACTCCGCTATCTTTAAGAGCTCTACCTAACTCTCTTTTTAAAGCATCCAGAGAACCAGCCTCCACCGCCCTCTGAGGCAGAGAATTCCAGAGATTCACAACTCTCTGTGTGAAAAAGTGTTTCCTCATCTCCGTTCTAAATGGCTTACCCCTTATTCTTAAACTGTGGCCCCGGTTCTGGATTCCCCCTACATCGGGAACATGCTTCCTGCCTCTAGCGTGTCCAAACTCTTAACAATCTTATATGTTTCAATAAGATCCCCTCTCATCCTTCTAAATTCCAGAGCATACAAACCCAGCCGCTCCATTCTATCCACATATGACAGTCCCGCCATCCCAGGAATTAACCTGATGAACCTACGCTGCACTCCCTCAAAAGCAAGAATGTCCTTCCTCAAATGTGGAGACCAAAACTGCACACAATACTCCAGGTGTGGTCTCACTAGGGCCCTGTACAACTGCAGACGGACCTCTTTGCTCCTATACTCAATCCTCATATTCAAAGGTTTCAAAGGTCTTTTATTGTCACGTGTACCAATCAAGGTACAGTGATATTCGAATTTGCACTGACCTTTTAGAAACACAGCACGACAAAAGGCCCTTTGGCCCACCGAGTCCATGATGACCTTCGATCACCCGTACTCACTAGTTCTATGTTATCCCACTAACGCATTCACTCCTTGCAAACTAGAGGCAATTCACAAAGCCCAATTAATCGGCAAACGCTTTGGGATGTGGGAGGAAACCTGAGCACCCAGAGGAAATTTGTGGAATTCCCTGCCACAGAGGGCAGTGGAGGCCAAGTCACTGGATGGATTTAAGAGAGAGTTAGATAGAGCTATAGGGGCTAGTGGTATCAAGGGATATGGGGAGAAGGCAGGCACGGGTTATTGATTGGGGACCATTCATTGGTGATCAGCCATGAATCACAATGAATGGCGGTGCTAGCTCGAAGGGCCGAATGGCCTCCTCCTGCACCTATTTTCTATGTTTCTATGAAACCCACGTGGTTATGGTGAGAACGTACAAACTCCGTACAGACAGCACTTGTGGTCAGGAGTGAACCCGAGTCTCTGGCGCTGTGAGGCAGCAACTCTACCGCTGCGCCACCGTGCTGCCCTGTTATCCTCGAACCTTCTCATCAGCCCGCCGATACTTTCCTCCCCTCCCAAATGCTGGAACTTCTGTTGACTGCAAACTCAGTCTTAACTAGAAACATCGAGAACGCAGCTTGAGTTAGAATTAGGGATCATTTCTTTAGTCAGAGGGTGGTGTATCGGTGGAATTCATTGCCACAGAAGGCTGTGGAGGCCGTCAATGGTTATTTCTAAGGCAGAGATTGATAGATTCTTGATTAGTACGTGTGTCAGGGGTTATAGGGAGAGGGCAGGAGAATAGGGTTGAGAGGGAGAGATAGATCAGCCATGATTGAATGGCGGAGTAGACTTGATGGGCTGAATGGCCTAATTCTGCTCCTATCACCTATGAACATATGAATTTACTTATAAATTAAAATGTCCTAATGGTACAGTTGATGGAGAGAATGCTTCCTGATCCACTTTTGAAGAAGGAGTGAAGAGATTTTCAGTGCAAGCAGAATGTACAGGATAATTAATTGACACAGAATATGCACACAAAATGCTGGAGTAACTCATCGGGACAGGCAGCATCTCTGGAGAGAAGGAATGGGTGATGTTTCAGGTCGAGACCCTTCTTTAGACTGAGGGTCAGGGGAGAGAGAGGCACAGAGATATGGAAGGGTAAGGTGTGAAAACAGATCAAAGGGGACAGTGATCAAGGAAATGCTTCACAATTCCACTTTCTGAGTGCGGAGGTTTTCAGTGCAAGCAGAATGTACAGGCAGCATCTCTGGAGAGAAGGAATGGGTGACGTTTCAGGTCGAGACCTTTCTTCAGACTGAGACCTACATGACATGGAATATGTCTTTTGGCAGCAGGTTAAATTGTTGCAGGAACAGTCATATGACCTGCGGGCAGACTGTGAGGGAAACTGAATACCCGTGATTGAACCACCAGACGGCGGGCGGCCCAGAGGAGCCACTCTGATGAGGTAATGACTTGGCTCGCGGCCCTCGTGTTTGTCATCAGAGAATGAGTTACCTCAAGTCCATTGGGAAGACAGATATTCATCATTTCGGAAATTTATACCTCGGAAACTTTTTGGTGAAGAAACAAATTCTTTGTTACGCATTCCTTTGCTGGAGGAATAACGTGCCTATTGTGCTGTGCCTGCCTGCCTGTTCGCCATTACAGCAGAGCTATAAATGGTCTACTTTTAACAGTTGTGTAATGTCATTGATAGAGTGCTCATGCAATATTGCCGCAGGTTAGATACTGAATTATAACAATGCCAATTACCTGAAACTTTTTTAAGTACTTTCGCCGGGACTTTGAAATTACATTTATTAAAATTCCACGAATAATACTATAATTTAACGAGACTATCGAGGTACAGCGCGGAAGCAGGCCCCTTCCACCCACTGAGTCCGCGCCGACCAGCGATCACCCTGTACACTGGCACTATCCTGCGCACTGGGGACAATTTACAATTTGACCTGTATGCCTTTGGAGTGTGGGAGGAAACCGATGCACTCGGAGAAAACCCTCCTGGTCATGGGGAGAAGGTACAAACTCCGTCCAGACAGCGGCCGTAGTCGGGATTGAACCCGGGTCCCTGGTGCTGTGAGGCAGCAACTCTGCCGGTGTGCCACCGTGCCTGAATGATGTTGGTGAAATAGCTCCAGCGACCTGCAGAGCCCCTGGAATGAGCAGAGAGATACACTTGCACTCTTGGTCGCTACTTATCTGAACACACGGTGCTGGATAGACTCGGCTTGTACTCGCTAGAATTTAGAAGATTGAGGGGGGATCTTATAGAAACTTACAAGATTCTTAAGGGGTTGGACAGGCTAGATGCAGGAAGATTGTTCCCGATGTTGGGGAAGTCCAGAACAAGGGGTCACAGTTTAAGGATAAGGGGGAAGTCTTTTAGGAACGAGATGAGACAAAAAAAAATTCACACAGAGAGTGGTGAATCTCTGCCACAGAAGGTAGTTGAGGCCAGTTCATTGGCTATATTTAAGAGGGAGTTAGATGTGGCCCTTGTGGCTAAAGGGATCAGGGGGTATGGAGAGAAGGCAGGTACGGGATACTGAGTTGGATGATCAGCCATTATCATATTGAATGGCAGTGCAGGCTCGAAGGGCCGAATGGCCTACTCCTGCACCTATTTTCTATGTTTCTATGTTTCTATGGAGGAACGCAGCTGCTCAGGCAGCGTCTGTGGTGGGAATTGGAAGACAACATTTCAGGTCAGGACCCTTACTTCAGACTGGTCCTTCCACAGATGCTGCTTGATCTGTCGGGTTTATCCAGCACTTTTGTGCTTTGCTCCAGATCACCACCTCTATAGTTTTGTGCATGTCTTTGTTACTTATGTGGGTCTGCTGGGATTCAGCGAATGGACGGTCACTAGGAATGTCATAAGTTCATAAGTTGTAGGTGCAGAATTAGACCATTCGGCCCATCAAGTCTACTCCGCCATTCAAACATGGCTGATCTGTCTCTCGCTCCTAACCCCATTCTCCTGCCTTCTCCCCATGACCCCTGACACCCATACTAATCAAGAATTTGTCAATCTCCGCCTTAATAATATACACTGACTTGGCCTCCACAGCCGTCGGTGACAATGAATTCCACAGATTCACCACCCTCTGACAAATAAATCCCTCCTCACCTCCTTTCTAAAGCTACGTCCTTTTATTCTGAGGCTGTGGCCTCTGTTCCTAGACTCTCATGACCTGGAGATGGAGACTCCCAATCGACCTGAAGCCGAATTGCCGATGAAACTTCCTTGCAGCGCGGGAGGATAATAATAATAATAATGCATTTTATTTGCTGGCGCCTTTCTGGACACCCAAGGACACCTTACAGGACATAAAATCACAATAAATTTATCAATATTAAAATCCTATACAAAAGTCTCTAGGACACCTTACAATTTAACAAAGAAACATATAAACATATAATCAGAGTAAAATATGTTATAAAAACATCACAAATACATAAATTAAAAACAGAAATTTGATCCAAAGAAGACAACAACAAAATTCAGAAAACACAATATGTAGGGAGAGCAGCGGCACCCAAACCTCGCCAGCGTACACTCTCCCTTCCGACCGCCAGGATGAGGGGTGATCTTATAGAGGTGTACAAAATCATGAGAGGAATAGATCGGGTAACCGCACAGCCTCTTGCCCAGAGTAGGGGAATCAAGAACCAGAGGACATTGGTTTAAGGTGAAGGGGGAAAGATTTAATAGAAAGCTGAGGGGTAACTTCTTCACACAAAGGGTGGTGGGTGTATGGAACGAGCTGCCGGATGAGGTAATTGAGGCAATTACCTCATCCGGGCGTTTAAGAAACATTTAGACAGGTACATGGATAGGACAGGTTTAAGGGGATAAGGGCCAAAGGCAGGCTGGTGGAACTAGTGTAGCTGGGACATGTTGGTCGGTGTGGGCATATATGAGTCTATGACTATGAAACAAACACTGCCTTTTTAATAATCTTGTTCAGTTTCCCTTGTTTGGGTAATGTCGGGCCTCTGCTGGAGATTCCACCTCATTTAATCTTCCCCTTACTCCTATTTAATTGTTCTGTATGCTTGCTATCATGACACACCTGAGAGGATTGGAGGAAGATTTAAAAGCAGAATTGGAAATGAACGACTGGGACAGTCAGAGACACGAGAGTTCAGAATTTACCAAACGTGGAATGGATTTACTCCAGAATCACTCAACATAAAGACAGTCATTTGCTCGGAAGATAGGCACAAAATGCCAGAGTAAAGGGCCTGTCCCACTTAGCCGTCATTTGCGCGTAATTTACGCTACATCATTTACGCGTCGCGACGCAAGACGAGCGCGTGGTGACACGCACGTGATGCGCGCATGGTGCGTGGTGACAGCATTTTGGGATGAACAAAATCGTCGCGCGCCACCTGCGTGACGCGCAAATGACGCCCAAGTGGGACAGGCCCTTAACTCAGCCGGTCAGACAGCATCTCTGGAGAAAAGGAATAGGTGACGTTACGGGTCGAGACCCTTCTCAGACTGGTTCCTCCACAGATGCTGCCTGATCTGTCAGGTTCTACTGCACTTTCGTGCCTTGTCCCAGGTCTTTTTTCCCCAATATGCTTGCGATAGTCCTTTCAAAATTCAATTACTCTGTCCCTGCTTGCCTCTACCTACATTCAAATATCTCTCCAATTACTGTGTGGAAGTTACTATTAAATCAACTTCCACTGCCCATTGAGGCTGGGCGTTCCAGTAAATGACAAGCATGTGTAAGGAGTAACTGCAGATGCTGGTTTAAACCGAAGAGAGACACAAAATGCTGGAGTAACTCAGCGGGACAGGCAGCATCTCTGGAGAGAAGGAATAGGTGACGTTTCGGGTCGACAGCCTTCTGCAGACTTCAGATGGTCACCTATCCATGTTCTCCAGAGATGCTGCCTGACCCGCTGAGTTACTCCAGCATCTGCAGTTCCTTGTGCCTTTGTTCAAGTATGTCAAAAAGAGTGACTACAAAGCAAAAAATACCCGTAGATGCTGAAGAAAGATTAATAATAAAGGGCCATTGACCTCTCCCTATAGACTGGGCCTGTTGTGCTGATTATCTCTCGCCTCCTCCCTCGACTCTGACCAGAGACCCTGACAGTCCTTTCAGGTGAGGCAGAGGTTCACTCCCACCTCCTGCAACCTCATCTACTGTATCCAGTTCACTAGACACCACAGGATAGTCACCCAACTGGTTAAATATTGGACCAAAAGGGTGTCATAGAGTCACAGAGTAATAGAGTGATACAGTGGGGAATTCTTCTTCAGACAGACAAGCATACTCCCGGCCAACGTTTTTACTATCAGCCCTATTATCTCCACTTATGGTGCTGGCAAGTTTAGTTTGATACCGTCCTTCACAGATTAAATGTCCTCTTGAAATACAAGTTGGCCTTGTTTCGGTCAGGGATTTATGCTGCCTGGCCAGCTGACTTACTCCAGCATTTTGTGTCAATTTAAGGGATTTATTAAAGCTGTTAGAATAGAAAATTAGCAGGAGATGTTTTAATCCAATACTGCCCTTTTTCAAGATTCATTGTAAAAGAAAGGCTCCATCAAACCATCAAGTCCAATATAGTAAATCCTTACAATAGACAATAGACAATAGACAATAGGTGCAGGAGTAGGCCATTCAGCCCTTCGAGCCAGCACCGCCATTCAACGTGATCATGGCTGATCATCCACAATCAGTACCTCTTTGCTCCTATACTCAACTCCTCTTGTTATGAAGGCCAACATGCCATTAGCTTTCTTCACTGCCTGCTGTACCTGCATGCTTACTTTCATCGGCTGATGTACAAGGACCCCCAGATCTCATCGTATTTCCCCTTTTCCCAACTTGATACCATTCAGATAATAATCTGCCTTCCTGTTCTTGCCACCAAAGTGGATAACCTCACATTTATCCACATTAAACTGCATCTGCCCACACACCCAACCTGTCCAAGTCACCCTGCATCCTCATAGCATCCTCCTCACAGTTCACACTGCCATCCAGCTTTGTGTCATCTGCAAATTTGTTAATGTTACAGTTAATCCCTTCATCTAAATCATTAATGTATATTGTAAATAGCTGCGGTCCCAGCACCGAGCCTTGCGGTACCCCACTAGTCACTGCCTGGAGGACACAAGCAATCTTCCTGATATAGTAGTGGCCAGAGGATCTGGGGTGACGGAGGAACTGAAGGAAATCCACATTAGGCAGGAAATGGTGTTGGATAGACTGATGGGACTGAAGGCTGATAAATCCCAGGGCCTGATGTTCTGCGTCCCAGGGTACTTAAGGAAGTGGCTCTAGAAATCGTGGATGTATTGGTGATAATTTTCCAATCTTCTATAGACTCGGGATCAGTTCCTGTGGATTGGAGGATAGCTAATGTTATCCCACTTTTTAAGAAAGGCGGGAGAGAGAAAACAGGGAATTATAGACCAGTTAGCCTGACGTCGGTGGTGGGGAAGATGCTGGAGTCAATTATAAAAGATGAGATAGCCGCACATTTGGATAGCAGTAACAGGATCGGCCCGAGTCAGCATGGATTTACGAAGGGGAAATCATGCTTGACTAATCTTCTGGAATTTTTTGAAGATGTAACTAGGAAAATGGACAAGGGAGAGTCAGTGGATGTAGTGTACCTGGACTTTCAGAAAGCATTTGATAAGGTCCCACATAGGAGATTAGTGGGCAAAAGTAGGGCACATGGTATTGGGGGTAGAGTGCTGACGGATAGAGAAGTGTTTGGCAGACAGGAAACAAAGATTAACAGGTCCCTTTCAGAATGGCAGGCAGTGATTAGTGGGGTACCGGCAAGGCTAGCTGCTGGGACCGCAGCTATTTACAATATACATCAATGATTTGGATGAAGGGATTCAAAGTAACATTAGCAAATTTGCAGATGACACAAAGCTGGGTGGCAGTGTGAACTGTGAGGAGGATGCTATGAGAATGCAGGGTGACTTGGACAGGTTGGGGGATTGGGCAGATGCATGGCAGATGAAGTTTAATGCGGATAAATGTGAGGTTATCCACTTTGGTAGCAAAAACAGGAAGGCAGATTACTATCTAAATGGCGTCAAGTTGGGAAAAGGGGAAGTACAACGGGATCTGGGGGTTCTTGTTCATCAGTCTATGAAAGTAAGCATGCAGGTACAGCAGGCAGTGAAGAAAGCGAATGGCATGTTGGCCTTAATAACAAGAGGAATCGAATATAGGAGCAAAGAGGTTCTTCTGCAGTTGTACAGAGCCCTAGTGAGACCACACCTGGAGTATTGTGTGCAGTTTTGGTCCCCAAATTTGAGGAAGGACATTCTTGCTACTGAGGGAGTGCAGCGTTGGTTTACAAGGTTAATTCCCGGGATGGCGGGACTGTCATATGCTGAGAGAATGGAGCAGCTGGGCTTGTACACTCTGGAGTTTAGAAGGATGAGAGGGTATCTCATTGAAACATATAAGATTGTTAAGGGTTTGGATGCGCTAGAGGCAGGAAACATGTTGGGGGAGTCCAGAACCAGGGGCCACAGTTTAAGAATAAGGGGTAAGCCATTTAGAACGGAGACGAGGAAACACTTTTTCTCACAGAGACTGGTGAGTCTGTGGAATTCTCTGCCTCAGAGGGCGGTGGAGGCAGATTCTCTGGATGCTTTCAAGAGAGAACAAGATAGGGTTCTTAAAAATAGCAGAGTCAGGGGATATGGGGAGAAGGCAGGAACGGGGTACTGATTGGGTCTGCCATAACCAAAACCCATTATAAAGAGTTCCATGGGTTTACTGTATAGTACAATTGTTCTTTTCATGTGTTATTGCCTTTAGTATTTACTTACAGGAATAACTTGGAAACATGCCCCTCACACCAAAGAGTCCACACCGACCATCAATTTCTCGTCCACACTAGTTCCATGTTATCTCACTTTTAGTTTAGAGATACAGCGCGAAAACAGGTCCTTCGGCCTACTGGGTCCGCTCCGACCAGCGATCCCCGCACATTAACACTATCCTATGCCCACTAGAATTATTTTTTTTTACCAAGCCAATTAACCTACAAACCTGTACGTCTTTGGATGTGGGAGGAAACCGGAGTGCCCGGAGGAAACCCGCACGATCACGGGGAGAACGCGCAAACTCCACACAGACAGCGCCCGAGGTCTAGGATTGAACCCGGGGCTGTGGCTACTCACTCAGACAGTGGACTCTCACTCTCCATTGGCAGATCATCAAAGTGAATTACTGTCCCATCTTCAGACAACTGCATGTTTGGAGGGACTGTCTCTTTGTTCAGATGAAAGCGAGTACCTGTTCAGTAACAAATTATTTTATAAGAAGGTATTAAAACAATTCTTTTAACAACTTTTTAGTTTGGTTCAGCTTATGGTCACGTGTACCAAGGTCCAGTGAAAAGCTTTTGTTGCGTGCTAACCAGTCAGCAGAAAGATAATACATGATAATACATTGATGTACATGACAACTGTTGTTCGTCATGTACATCAATGATCTGGATGATGGTGTGGAAAATTGGATTAGTAAGTATGCAGATGATACTAAGATAGGTGGTGTTGTGGATAATGAAGTCCTTCAAAGTCTACAGAGAGATTTAGGCCATTTGGAGGAGTGGGCTGAAAGATGGCAGATGGAGTTTAATGCTGACAAATGTGAGGTGCTACATCTTGGCAGGACAAATCAAAATAGGACGTACACGGTAAATGGTAGCGAATTGAGGAATGCAGTTGAACAGAGGGATCTAGGAATAACTGTGCATAGTTCCCTGAAGGTGGAATCTCATGTAGATAGGGTGGTAAAGAAAGCTTTTGGTGTGCTGGCCTTTATAAATCAGAGCATTGAATATAGAAGTTGGGATGTAATGTTAAAATTGTACAAGGCATTGGTGAGGCCAATTCTGGCGTATGGAGTACAATTTTGGTCGCCTAATTATAGGAAGGATGTCAACAAAATAGAGAGAGTACAGAGGAGATTTACTAGAATGTTGCCTGGGTTTCAGCAACTAAGTTACAGAGAAAGGTTGAACAAGTTAGGTCTTTATTCTTTGGAGCGCAGAAGGTTAAGAGGGGACTTGATAGAGGTCTTTAAAATTATGAGCGGGTTAGACAGAGTGGACGTAGATAAGCTTTTCCCATTGAGAGTAGGGAAGATTCAAACAAGGGGACATGACTTGAGAATTAAGGGACAGAAGTTTAGGGGGAACATTAGGGGGAACTTCTTTACTCAGAGAGTGGTAGCTGTGTGGAATGAGCTTCCAGTGGAAGTGGTGGAGGCAGGTTCGATGTTATCCTTTAAAAATAGATTGGATGGGTATATGGACGGGAAAGGAATGGAGGGTTATGGTCTGAGTGCAGGTAGATGGGACTAGGGGGAAGTATTTATTTTTAATTAAAAAAAAAAATTAAAAAAAATGTTCGGCACGGACTTGAAGGGCCGAGATGGCCTGTTTCCGTGCTGTTATGGTTATATGGTTATATGGTTATTACAATCGAGCCATTCACAGTGTACAGATACATGATAAAGGAATAACATTTAGTGCAAGATAAAGCCCAATTAAAGATAGTCTGAGGTTCTCCAGTGAGGTGGATGGTACCTCCGATATGGTTTGATTTGACTGGGTAACTTGCAGAATAAGCTTAGTTTAGTTTAGTATAATTTATCGTACAGTGAAAAGCAAACCAGTCAACAGAAAGACAATATTACACTCGAGCCGACACAGTTTACAGATGCATGGTAAAAGGAATAACGTTTAGTGCAAGAGAAAGTCCAGATCAAAGATAGTCTGAGGTAGATAGTAGCTCAGGACCGCTCTTTAGTTGTTGATAGGATGATTCAGTTGCCTGACAACAGCTGGGTACAAACTGTCCCAACATCTGGAGGTGTGCGTTTTCACACTTCTGTACCTCTTGCCTAATGGGATAAGATTTACACATTTTCCAATGTGTAAAATGGGTGTTCTGGCCTGTTTTATTGTAGCGTAAATATTATTCTTTAATAATTTAATTTTAAAAAATTGATAACAAAAAAAGGTGTAAAATGGAGGCACAATGAAGTGACTTGAATTCTCCAATTTTAGGTAACTAACCTACAACCACATCCCCCCCCCCCCACCCCCTCCCTTTTATCCCCCTTCTCACATGGATTCACACCCAAATCTGTCCCCTTCCCCCTCTCCCGTAGTGTACTGGGATCGCTGGTCAGCACGGACTCGGTGGGCCGAAGGGACTGTTTCCGCGCTGTCTGTAAAGTTCAGTTTAGTTTCGAGTTACAGCGCGGAAACAGGCCCTTTGGCCCACCGAGTCCGTGCTGACCAGCGATCCCAGTACACTAACACCGAGGAAGAAGAGAGAAGGAATGGGTGACCCCGAAGAAGGGTCTCGACCCGAAACGTCACCCATTCCTTCTCTCCAGAGACGCCGCCTGTCCCGCTGAGTTACTCCAGCTTTTTTGTGTCTATCTTCGTCTTTGGAGTGCGGGAGGAAACCGGAGCACCTGGGGAAAACCCACACGGTCACGGGGAGAGCGTACAAACTCCGTACAGGCAGCACCCCATAGTCAGGATCGAACCCGGGTTCTCTGGCACTGTAAAAGGCAGCGACTCTACCGCTGCGCCACCACAGTCTAAAGTCTAAAATAGATAAAGGACTCATGCTTTTCGATTTCAAACAGTGCAACAAAATGCAGGATTCTCTCTCTCTTACTTTTAGTGGAAATCAGTGCAGGTTTGCTGATGTCACTAGGTCCAAGACTGTTCACAGCTTTAACAAAGAATAGGAAGTTCTCCATGGGCGGTAGGCCGACTGTCTGCTCACATCCTCGGATCCCTGCCACAGATCTGGAAGAAAAAATAACAAGCCAAATGGAAGTCGTAAAACCCGCAGTGTTACTAATGGTCCTGGATGCAAGCAGGGCCCGGTTTCTCTGGGACTGTCACCGAGCCAAAACTACTTCCCAACTTCCCTTTACTTAAGTCACGGAATGTAGACATTGCTGGCTTGGCCTTGCCTCGGGGCGTTGGCTCGAAGGGCCTGTTTCCGTGCTGTATCTCTAGCGTCTAAAGGTTTCTCCTCAACCTCTGGCGTTCCAGAGAACATAATACAAGCTTGTCCAACCTCTCCTCATACGCTCTAATCCAGGCAAAAAGTGCTGGAGTAACTCAGCGAGTCAGGCAGCATCTCTGGAGGACATGGATAGGTGACATTTCGGGTCGGGACACAGCTACAGACTGAATGATGTCGTTGTTACCATGTCGACGAGCAGTGATGAGCAAATGCTGCCCTTTTTGCTTCTTTCCTCTGATCGGCAATGATCACATTGCTTCTTTTTTATTTTCAAGTCAGAGTATAGAAGTGAGATCAACCGTTTGACCAAATGGTGCCAGCACAATAACCTGGCTCTCAACACCAGCAAAACCAAGGAATTGATTGTGGACTTTGGAAGGGGTAGGATGGGGATATATCAACGGGTCGATGGTGGAGAGGGTCAAGAGCTACAAATTCCTGGGCGTGCATATCTCTGAAGATCTCTCCTGGTCTGAGAACACTGATGCAATTATAAGGAAAGCACATCAGCGCCTCTACTTCCTGAGAAGATTACGGAGAGTCGGTATGTCAAGGAGGACTCTCTCGAACTTCTACAGGTGCCCACAGTAGAGAGCATGCTGACTGGTTGCATCATGGCTTGGTTCGGCAACTCGAGCGCCCAGGAGCGGAAAAGGCTGCAAAAAGTCGTAATCACCTCCCAGTCCGTCATCGGCTCTGACCTCCCTACCATCGAGGGGATCTATCGCAGTCGCTGCCTCAAAAAGGCTGCCAGCATCATCAAGGACCCACACCATCCTGGCCACACACTCATCTCCCCGCTGCCTTCAGGTAGAAGGTACAGGAGCCTGAAATCTGCAACATCCAGGTTCAGGAATAGCTCCTTCCCCACAGCCATCAGGCTATTAAACTCAACTCAAACTAAACTCTGAACATTAATAGCCCATTGCACTTTATCTGATTATTTATGTGTGTATATATATATATATTCAATAGTATATGGTCACACTGATCTGTTCTGTATTTATTTATGCCAACTATATTCTGTTGTGCTGAAGCAAAGCAAGAATTTCATTGTCCTATCTGGGACACATGACAATAACCTTTCTTGAATCATGAAGTGCTTGTGCATTCTGTCACCATCAATGCTTTCAAGCTGTGTAGGAAGGAACTGCAGATGTTGGATTAAACCGAAGATAGACACAAAAAACTGGAGTAACTCAGCGGGTCAGACAGCATCTCTGGAGAAAAGGAATGGGTGACATTTCGGGTCGAGACCCTTCTTCAGACTGAGAGTCAGGGGAAAGGGAAAACGAGAGATACGGAGAGCGATGTAGAGAGATATAGAACAAATGCTGCTTGCCGTTTCAGCGCCCAAAGAATAGCAAAACTGCAGTTGGCAGATTTAAAAGATCATCGACCAGCTTTACAAGTCTTGCAAGCTTAGCAGCTTTATAGAGCTGAATCAATCTGTTGTAGTCGCTGTTCTATTTTAATGTCCGGCTGACTGTGGAATACCATCCAGATCACAGAAGCTGGCATTTAAATGGGCAAGTTCAGCGTGTCCTCAACACCACACACCAACCTCTACACATGTGCCGCAGAAAGCATTTTATCGGGAAGCATCGCAGCACGGTTTGGGAACAGCTCCATCCAAGACCGCAAGGAATTGCAGCGAATTGTGGAGGCCGCCCAGACCATCGCACAAACCAACCTCCCTTCCATTGACTCCATTTACACCTCACGCTGCCTTGGCAAGGCCAGCAGCGTAATCAAGGACCAGTCTCACCCCGGCCACTCCCTTTTCTCCCCTCTCCCATCAAGCAAGAGGTACAGAAGTCTGAAAACACACACCTCTAGATTCAGGGACAGTTTCTTCCCAGCTTTTATCAGGCAACTGAACAGTCCCCTCATCAGCTAATGTGTGGTCCTGGCCTCCCATCTACCTCACTAGCAGGAAAAATGTTCCCAATGTTGGGCGAGTCCTGAACCAGGGGCCACAGTCTTAGAATAAAGGGGAGGCCATTTAAGACTGAGGTGAGAAAAAACTTTTTCACCCAGAGAGTTGTGAATTTGTGGAATTCCCTGCCACAGAGGGAGTGGAGGCCAAATCACTGGATGATCACTAACTCTCTCTTGAGTTAGATAGAGCTCTAGGGGCTAGTAGAATCAAGGGATATGGGGAGAAGGCAGGCACGGGTTACTGATTTGGGACGATCAGCCATGATCACAATGAATGGTGGTGCTGGCTCGAAGGGCCGAATGGCCTCCTCCTGCACCTATTTTCTATGTTTCTATTGGAGACCATCAAACTATCTTTAATTAGAGATAGACACAAACTGCTGGAGTGACTCAGCGGGTCAGACAACATCTCTGGGGAAAAGGATTAGGGAATGTTTCGGGTCGAGAAGGGTCTTCCTTTCCATCTACCAAATGCACCCTTTATATTATAGGGCTGCAGTGATGGCAATCAAAATACTGAGACAGCTAGATGCTGTACAACTGATCACAGAGACATACTACATAATGACTGTTGCCGCCGATAAAATAATTCTCGTCTCCATTGCTATTGAAATCACCGGATAAGCTGTTTGTAAAATAATTGCGGGATAAAAAGGCAAGTCTTCACAAACAGGATACGCAGAGTCTCTTGCCCAGAGTAGGGGAATCAAGGACCAGAGGACAAAGGTTTAAGGTAAAGGGGGAAAGACTTAATAGGAATCTGAGGGGTAACTTTTTCACACAAAGGATGGCGGGTGTATGGAACATAGGAGTTGAGTATAGGAGCAAGGAGGTCCTACTGCAGTTGTACATGGCTCTGGTGAGACCAAACCTGGAGTATCGTGCACAATTTTGGTATCCTACTTTGAGGAAGGACATTCTTGCTATTGAGGGAGTGCAGCGTAGGTTCACCAGGTTAATTCCCAGGATGGCGGGACTGACGTATGATGAAAGAATGGGTCGACTGGGCTTGTATTCACTGGAATTTAGAAGGATGAGAGGGTATCTTATAGAAACATACAATATTATTAAGGGATTGGTCAAGCTACATGCAGGAAAAATGTTCCCGCTGTTGGGGGAGTCCGGAACCTGGGGTCACAGTTTAAGAATAAGGGGTAGGCCATTTCGGACCGAGATGAGGAAAAACCTTTTCACCCAGAGAGTTGTGAAAGGAGAGCATGGAACTTGATGACATGGAGTTCCTAAAGGTATCTTTACCCTAGATTTGTTCATATTATAGATATGGTCACAACACAGCATCTTGATCTCCCTTCTTATCCGCAGAGATCGAAACTGAGCACAGTTTTGTGAATAAGGGGTGGGCCATTTAGGACGGAGATGAGGAAACACTTTTTCACCCAGAGAGTTGTGAATCTGTGGAATTCACTGGATGTTTTCAAGAGAGAGTTAGATAAAGCTCTCAGGGCTAATGGAATCAAGGGATTATGGGGAGAAAGCAGGAACGGGGTACTGATTTTGGATGATCAGCCATGATCATATTGAATGGTGGTGCTGGCTCGATGTGGGCCGAATGGCCTACTCCTGCACCTATTTTCTTTGCTTCTTTGTTTCTATGAATGAGCAGCCGGAGGAGGTAGTTGTGGCAGGTGCTATCGCAATGTTTAAGAAACAGTTGGACAGGTACATGGATAGGTCAGGTTTAGAGGGATATGGGCCAAACGCGGGCAGGTGGGACTAGTTTAGCTGGGACATTGTTGGCCGGTGTGGGCAAGTTGGGCTGAAGGGCCTGTTTCCACGCTGTATCACTTCTCGTCTCCGTCGCTATTGACATCACGGGGACAAACTGTTTATAAAATGACCGCGGAATTAAAAAAGCAAGACTTCACCAGCGGGAAGTTTAACCGACCTGAACTTCGACTTTTGAAGATCATTTTGTCTGTGGTACTCAAGGATAAAAGACTCGACCGCATTGAGATCCCCCGCGGTGGTCCAGCGGATGGTGGCGCTGTCCCAGCTCACCGTGCATTCGTCAGCATTGATCAAAGGAGCTGCTGGAACTGTGGAAACGACAAGTCAAAATTGGATTACAGACACAAAATACTGGAGTAACTCAGGGACTATCCCAACGTTTAAGAGACAGTCAGACAGGTACATGGATAGGACATGGACAGGTTTGGAGAGATATGGACCAAGCGCAGGCAGGTGGGACTGGTGTAGATGGGACATTGTTGGCCGAAGGGCCTGTTTCCACGCTGTATCACTCTCTGACTCTAACACAGCAGGTCTGGCAGCATCTCTGGAGACAAGGAATATTGGATTAGGCATCTCTCTGCCACGAACTTTGACATGCAATTTATTAATTTCTCAAAGAAAATTCTCACTACATTGGGAACACAGTGGCACAGCTGGTAGAGCTGCTGTCTCACACAGCCAGAGACCTGGGTTCGATCCTGATCACCAGTGGTATCTTTGTGGAGTTTGCATGTTCAATGGTTCAGTGGCGCTTTCTTTGTCGCAGGTGCAACTGCACAGTCAGATTCTCTCTGCATATTTACACATGTGGGCGCCGCCATGTTTTGGGGCCATTTCCAAAGTCCGGTTGGCCCGCACGCTTGGTCTACTGGAGCGGTTCCTGATCTAGGCGAGCCCCAGGCTCCTGCAGGGCCTTCCTCCATCACCCTCGACCGGATCGGCTCGTGAACCGACGTCCCTCTCCTCTCCCAGAGTAGGAGAATTAAGAATTAAGAGAGGGCATAGGTTTAAGGTGAGAGGAGAAAGATTTAATAGGAACCTGAAGGGCAACCTTTTCTTTTCAGAGGGTGGTGGGTATAAGGAACGAGCTGCCGGAGGAGGTAGATGAGACAGGTACTATAACAGCATTTAAAAGACATTGCTAGAGTTGTGCTTGTATAGTTCTAAGAAAGGTTTAGAGGGATATGGGACTAGCTTAGATGATTGGTATGGATGAGTTGGGCCCAAGTCTGTTTCAGTGCTGTATGCTTTAAGAATAAGGGCTAAGCCATTTAGAACGGAGACGAGGAAACACTTTTTCTCACAGAGAGTTACGAGTCTGTGGAATTCTCTGCCTCAGAGGGCGGTGGAGGCCGGTTCTCTGGATACTTTCAAGACGGGGATGATCAGCCATGATCATATTGAATGACGGTGCTGGCTCGAAGGGCCGAATGGCCTACTCCTGCACCTATTGCCTATTGTCTATTGTTTGACTCTCATAACCCATCAACTCCCCAGATTCTACCACCCATCCCCACACTGGAGGAATGTTACAGTGGCCGATTAATCAACCAACCTTCATCCTTTGGGACATCGGAGAATAAGGACGCTGGATGAAGCCCATGCACCACCCAGCACTGAAAATTGATATTTAATAAATATTGCCGTATAGTTAGAAAAATGGAAGGGGAGAAAGTGGCTACTTTCTATTGGCCCATGCTGGAATGCCTGACAGAGTAGGTTTGGTTTTAATTATGACGTTCCTTGCTGCCAAGATGCCTATTGGCATCGAGATCCATGCAACGGACAGTTGGATGAGATGCCTAGCAAGGCAGCCTTATGTGGCAATCCTGCAGTGAGAATCAGCCCTCGTACAAGCGAAGGGCAAAACAGGAAGGGCAAAAACTGCCCGGCACGGTGGTGCAGCGGTAGAGTCGCTGCCTTGCAGCATCAGATTCCTGGGTTCGATCCTGGCTACGGGTGCTGTCTATACGGAGTTTGTACGTTCTCCCCGTGACCTGCGTGGGTTTCCCCTGGGTGCTCCGGTTTCCTCCCACACTCCAAAGACGTACAGGTTTGCAGGTTAATTGGCTTGGTACAATCGTACATTGTCTCTAGTGTCAGTGTGCGGGGATCGCTGGTCGGTGCGGACTCGGTGGGCCGAAGGTCCTGTTTCTGCGCTGTATCTCTAAACTAAGACCAAACCGTTCTATAAGTTACCAGCAGCTCAGGGACCTTTAGTGGAGACAGGAAAATGCATTCAAGGTAGAAACATAGAAACATAGAAATTAGCAGGAGTAGGCCATTCGGCCCTTCGAGCCTGCACCGCCATTCAATATGATCATGGCTGATCATCCAACTCAGTATCCCGTACCTGCCTTCTCTCCATACCCTCTGATCCCTTTAGCCACAAGGGCCACATCTAGCTCCCTCTTAAATATAGCCAATGAACTGGCCTCGACTACCCTCTGTGGCAGAGAGTTCCAGAGATTCACCACTCTCTGTGTGAAAAAAGTTCTTCTCATCTCGGTTTTAAAGGATTTCCCCCTTATCCTTAAGCTGTGACCCCTTGTCCTGGACTTCCCCAACATCGGGAGCAATCTTCCTGCATCTAGCCTGTCCAACCCCTTAAGAATTTTGTAAGTTTCTATAAGATCCCCTCTCAATCTCCTAAATTCTAGAGAGTATAAGCCAAGTCTATCCAGTCTTTCTTCATAAGACAGTCCTGACATCCCAGGAATCAGTCTGGTGAACCTTCTCTGTACTCCCTCTATGGCAATAATGTCCTTCCTCAGATTTGGAGACCAAAACTGTACGCAATACTCCAGGTGTGGTCTCACCAAGACCCTGTACAACTGCAGTAGAACCTCCCTGCTCCTATACTCAAATCCTTTTGCTATGAAAGCTAACATACCATTCGCATGGTATATACTTGATGAGCTCTTGTTTAGATCAGCACGGTGGCGCAGCGGTCGAGCTGCTGCCTTAGAACGCCAGGGACACGGGCTCGATCCTGACCACGGGTGTTGTCTGTATGAAGTTTGTATTTTCTCCCTGTGACTGCGTGAGTTTTCTCCGGTTTCCTCCCACACTCCAAAGACATGCAGGTTTGGAGGTTAATTGGTTTCTGGAAATTGTGAATTGTCCCTGGCATTTAAGACACAACTAATGCACGGGGCGATGGCTGATCGGCGCGGACTGGGTGGGCCGAAGGACCCGTTTCCACGCTGTATCTTTCAACTAAACTAAACTAGAAGCAGCTCTGATGAAAGATCATCACCCCAATTCTCCCACTATCATGCCACCCTCTCCTCTCTGTCATTTGTTGCAGCAAACAGGAACAAACTGCTGGAGGAACTCAGCAGGTCAGGCGGCATCTGTGGAGGGAAACCTGTGGGGGGGCATTTTAGTTTGGGACCCTTCTTCAGACTGATGGCTCAGTGTGAAGAAGGGTCCCAATCCGAAATGTCGTCCGACCCACTGGATCCCAACAGCACTTTGTATTTTGCTCAAGGCTCCCGCGTCAGCAGTTTCTTGTGGCTGTTTGTCATTTATTGTAGCTCCATCACCTCTCAGCATGGATAAATCCTCCCCTCCCCACCCCCACCCTTTTCTCCCCTCTCCCTTCGCTGTGGCCCACCCGGAAACGCACACATTACACCCCCCACCCCCCACCCGCCCCCGTCCCCTTCCACCTGTATCCTTTCCCCTGGCTTCACATTCAACCCCTCTTCTCTCCATATCTGACATCTTTTTTATCTACTTTCCATCGCTGACATTCACCCACCCATCTGACAATCAAACCCCCCTCACCTGCATCCACCTATCATTTGTGTAGGAAGGAACTGCAGATGCTGATTTAAACCGAAGGTAGACACAAAATGCTGGAGTAACTCAGCGGGACAGGCAGCATCCCTGGAGAGAAGGAACGGGTGACGTGTCGGGTTGGTAGAAGGGTCTCGACCCTAAACGTCACCCGTTCCTTCTCTCCAGAGATGCTGCCTGTCCCTCCGAGTTACTCCAGCAGTTTGTGCTCCACCTATCGCTTGCCAGGCTTTGTCCTGCCCTCGCCTCTCTTCCAGCTTCCACCCCCTCCCCCTTCACCATTACAATCAGATTCAGATTCAGAAAACTTTATTGTCTGTGGTAACAGAAAATCTTCTTTGGCGTGGCTCAACATACAAACAGGACAATGTACTGATAAGCAGTCATACAACACAGATTTCTGCGAGCACACACCGTGTGTATAGATCTTAAAAGCAAGTATAAGGATTAAAAACTGTAAAAATAGACAAGATGAAAGTTGTGGACACGTGTAAAGTGACAGTGCGTCAGGGTTAATTTGTCCATTGTTCATTTTTTATTTAAGCTGTTTATGGCAATGGGTATGAATGAGTTTTTGTGGATGTTTTTCTTAGATAGGGGGACTTTATATCGGCGGCCTGATGGCAGAAGTTGGAAGGACTTGTGCAGGGGGTGGGTGGGATCCTGTGTAATGAGGTTGGCTTTCCTTTTAACTGCCTGGGTGTGAAGTACTGATAATTGATTTTGAGTTTTGCCAGTTATTTTGCTTGCTTGCTTGATGATCCGGGAAAGCTTTGATTTGTCTTTGACAGAGGTGAGGGTGAACCAGGATGTGATGTTAAAGGTGAGTACAGATTCTATAAGTGATTCAGTCTGAAGATCCCGACCCGAAAAACATCATCGCCTATCCACATGGTACCTTCCAGAGATGGTACCTGACCCACTGAATCACTCGGTAGACAAAAATGGTGGAGAAACTCAGCGGGTGAAGCAGCATCTATGGAGCGAAGGAAATAGGCGACGTTTCGGGTCGACCCGAAACGTCGCCTATTTCCTTCGCTCCATAGATGCTGCCTCACCTGCTGAGTTTCTCCACCATTTTTGTTTACCGTTGATTTTCCAGCACCTGCAGTTCCTCCTTAAACACTGAGTCACTCCAGCACTTTGGGCTTATTTTTCCCCCTCTGGGTAAGCTGCTCCATATTGAACAATGGAGAAGGGAAGTCAACCCCCCGTTTCTGTGGAATTCCCGCTCATAAATCAAAAGACATTATCACATCATGAATTTTCAACCATGTTACCTGAACGCACTTACCAGTTTGAATGGTCACTTTCTCACTGGGCAAACTGCACCCTGCGAAATTCACGGCCATCACCCAGACCAAATAACACCTACTGGGTTCCAGACTGTCCAAGGTGCAGTAACTTTCTTTCACTGCCATCTTATACTCTTCCGCTGTCGTCCCTTTGAAAAAAGAAACACCACCCATTAGATTCAGGGTGTCGTCAAATGCGGCCTCATATTTAACAACGAATTTGGCACGGTGGCGCAGCGTAGAGACACAGGTTCCATCCTGACTACAGTCGTTGTTTGCATAGAGTTTGCATGTTCGCCCTGTGACTGTGTGGGTATTCTCCGGGTGCTGCGGTTTCCTCCCACACTCCAAAGACGTGCAGGCTTGTAGATTAATTGGCTTTGGTAAAATTGTGTGTAGGATAGTGCTGGTGTACAGGTGATTGCTGGTCGGCACAGACTCAGTGGGCTGTTTCCATGCTGTATCTCTAAAGTCTAAAGTCACTGTTAATCTATTTATGGTTTAATTTATATTTATCCAATGCAGCTGCAGAAATTTATATTGGCCACAGGAAGAAAAGGTGGCCCTATTCAGCACTTATTTTGTAGTGTAGAATTTACCAACAATACTACCTTATATTAATGACCTCAGCAGTGAGAAAATAAGAAAATGCATATCTCCGCAGGCCATGATTGGAATTTTCAGTGCCACAGAAGTTGCCGGAACATGGACTCTCTCTCTGCGTGTAGTTCCAGAAGAGGATCTATTGTACTCATGTGTGGTGTGATTTGACTGGATAACATGCAGAACTAGTTTAGTTTATTGTCACGTGTACCGAGGCGCAGTGAAAAGCTTTTATTGCGTGCTAACCAGTCAGCGGAAAGACAATACATGATTACAATCGAGCCATTCACAGTGGACAGATACATGATAAAGGGGAATAATGTTTAGCGCAAGATAAAGGCCAGTAAAGTCTGATTAAAGTAGGCTGTGGGCCGAGGAGTTTTTTTGGTTTAGTTTCGTGACCCAACTCCCAGAACTATCTGAATTTTTTAACATATTGTGTAAAAATATTATATAAATCATACCTGAAACTCGTCAAGACCAAAACCTGCACATTTTAAAGAAATATGAGAAAAACCTCTAATTTTTTTAGTAGTAATTGCCCAATCAATGCACGTTTGACATTGAGGTCGGACGCAAATTGGCCAATCCCGCGCTTTGTTTTATGGTCGCTAAGCAGCGAGGACGCTGGGATCATGGCTGCCTCCTCATTACATCAATAGCAATAGCAAGGTTTCCAAGGAATAAAGGTAATGCTCACCTTGCTGATCATTTTGTTTTTCATTTGATTTATCTTTATAATGTTATAATGTGTACTGGTAAATAAAAATGATAAATAACAAACGTAGAGCTAGAGTCTGTCTGTCTGTCAGTCTGTCTGTCAGTCTGTCAGTCTGTCTGTCAGTCTGTCTGTCAGTCTGTCTGTCAGTCTGTCTGTCAGTCTGTCTGTCAGTCTGTCTGTCAGTCTGTCTGTCAGTCTGTCTGTCAGTCTGTCTGTCAGTCTGTCTGTCAGTCTGTCTGTCAGTCTGTCTGTCAGTCTGTCTGTCAGTCTGTCTGTCAGTCTGTCTGTCAGTCTGTCTGTCAGTCTGTCTGTCAGTCTGTCTGTCTGTCTGTCTGTCAGTCTGTCTGTCTGTCAGTCTGTCTGTCTGTCAGTCTGTCTGTCTGTCTGTCAGTCTGTCAGTCTGTCTGTCTGTCAGTCTGTCTGTCAGTCTGTCAGTCAGTCTGTCAGTCAGTCTGTCTGTCAGTCTGTCAGTCTGTCTGTCTGTCTGTCAATCTGTCTGTCGGGCCGTCGGTGGTGAGCGTTGGGCCGGCCCTCCACCGGGAGGTGAGCGTTGGGCCGCCAAGAGGTGAGGGTTGGGCCGGGTCTCCGGTGAGTGCTGCGAGGAGTCGGTCGGGCCGTCGGCCGGCCGGCCGGTGTTGCAGCGAGTGAGCGGGCGGTCTGACGGAGCCGGCGCTATCTTGGTGCTGAAGGCGGCCCGGGCGACGTGCAAGGCAGTGCTGCCCTCCTCCATCGCCACCACCAGAAGGGCATGCTGGCCAAGATGGACGCACTGCGGGGCCACAGTACGGAGCCCGCAGCCGGTCCCAAAGCGGCTCCAGCTCCAGCCTTGGGCAGCTCTGGGAGGGGGGCGAGTTAGCGTTAGGGGGCATTTTCCTGCCTTAGCCGTACCCCATCCTGGCACTGCCCCTGTCCCACTATGGCCGTGACCCCCACTCTGAACACTGGCACTCAGTGGGGTTCAGTAAACGGGGGAACCCAGAAGAACTGCCCTGACCTATTAATTAGGCTGGTTCAGGAGGACCTCTGCGGCAGTCTCATTAAACAAAAACCTCACAATTATATTCATTATATTATTTTTATAGAATACAATTATACATAATTATATATGATTACAGTCATATTCACATCATATATATATATATATAGATGGTATAATAATATATAGTTTAAATAGACTGCAACACGGAAATAGGCTCCCCATGTTGCAATATGGGCATTGGACACTAGATGGCGCTTACTTTTCCGATCTCATTTTCTAATTAGCTTAATGAATTAATGTGCAACTTTTGGCACTGACGAGTTATGACATCCTTCTCAATTATATTTCATCTAAATCTGTGCAAAATATCATGTCGTTCCAAGACGTGGGTCACAAAAATGGATTTCTAGACACATTTTTGATGCTCGGCCCACAGCCTAAAGAGAGTCCGAGGTCGATAGCAGCTCAGGACCGCACTCTGGTTTGTTGGTAGGATGGTTCAGTTGCCTGATAACAGCTGGGAAGAAACTGTCCCTGAATCTGGACACTTCTGAATCTGGATCTGGAACTGTCCCTGAATCTGGACTTTTTCACACTTCTGTACCTCTTGCCTGATGGGAGAGGGGAGAGGGGAGAAGAGGGGGTGATTATGCTGCTGGCCTTGCCGAGGCAGCGTAAAGTGTAGATGGGGTCAATGGACGGGAGGTTGGTTTGTGTGTTGGTCTGGGCTACGTTCACAATTCGCTGCAATTTCTTGCGGTCTTGGATGGAGCTGTTCCCAACTTTTCATTGTATTTCTGTACACGTGACAATAACACACAAAACAAAAGCTAAGCGACATTTCTTTGGGATAAAGACATATAAATGTACCTAGAAAGAACAAAGGTAAGGAACCAATAGACAATTGGTGCAGGAGTAGGCCATTTGGCTCTTCGAGCCAGCACCGCCATTCAATGTGATCATGGCTGATCATCCCCAATCAAGTACCCCGTTCCTGCCTTCTCCCCATATCCCCTGAACCTTTCTACAATGTTTGGCAGCTCACTAACAAAGAAAGAGCAACGGTAATCTTCCACTTCCAGTGTCTGCATTTGTAAGACAAGATGAGAAACCACTGGAAATACTCAGTTACTCAGATCACATCCACAGCAGGAGAGACTGATAAATGACTATCCCTTTGGAGCTACTAATGCTGGGTCATTGCTTGAAACATTTGCAGCCTTCTTTCATTCGTTCATAAGTTCTCGGACCAGTCAGCCCATCAAGTCCACTCCGCCATTCAATCATGGCCCAGTGGACGACATCGTCGGGAGCTCGCAGGTCACAGGTTGGTGACCTGTTTTCCCGGAGCTCCCGCAACAACAGCTTCGTCCGTTGGACTGGAGGGCGGCAGCTTCGGCAGCTTCGACCGCCCCAGGCCGCGGAGTTTGAACCGGCCCGTTCGCGGAGCACGGATTCAGCCGCGGGGCTTGCTTACCATCACCCGGCGGGGTCACAACATCGGAGGCCTGGATCGCCTCAGTGCAGAGGGAGAACAAGGAAGGAAGAGACAGGGACTTTAAGACTTTTGCCTTCCATCACAGTGAGGAGGTGCCTGGTGAACTCATTGTGGTGGATGTTAAATTTGTGTTTATTGTGTGTTTTTGTTATTTTATTGTCTGAATGACAATAAAGGATACTTTACTTTACTTTATCTATCTCTCCCTCCTAACCCCATTGTCCTGCCTACTCTCTGTCAATCTCTGTCAATCTCTGCCTTAAAAATATCCATTGACTTGGCCTCCACTGCCTTCTGTCGCAATGAATTCCACAGATTCACCACCCTCTGACTAAAGAAATTCCTCCTCATCTCCTTTCTAAAGGTGCATCCTTTTATTCTGAGGCTGTGATGACTCTCCCACTAGTGGAAACATCCTCTCCACATCCATTCTATCCAGGCATTTCACTGAGTTTCAATGAGGACTCCCATCATCCTTTTAAACTCCAGCGCACAGGCCCAGTGGGGCATTCTTGCAACAGCGTTGTACGTATCATGCTTCAGAATCTATCGGGGGTCACCTTTCAGAATGAGGTCTATGGCATACTTACCCATAAAATAACAACTCAAATATACAACATGGCACGAAGGTTCACATGGTACCGTGAGGATCGACACGGGCAAACATGACCATAAGTGAGACAGCAATTTATAAAGAAAATGCAGCCAACCTGAAGGGGACATCTCTCAATATAGAACCAAGTGTGTATATAGAGGGCTGCTGGAGAGATGACAAAGATGACTCAGACAGAGTATATTAAAAAATCTCCAAGTTTCTTACTGTATCTCTGTATGTGACAATAATAAACTCAACACAGCAATATTCCAGATTTCCAGCTTCCTAGAATCTTACTATAGCTTGTCAGGCTCATTAGGACAAATAGATAATTCGACAAAGAACCTCATGTGACAATATTATTAGTCACATGTATTGTATATCACGGCAATTACTGCCGGCTGTAGGTATTGAAGATTGTTAATGTATTGAAGCAAACATGTCCAAAACTGGACACTGTTCAATGGACGTAACGATGGCGCAGTGGGTAGATCCCGCCGCCTCGCAGTGCCAGAGACCCAGGTTCGATCCTGACCTCATGTGCTGTCTGTGTGGAGTTTGCATGTTCTCCCTACGACCACATGGATTTTCCCCCGGGTGCTCCGGTTTCCCCCCACAACCCAAAGACGTGTGGGGTTTGTGGGTTAATTGGCCTCTGTAAAATTGCCCCTGGTGTGCAATGGAGTGGATGAGAAAGTGGGATAGCATAGAGCTCGGGCGAACGAATGATCGATGGTCGGCGTGGACTCAGTATTTGTTTTAGGTTAGTTTATTATCACGTGTACCAACTTCCCTCCAGGGATGAATAAAGTTTGATCGTTTCCTATCGTATCATACCGAGGTATAGCGAATGGCTTTAGTTGCATGCTGACCAGTCAGCGGAAAGACAATGCATGATTACTATCGAGCAATCCACAGTGTAGAGATACATGATCAAGGGAATAATGTGAATAACACTTAGTGCAAGGTAAAGCCACTAAAGTCAGATCAAAGACAGTCCGAGGGTCTCCAATGCGGTAGATAGTAGTTCAGGACCGCTCTCTAGTTGTGATAGGATGATTCAGTTTCCTGATAACAGCTGGGAAGAAACTGTCCCTGATTCTGGAGGTGTGTGTTTTTCACATTTCAGTCCGTCTTGCCTGATGGGAGAGGGGAGAAGAGGGAGTGTGAGCATGCAGGTACAGCAGGCAGTGAAGAAAGCCAATGGCATGTTGGCCTTCATAACAAGAGGAGTTGCGTATCGGAGCAAAGAGGTCCTTCTGCAGTTGTACAGGGCCCTAGTGAGACCACACCTGGAGTACTGTGTGCAGTTTTGGTCTCCAAATTTGAGGAAGGACATTCTTGCTATTGAGGGAGTGCAGCGGAGGTTCACGAGGTTAATTCCCGGGATGGCGGGACTGTCATATGTTGATAGAATGGAGCGGCTGGGCTTGTATACTCTGGAATTTAAAAGGATGAGAGGGGATCTTATTGAAATATAAGATTATGAAGGGTTTGGACACGCTAGAGGCAGGAAACATGTTCTTGATGTTGGGGGAGTCCAGAACCAGGGGCCACAGTTTAAGAATAAGGGGTAAGCCATTTAGAACGGAGATGAGGAAAAACTTTTTCACACAGAGGGTTGTGAATCTGTGGAATTCTCTGCCTCAGGAGGCGAATTCTCTGTATGTCTTCAAGAGAGAGCTCTTAAAGATAGCAGAGTCAGGGGATATGGGGAGAAGGCAGGAACGGGGTACTGATTGTGGATGATCAGCCATGATCACAATGAATGGCGATGCTGGCTCGAAGGGCCGAATGGCCTGCACCTATTGTCTATTGAGACTAGTCCTTGATTATGCTGCTGGCGTTGCCCATGAATCGGGAGGTGTGCGTTTTCCCCACTTCTGGACCAGTGGGCTTAAGGGCCCGTTTCCATGCTGTATCTCTAAAACTCTAACCATAGTCGGGATCTCACCACTTGCGTCTCTGCTTCCCTCAGATTGATCCATGCAGAAAACCTGGAAGTAATCGATGACATCGTCCTCCGCCACGGTCCAGTAGACTGTTATAGTTGTGCTCGTTGCAGTATTGGGTTCCTGGGGAACAACTGTCGGAGAATGGGGAACTGGAAAAAAAACAATAAAAATCCTGTGAAAAAAATTAAAGATTTTATGTATTCAAAAACACATCATCCTGTGAAATATTATTGAAATTTGAACGGGAAAGTTCTTTTTTACGGAGAGAGGCGGGGGCCTGGAACGCATTGCCAGGAGAGGTGGTGGAGGCAGTTATGATAGTGGTGTTTAAGATAGTGGTTTGTAGATAGGCTCATGGATATGCAAGGAATGGAGAGATATGTAGTAGAGCTAATAGGACATGATGTTTCAATCCCTGTAGTAAGTCGACACTCTTGCTATTTGCAGTGGGATTGGAGTGGTGAAAGGTAGGGTAGGTACATCATCGGGGTCATCAGGTGGGCACCCTCCTTCTTTGACGTTTCATTGATCAGCCCACAACATCTCCAGAGGGCTCAAGGGTGATACCTGGCGTCCCGGGTATACCCCCCTCAATTCCATACCCTCCTGTCTTCATCTTGCAGCCCAATTGTTATCTCTCCTTTTGAGGAGAGATCATGTACAGGCAGATGAGATCATTTTAACTAGGCATAATGTTTGGTCCGAACATTGTTGGACTGAAGGGCCCGTTCCAGTGCTGTACTGTTCTATGTTCTATCTATGTTCTAAGATAAACTAACCTCCTCTGTCTGCACATGGTCCTTATATCCCCGCTCCCTGCATAACCATGCACATATCTAAAAGCCTCTTGAATTTTACACAGCCATCATCCAAAGCATGCTCACTTCATCAATAACAGTTTGGTACAGCAGTTTAGACACTCACTCCCGTAATAAACTACAGCGCATTGTCAACAAAGCATCCAAAATCATCAGCACTCCCCTCCCATCAATAGAATCACTCAATCTCAAACGGTCCGTGTCAAGGGTGAAGAAAATCATTTCTGATCCCTCTCACCCAGCTCACCACATCTTCCACCTGCTGCCGTCAGGAAGGCGCTACAGCTCACTGCCCGCCAAAACAACACGATTTAAAAACAGTTTCTACCCATATGCGATTCGAACTCTGAACACTCTATGACAACATCACATAGCCACCTCGTGCATGTACTGTATACTGTATGTTGTTGTGTTTTATGTTATGTTTGACGGGAATCAGCCTATTGTGTAACATCCTGTACTGAACATGAATTCCACCAGCTTGACTGTGTGGTCATTAAATAATCTGAATCTGAATCTGAATCTGAATGCCACGATTGAATATGCCTCCACCACCACCCTGAAAGTGGCATCACAAGGCTTCTGGCATATTGGCGCATTCCTCAACCAGGATATTGAGTATAGAAGTTGGGATGTAACGTTGCAGTTGTACAAGATGTGGGTGAGGCCGCATTTGGAGTACAGCGCTCAGATTTGGTCACCCTGCTACAGGAAGGATGTCATTAAGCTTCAAAGAGTGCAGTGACGATTTACAAGGATGTTGCCAGGATTTGAGTGTCTGAGCTATAAGGAGAGGTTTGGCAGGCTGTGACTTTATTCCATGGGATACAGGAGATTAGGGGGGGATCTTATGGAGGTGTATGAAAACATGAGGGGAATGGTAGGGAAATTATTAACTTGAGGATATAGGTTTAAGGTGAGAGGGAAAGATTTAATAAGAACCTGAGGTCAATGTTTTCACCCAGAGTGTGGTGAGTATATGGAACAAGATGCCAAAGGAACCCGTTGTGGCAGGTACTATTACAACATTTAAAACACATTTGCACAAGTACAAGGAGAAGAAAGGTTTAGAAGAAGGAAGGACATTATAGCCATAGAGGGAGTGCAGAGAAGGTTCACCAGACTGATTCCTGGGATGTCAGGACTGTCTTATGAAGAAAGACTGGATAGACTTGGTTTATACTCTCTAGAATTTAGGAGATTGAGAGGGGATCTTATAGAAAATTACAAAATTCTTAAGGGGTTGGACAGGCTAGATGCAGGAAGATTGCTCCCGATGTTGGGGAAGTCCAGGACAAGGGGTCACAGCTTAAGGATAAGGGGGAAATCCTTTAAAACCGAGATGAGAAGAACTTTTTTCACACAGAGAGTGGTGAATCTCTGGAACTCTCTGCCACAGAGGGTAGTTGAGGCCAGTTCATTGGCTATATTTAAGAGGGAGTTAGCTGTGGCCCTTGTGGCTAAAGGGATCAGAGGGTATGGAGAGAAGGCAGGTACGGGATACTGAGTTGGATGATCAGCCATGATCATATTGAATGGCGGTGCAGGCTCGAAGGGCCGAATGGCCTACTCCTGCACCTAATTTCTATGTTTCTATGTTTCTAAGAATACGGGCCAAACGTGGGCCAATGGGACTAGCATAGATAGGGCAGCTTGGACAGCATGGGCCGAAGGGCCTATTTCCGTGCTGTATGTTTCTAATATCACCCCTGACAGCACGTTCGAGCAACCACCACCCTCCGTGTAAAAAACTTTCCCCACGCATCTCTTTCAAACTTTGCCCCTTTCACCTTAAAGCTAATGAGGGCGGCACAGTGGTAGAGTTGCTGCCTTACAGTGCCAGAGATCCAGGTTCAATCCTGACTACGGGTGCTGTCTGTTCGGAGTTTGTACGTTCTCCCCGTGACCTGCGTGCGTTTTCTCCGATACCTTCGGTTTCCTCCCACATTCCAAAGGCGTACAGGTTTGTAGATTAATTGGCTTGATGTAAATGTATAATTAAAATGTCCCTAGTGTTAATGTACGGGGATCGCTGGTCGGTGTGGATTCGGAAAAGCTCATGGAACGTAGTTAATTGACAATAGGCAATAGGTGCAGGAGTAGGCCATTCGGCCCTTCGAGCCAGCACCACCATTCACTGTGATCATGGCTGATCATCCACAATCAGTACCCCGCTCCTGCCTTCTCCCCATATCCCCTGACTCTGCTATCTTTAAGAGCTCTATCTAACTCTCTCTTGAAAGCATCCTGAGAATTGACCTCCACTGCCTTCTGAGGCAGAGAATTCCACAGATTCACAACCTTCCAGGTGAAAATGTTTCTCCTCATCTCCGTTCTAAATGGCTTACCCCTTATTCTTAAACTGTCGCCCCTGGTTCTGGACTCCCCCAACATCGGGAACATGTTTCCTGCCTCGAGCGAGTCCAAAACCCTTAATAATCTTATATGTTTCAATAAGATTCCCTCTCATCCTTAAAAGACTCCCAAAAGACGTGAGAACTCCTGTGTTCTGAACTGAATTTGCTGGATTGCAAATAGTTTGAAGAAATATTTTGTGGTTAATTGGCAAGATTACTGTATTATACCATTGAGGCCAAAGCTGTGATATTAATGAGGAGGAAGAATGGCTCTGGGGGAGTTGAAAACGATGGCAAAACCAGGAAAGGTTCCTCAGGCTCTCAATGAGTGGTGAAAGAGACGGCGTCATTGGCAAGTCAGCAGCTGGGAAATATCGAGTCTAATCACCCCCTCTTACCCACCTCCACCCACCCCCCTACCAATCTAATCACCACCTCCACCCACCCCCCAACAAAACGCTGCCATCTTCACGCACTGTTGCATTTTGTCTCTATCGTCGGTATAAACCAACATCTGCAGTTCCTTCCTACACTTTATAGACAAAAGGGTGCAGGAGTAGGTCATTCGGCCCTTCGAGCCAGCACCGCCATTCAAAGTGATCATGGCTGATCATCCCCAATCAGTACCCCGTTCCTACCTTCTCCCCATATCCCCTGACTCCGCTATCTTCAAGCGCCCTATCTAACTCTCTCTTGAAAGTGTCCAAATATAATGTACAGTATATCTGATTTGTTTGGATAGCATGCCAAATAAAGCTTTTCACTGTACCTGTTTAGAACATGTTTAGTTTAGTTTAGCTTGTAGAAACAGGCCCTTCGGCCCACTGAGTCCGCACCGACCAGCAATCCCCGCACATTAACACAATCCTACACCCACTAGGGACAATTTTACATTTACACCAAGCCAATTAACCCGCAAACCTGTTCGCCTTTGGAATGTGGGAGGAAAACAAAGATCTCGGAGAAAACCCACGCGGTGATGGGGAGAAGGTACAAACTCCGTACAGGCAGCACCCGTAGTCAGGATCGAACCCGGGTCTCTGGTGCTGTAAGGCGGCAACTCTACCGCTGAGCCACTGTGCTGCCCTCTTGTGAGAATAATAAACCTAAACCTACACTAGGCCATTGTGACCTTATAGTTTAACTAATGCATTTATATTTGTCTATTCATTTTGCTGCTTTCCAGATAGCAGCAAAATAATAATGCTTCCTGCAAAGCAGAAATTCACTGCTTACCCCTTTCATCACATCCTCAATTGTGTTAATTTTCGCACTGTCCCAACATCCTCAAACCACGCATGATACCCGCACCTAACGAGAAAAGTTTCTCTGCAGTAATGACACTATGTAGCCAATAAACGTTAATCGTAGTACCAGGCAGGTTTTTCAAGGACTCAAATCCGCATCTTGAAGATTTGATTGCAACGTCTTCAAAGGAGGAACACCATTTTGGCTTCAGATCCAGAGAAATGGCAGCCTCAAAAGCGGATATCACGCTGTAAATAGATGATCGTTCAACAGTTACACGTAATTCACTTTGGCTAATCGCAGTTAGTTGATTATTAGCAGTAAGTGTCTATCAGAATCTTATCATTTTATAATCTCGACACTAAGCTGGGGGGCAGTGTTAGCTGTGAGGAGGATGCTAGGACACTGCAAGGTGACTTGGATAGGCTGGGTGAGTGGGCAAATGTTTGGCAGATGCAGTATAATGTGGATAAATGTGAGGTTATCCATTTTGGTGGCAAAAACAGGAAAGCAGACTATTTTCTAAATGGTGGCCGACTAGGAAAAGGGGAGATGCAGCGAGACCTGGGTGTCATGGTACACCAGTCATTGAAAGTAGGCATGCAGGTGCAGCAGGCAGTGAAGAAAGCGAATGGTATGTTAGCTTTCATAGCAAAAGGATTTGAGTATAGGAGCAGGGAGGTTCTACTGCAGTTGTACAGGGTCTTGGTGAGACCACACCTGGAGTATTGCGTACAGTTTTGGTCTCCAAATCTGAGGAAGGACATTATTGCCATAGAGGGAGTGCAGAGAAGGTTCACCAGACTGATTCCTGGGATGTCAGGACTGTCTTATGAAGAAAGACTGGATAGACTTGGTTTATACTCTCTAGAATTTAGGAGATTGAGAGGGGATCTTATAGAAACTTACAAAATTCTTAAGGGGTTGGACAGGCTAGATGCAGGAAGATTGTTCCCGATGTTGGGGAAGTCCAGGACAAGGGGTCACAGCTTAAGGATAAGGGGGAAATCCTTTAAAACCGAGATGAGAAGAACTTTTTTCACACAGAGAGTGGTGAATCTCTGGAACTCTCTGCCACAGAGGGTAGTCGAGGCCAGTTCATTGGCTATATTTAAGAGGGAGCAAGATGTGGCCCTTGTGGCTAAAGGGATCAGAGGGTATGGAGAGAAGGCAGGTACGGGATACTGAGTTGGATGATCAGCCATGATCATATTGAATGGCGGTGCAGGCTCGAAGGGCCGAAGGGCCTACTCCTGCACCTAATTTCTATGTTTCTATGTTTCTATGAAACGTCACCTATTCCTTCGCTCCATAGATGCTGCCTCACCCGCTGGGTTTCTCCAGCATCTTTGTCTACCTTATAATTTTTCAGTCTTTGTTCGCCTATTCCATCCCACTGACAATGCAGAGATGGTGAAAGGTCATTGAACTGTTAACTATGTTGAGTTGAGTTAAGTTGAGTTTAGAGATACAGCGTGGAAACAGGCTCTTCGGCCCACCAAGTCCACGGCAACCAATGGTCACCTTTATCCTGTTTCACATCCTAAACACCAGGGACAATTTACAGAGGGCCAATTAACCTACAAACCTGCTCATCTTTGGAGTGTGGGAGGAAACTGGAGCACCCGGAGAAAACCCACGCAGGTCACAGGGAGAACGTACAAACCCTGTACAGACAGCACCCGGAGTCAGTATCGAACCCAGAGTCTCTGGTGCTGTAAGGCAGCAAATATACCTATGCGCCACTGTGCCGCCCTTTGTTTCCTGCTCCTGCTCCTGTTTCCTGTCTGACCCACTGAGCATTTCCAGCGGGTTCTGCCATTTGCCAAAAGATATTTTGTTTTATCAAACAGTTTTCTCGGCATTTAAAGACTAGAATTATCAGTGGCAGATGAAACTGAGAATCTGTCATAATTTCACAAGTAAAACTGTTCTGACAAGAGTGAATTATTTTGGAAATTAAACAATTTAGACAAACTGGAAGGAATTCGGTATCTATTTTTTTGCAATAGCAATATTTAAAAAAATAATAGCCTGCCAGAAACACCGATTTATTTTTCAAATTAAAGTGATCAGATCATGTAAGTGGAATCATGGGCAGGAAGGAACTGCAGATGCTGGTTTACGCCAAAGATAGACACAAAATGCTGGAGTAACTCAGCGGGACAGGCAGCATCTCTGGAGAGAAGGAATGGGTGACGTTTCAGGTTGAGACCCTTCTTCAGACTGAGAGTCAGGGGAGAGACAGACACAGAGATATGGAAGGGTAAGATGTGAAAACGACAGATCAAAGCAGACGATGTTAAGGAAGTGTAGAAGTAAGTAAGTTTATTGGCCAAGTATTCACATACAAGGAATTTGCCTTGGTGCTCCGCCCACAAGTAACAACATGACATACAGTGACAGTTACGAATGACTCAGAAAACACTAAACATTAATAATAATAAAACATTAATGATAAAACACCATTGATCAAGCATGTGAACCAACAAAATACCAGATCAAAGGGAGGCTACAGATTTTTGGCTGTTGAGTAGAGCAACTACTCGTGGACAAAAACTGTTTTTATGTCGAGCTGTGGCAGCTTTGACAGTCGCCTTCCAGAGGGAAGTGATTCAAAGAGTTTGTGGCCAGGTTGAGAGGGGTCAGAGATGATCTTGCCCGCCCGCTTCCTGGCCCTTGCAGTGGTTCATTGATGGTTCAAGAATGGTTCATTGTTAGCTGAGGAGAACGTGACAACAGGGCATAGAATCAGTAATATTAATACAGGATAACAACAGAACTAGTCGGAGAACTAGGATGGGGGAGGGACAGAGAGTGATGGAAAGTGGAATAATGTTCAGTAATTTCCTGAGCTATGTCCAAAACCATGGTATCAATTCAAGAACTGCAGATGCTGGTTTACACTGAAGGTAGACACAAATGCTGGAGAAACTCAGCAGGAGAGGCAGCATCTATGGAGCGAAGGAAATAGGTGACATTTCGGGTGGAGACCCTACTTCCGAAACGTCACCTATTCCTTGGCTCCATAGATGCTGCCTCACCCGCTGAGACTCTCCAGCATTTGTGTCTACCTTCGGTTTTTCCAGCATTTGCAGTTCCTTCTTAAACAACTGGTTTACACTGAAGATCGACACAAAAAACTGGAGTCAGGCAGCAACTCTGGAGAGAAGGAATGTTGCGCGTCGGAACCCTTCGTTCTTTTTCTCCAGAGATGCTGCCTCATGGGTAGAGTTATTTTCGTGTCTATCTTCAGCTTACAATCGGACCTGGAGAGATTCCAGAGAAACATGGGCTCTTTGGGCTAAAAAGGTTGACGTTTGAAGGCTGTACTTCTGGTGTTGCATAAATATGCATTATGTACCAAAAGTGCTCAACTTCAATGAACCCGAAACGTCACCTATTCCTTTTCTCCAATGATTCTGCCTGACCCACTGAGTTACTCTATCTTCCTACATTAAGATGTTGAAATAACAGCCGGTGAAATAGCCCTTATATATTCTCTCTCTCTCTCTCTCTCTCTCTCTGCAGCATCGTGAGTTGCGTGGGTCCCACTAACAGCAGGAGCCTGGCACTACATCCACTTTTATAGCAGGTGGCACTTGTGCCAAATGAAGTAGGAGGTTTTGCTGCTACTTAAATCCAAATATGGGTGCATTGGAGAAAACTATGCATCGGCACAGTGTGACTAGCGTTGATTCTTAGAGGAGCTTAAGGGCAAGACCAATGCACAGGGCTGCTTTGCCCATTGTGGGAGCAAATGAGGAAACAATCTGTTTTCTAAACAGTACATCAACTTATTGTTTCAGTTGAAGCAATACATCAACTTATTGGTTAGGATGGCGGTAGAGTTGCTGCCCCACAGCGCCAGAGACCCGGGTTTGATCCTGACTACGGGTGCTGTCTGTACAGAGTTTGTACGTTCTCCCCGTGATCTGCGTGGGTTTTCTCCAGTTGCTCCGGTTTCCTCCCATATTCCAAAAACATAGAGGTTTGTAGGTTAATTGGCTTTGGTAAAATTGTAAATTGTCCCTTTGTAGGACAGTGCTGGTGTACGGGGGTCGCTGGTCGGCACGGACTCGATGGGCCGAAGGGCCTGTTTCCACATTGTATTTCCAAACTAAACAAAACATTTAGTTTTAGAGATACAGCATGGAAACAGGCCCTTCAGCCCACGCCTACCAGTGATCACCCATTCACACTAGTTCTATGTTATCCCACTTTCTCATCCACTCCCTACACACTAGGGGCAATTAACAGAGGACAATTAACCTGCAGACCCGACAGCTTTAGGAACTGGGAGGAAACAGGAGCACCCAGAGGAAACCCACGCAATCACAGGGAAGAATGTGCAAACTGCGCAGACAGAACCCGAGGTCAGGATTGAACATGGGTCTCAGTTGCTGTGAGGCAGCAGTACTACCAGCTGCGCCACCATGCCGCCCAAGTTATTGTTGAATCCAGAATATTACAGTTTATCTTGCTAATAACAATGTTGTTTAAAAAATAAAAGTTTAGTGCCCGCCGAGTACATGCACAAACCTCAAACTGCAATTTAAGTCACACAGGGTTAGTACAGTATTAAGACAATCTGCCACATATATTAATTGGGAACTTCAAGCCCATTAGGTTTTCCACTGCCAGAGCACTGATCGGCTGTGAGCTTTGTCTGCAACACCACACTTTAATTAAAGAAAGCAGAGGTAGATCAATCCAAATGTACCTGCCATTGATCATCTTGAAGGACTGTGGATGAGGAGAAGCAGAAATGAAAAAATTAAATGGCTAAAAAGAGGCCATCAAGCTGTCAGAAAAAGATGCTAAACATTCTTCAATGGTACAAGTTTCGCATCAAAAATTACAGTACAGATCTATCAGGAAGGATTTAAGATATTTTCCATACACTCATACTTGGATTTCATAGGGAATCAAAGTAATTTTTAATTAACTGTCAATTTAATTAATTGATTACTAACATAGTCACATAGCTGGAAGCAGGCCCTTCGGCCCAACTTGACCACACCGAACTAGTCCCACCAGCCTACATTTTGCCTATTTCTCTCTAAACCTGACCTGTCCATGTACCTGTCTAATTGTTTCTTAAACGTTGCAATAGTACCTACCTCAACTACCTCCTCCGGCAGCTCGTTCCATACACCCACCACCCATTGTTTGACAAAGTTACCGCTCAGATTCCTATTCAATCTTTCCCCCCCTCACCTTAAACCTGTTTCCTCTGGTTCTCAACATCTAATATCTTTAAAATGTAGTAGCGCTGGCTATAAACATTAAATAAACCAAAACAAGGCTGTTATTTAGATTGGGGTTGGTGCAGAGAGCAGTGAAATGCGTGTAAAACTAGTTCATTCATCCAGTTATTCAACAGTTTGCCAGCCATTTTAAGGCAGAGTTGGGCATTTCTGCCTGGTATTAGATCAGTTACAGTTACGATTTCAAACTCCGCTTCAGAGCCTTGAACATAGCATGTCATTGGAATGGTGAGAAATATGTTGCATCTCATTTGAGTCAAACCTTTTCAACTCCGAGGGAGGGGAGCCAAACCATTGGGGAACTTCACCTGTTCCTGTTCAAAAACGGCCTGACCAACGCAATATACCATGTCCACACCGCACCAACATGATCTAACATGTCCTGACCAACATAATCTAACGTGTCCAGCCCGACATAACACGTGGAAACAAAGAGTTGCAGATGCTGGTTTATGCCAAAGATAGACATAAAGTGCTGGAGTAACTCAGAGTGGGTCAGGCAGCATCTCTGGAGAAAAAAAAAAATGGGTGACATTTCTGGTCAGGACCATTCTTCAGACCCTACTTAAGAAGGGTCCCAACCCGAAACGTCACCCATCCTTGTTCTCCAGAGATGCTACCTGACCCGCTGAGTTACTCCAGCACTTTGTGTCTATCTTTAATCTAATTTGTCCTGACCAACATAATCTAATGTGTATTGCCTGGAATAATCAAAAGCAGATTATTTGGTGGTAGGTTCTGCTGCAGTGCTGAAATTGGATCCCATCCTGCTGCAGGAGTACATTTGACAAGTAATTAATCAGTGGCACACAACTCCACGATGCCCAAGGTAATGAAAGGTGCCATATTTTCCATAAGATTTCATATTTTGAACAAATATTTTAATGAGCAGCTTTTTGTTTAATGTAATAAAGTGGAGATCTTTTACAAATTATTTCATTTGGCAAAAGGGTTTTGTTAGAAGGCTAGAGACTGCAGTATCAACCTGCTTTTATGAGGTGAGAAATACTGTATCACTAATGCGCAGTCAGGCACCAAGTCATAATGCTCCAACCCCTATCATGAGGGGTTGCCAAAGTCATTGGCAATAAAAGTATGATAAAATAGTGAGACTGCTGAGAAAACAATTGAAAATAGGAAATTAGAGTCATAGAATCATAGCGTGGGAACAGGCCCTTCGGCCCAACTTGGCCACACTGGCCAACATGTCCCAGCTACACTAGTCCCACCTGCCCGCGTTTTGGGGCCATATCCCCCCCAAACCTGTCCTAACCATGTACCTGTCTAACTGTTTCTTAAACGTTGGAATAGTCCCAGCCTCAACTACCTCCCCTGGCAGCTCGTTCCATACGCCCACCACTACTTTGTGTGAGATATTAACAACTTGCTTGCTTGATTTCCACCAAGCAGGAAGTAAATCCACCCCAATGTTGCTGACTTCCATTATAGACACCTCAGGCTGCTCGGAGACCAGCTTCAGACGTTTCCACACATCATGCTTTATTCAATGAACACTTAATACTTCCATCACTGATGTATGAGCCACTATTCTGTCCCGGATGGAATTACACAGAACATAGAACAGTACAGCACAGGAACAGGCCCTTCGGCCCACAATGTCTGTGCCGAACATGATGCCAAGTTAAACTGATCTCATCTGCCTGCACACAAGAGCGGAACTCGCTATCAAAACATGGAGGGGACGGGACACAATTTTTTGGCGGCCACGCGCGCATGCGCACACTCACACACACACGCGCGCGAGGCTTCGGAGGCTCAATCCAGCGCTAAATGCAGCTCAACTGCCTGTCTTCACCGGGTTAACTACAGCCCTGGCTGGGCTGATGGGATACCAGCGCTGCTTCTGCGCGCTGGCCATATTTCCCGCAAGTCCAGGAAGGGTTGTAAGCTCACCTGGCGGGACAGGCAGAGTTAGCTGGGTTTAGCGCTGTTTCTCTACGCTGGCCCGTCTGACTGCCGACCAAAGATCCTATAGCGGAGGATCTTTGCTGCCGACCACTCTGGCCACCCGCGGGGGGGGGGGGGGGTACTCTGGAGGGGACAGGACAGCGCCGGAGACCTGGCCGGGATCGATCCTGGACAAAGATACTAGAGTATGCTGGCTGGCTGCGGATACTGGCTGCGGATGAAGCGCAGGTCTGTGCCACGTCTCCCTCCTCCAATCACCGTGCTGAATCATGTCCCACCCCCATTGCCTGCTGACCGACGTCTCTCTCGTCCAATCAGCGCCCTCGATCATCAGTCCCACCCCCCACTGTCTCGCGGAAAGCGGAGATTTTAAACTCCGGATCACAAAAACTTGGGGGTGATGTCCCCCACCTCTCAAAACATGGAGGGGACGTGTCCCCTCTGCCCCCCCCCCCCCCCGGGTTTTCCGCCCCTGCCTGCACATGATCCATATACCTCTATTCCCTGCACTTCCATGTATCTATTCAATAGCTTCTTAAACGTCACTATTGTATCTGCCTCCACCACCACCCCTGGCCATGTGTTCCAGGTCCCCACCACTCTCAGTGTAAAAATCTTGCCCGCACATCTTCATCAAACTGCCCCATCTCACCTTAGTTCAATGCCCTCTAGTGTTGGAAGCACTTGGAATTACTATAGTCACCGAATGAGAGGGATACTGCAATGAACTGGAATACAACATCTATAATCGTGGGGCAGCGGTAGAGTTGCCGCCTTACAGCGCCATGGACCAGGGTTCGATGCTGACTACGGGTGCAGTCTGAATGGAGTTTGCACGTTCTCCCCGTGACTGCGTGGAGGTTTTCCCCGTCTTGCAATAACCAGTCACTCGTTCTCTGTTTTTATGTCAGATTTTCTGCATCTGCATATTTTGTTTGTTTTTCAATTACACTTTAATAAATAAGTTGTCATTTATATTTCAAAAGTGCTGTGCGTCGACTTGCATAACTGATTGGCGGTGGTGTAGATAAATTATCGCTACCTGCCACCAAAGTTATTGAGTCATAAATCCAAATCTTTCGGTGCGTGCAATCTCGTAACAGCAACCATTCACAAGTGGATATACATCTGTTGGCAATTAGTACACATCAGGACAAAAAAATAAGTGATGCCGTTCCTCAAATTCACTAATAGTTCCTCAGTTAACTCTTCCATCAACAAGCTTTGTGCACAGCCTGGAGATTCATTCTCATATTTGAATATATATATTATTTATTGTTCAGCAAAGGAACTGCAGATGCTGGTTTACACCAAAGATAGACACAAAATGCTGGAGTAATTCAGCGGGTCAGGCTGCATCTCTGGAGAGAAGGAATGGGTGACGTTTCAGGTCGAGACCCTTCTTCAGACCCTTCTTAATGAGGGTTCCAACCATCCATTTCCTCCAGATATTCTGCCTGTCCCGCTGAGTTACACCAGCATTTTGTGTCTATTTTCATTAATAGTTCAGTTTAGTTTATTTAGAGATACAGCTCGGAAACAGGCCCTTCAGGCCTCCGAGTCCGCGCTGACCAGCCATTTCCGCGCACTAACACTATCCTACACACACTAGGGGAGAACGGTCACGGGGAGAACGTACAAACTCCGTACAGACAGCACCCGTAGTCGGGATCGAATCTGGGTCTCTAACTCTGTAAGGCAGCAACTTTACCGCTGCGCCACTGTGCCACCCCTTACAGTAACCAGTGCTTGTTCGAAGATTAAAACATGTCAAAGATACAAATCTGGGTATGTTTTGTATTTGTGAAGAAAAGCAACCAAATTTTCAAAAATTAATGTCAAATCTTAGCGTTCTGCAGTCAAAAGTCAAGAGTATTCAATTGTCATTCAATTGTCTGGAGATTCAGAGGTCTACAAGAAGTCCAGATGCGACCTTGTTGAGGCCATCAAAAAGGCCAAAAGGGACTTCTGCTCCAATCTGGAGGATGAGACGGATGTTCGGCAACTGTGGCAGGGCTTGAATGCCATCACCTCCTACAAGGCAAAATTAGGAGGCAGCTCAAGTGTCAGCGAAGCATCACTCCCTGACGAGCTCAATGCATTTTACGCACGCTTTGATAGGGAGAACACTGATGTGCCTTCCCGAGCCCCCATTCGCCGTGATGGTATTTCAGTCACAGTCACAGAGGCCGACGTCAGAAAATCCTTCAGAGGGGTGAACCCTCGGAAAGCGCCTGGACCTGATGGCATACCCAGTCGTGTTTTAAAAACCTGTGCGTACCAACTGGCTGGAGTTTTTACGGACATTTTCAGCCTCTCACTTATGAGGTCTGAGGTTCCCACCTGCTTTAAAAGGGAATCAATAATACCGGTGCCCAAGAAGAGCAAGGTGACGTGCCTCAATGACTATCGACCAGTGGCATTAACGTCTGTGGTGATGAAGTGCTTTGAGAGGTTGATCATGGCGCAAATCAACTCCTACCTCGACAAGAACCTCGACCCACTGCAGCTCGCTTACCGCCACAACAGGTCAACGGTGGATGCGATCTCGCTGGCTCTCCACTCCGCTCTGGACCACTTGGACAACAAAAACTCATATGTCAGGCTGTTATTCATTGACTACAGCTCGGCATTTAATACAATCATCCCCTCCAAGCTGGTTACCAAGCTCTCAGATCTGGGTCTCTGCGCATCCCTCTCCAATTGGATCCTCGACTTCCTCATCCACAGACCACAGTCTGTCCGTATTGGTGGAAATGTGTCATCCTCGATAACAATCAGCACAGGAGCACCTCAAGGCTGCGTGCTCAGCCCCCTGCTGTACTCACTCTATACTCATGACTGTGTAGCCGGACATAGTGCAAACTCCATCATCAAGTTCATCAACGACACCACTGTTATGGGACGTACCACTGATGGGGACGAGTCAGAATATAGATTTGAGATCGACCGATTGACCAAATGATGCCAGCACAATAACCTGGCTCTCAACACCAGCAAAACCAAGGAACTGATTGTGGACTTTGGCAGGGTTAGGATACAGACCCACAATCCCGTTTAATTCGACGGGACGATGGTAGCAAGGGTCAAGATCCTCAAATTCCTGGGCGTGCACATTTCCGAAGATCTTTCCTGGTCCCAGCACACTGATGCAATCATAAAGAAAGCACATCAGCGCCTCTACTTCCTGAGAAGATTACGGAGAGTCGGTATGTCAAAGAGGACTCTCTCTAACTTCTACAGAAGCACAGTAGAGAGCATGCTGACTGGCTGCATCGTGGCTTGGTTAGGCAACTTGAGCGCCCAGGAGCGGAAAACAATGCAGGAAGTTGTGACCACTGCCCAGTCCATCATCGGTTCTGACCTCCCCACCATCGAAGGGATCTATCGCAGTCGCTGCCTCAAAAAGGCTGCCAGCATCATCAAGGACCCACACCATCCTGGCCACGCACTCATCTCTCCGCTACCATCGGGTAGAAGGTACCGGAGCCTGAAATCTGGTACATCCAGGTTCAGGAACAGCCACTTCCCCACAGCCATCAGACTATTAAACTCGCCAACAAACAGACTCTGAACTGTAACAGCCTAGAGCATTCTATCTGTTTATTTATGTGTATATGTGTGGTCTATGCTGTATAGACACACTGAACTGTTCAGTATTTATGCTTACAATATTCCGTTGTGCAAGCAAGCAAGAATTTCATTGTCCTACCTGGGACACATGACAATAAACTCACTTGACTTGACTTGACTACTGACAATGGAACAATGAAATTCTTACTTGCAGCAGTATAACAGGCCTATAATCACAGCGCACATTATCTAAAAGAAGGAACTGCAGATGCTGGAAGTCTGAAGAAGGGTTTCGACCCGAAACGTCGCCTATTTCCTTCGCTCCATGGATGCTGCCTCACCCGCAGATGCTGTATAGACACACTGAACTGTTCAGTATTTATGCTTACAATATTCCGTTGTGCAAGCAAGCAAGAATTTCATTGTCCTACCTGGGACACATGACAATAAACTCACTTGACTTGACTTGACTACTGACAATGGAACAATGAAATTCTTACTTGCAGCAGTATAACAGGCCTATAATCACAGCGCACATTATCTAAAAGAAGGAACTGCAGATGCTGGAAGTCTGAAGAAGGGTTTCGACCCGAAACGTCGCCTATTTCCTTCGCTCCATGGATGCTGCCTCACCCGCTGAGTTTCTCCAGCAATTTTGTCTACGTACGTTATGTAAAACTGAGGAACTATACCTAGTATTTAAAATGCTTTAGTATATTACATAGAAAATAGAAACATAGAAAATAGGTGAAGGAGTAGGCCATTCGGCCCTTCGAGCCAGCACCGCCATTCAATATGATCATGGCTGATCATCCAAAATCAGTACCCCTTTCCTGCTTTCTCCCCCATATCCCTCGTCCGTTAGCCCTAAGAGCTAAATCTAACTCTCTCTTGAAAACATCCAGTGAATCGGCCTCCACTGCCTTCTGAGGCAGATAATTCCACAGATTCGCAACTCTCTGGGTGAAGAAGTTTTTCCTCATCTCCATCCTAAATGGCCCACCCCTTATTCACAAAACTGTGCTCAGTTTCGATCTCTGCGGATAAGGAGGGAGATCAAGATGCTGTGTTGTGACCATATCTATAATATGAACAAATCTAGGGTAAAGATACCTTTAGGAACTCCATGTCATCAAGCTCCACGCTCTCCTTTGCCTTCTCCGCAGTTTCCTTTGCGGAATCAATGATACATCGGTAGTTGACCATTTGGTCGCACAAGTTTTCCAATTTCATCTTTTTCTCCTCTTCCAGGACCTGGGACATTTCTGTGTACTGTGAAAGCAGCAGCTTCAAGACTTCATCATGCTGATCCTCGAGGTACTTCTCCTCTTTCGTGCAATTTTCCTGGGGATTTTCAAAAGAGACAGCGTGGAATTAGCTCGGCTTCCTTCATGGAAAGGCACAAGATGCTGGAGTAACTCAGCATCCGCGGAGAACATGGACGGGGCGACATTTTGGGTCAGGAGCCACTCTCGACCCAAAACGTCACCTATTCCTTTCCTCCAGAGATGCTGAATGACCCGCTGAGTACCTCCAGCATTTTGTGCCTTCCTCAGATCGTTGGCTTCCTTCGTTTCCATGGTACTTTAGTCTCAATTTGAATTTGAGAGATGCAGGATGGAAGCAGGCCCTTCGGCCCACCAATTCCACACTGACCATCGATCACCCATTCACACTAGTTCAATGTTCACTCTCTACACACTCGGGGCCATTTACAGATGCCAATTAACCTACAAACCATAGAAACATAGAAAATAGGTGCAGGAGGAGGCCATTCGGCCCTTCGAGACACACCGCCATTCATTGTGATCATGGCTGATCATCCCCTATCAATAACTCGTGCCTGCCTTGTCCCCATATCCCTTGACTCCACTAGCCCCTAGAGCTCTATCTAACTCTCTCTTAAATCCATCCAGTGACTTGGCCTCCACTGCCCTCTGTGGCGGGGAATTCCACAAATTCACAACTCTCTGGGTGAAAACGTTTTTTCTCACCTCAGTCATAAATGGCCTCCCCTTTATTCTAAGACTGTGGCCCCTGGTTCTGGACTCGCCCCACATTGGGAACATTTTTCCTGCATCTAGCTTGTCCAGTCCTTTTATAATGTTATATGTTTCTATAAGATCCCCCCTCATCCTTCTAAACTCCAGTGAATACAAGCCTAGTCTTTTCAATCTTTCCTCATATGACAGTCCCGCCATCCCAGGGATCAATCTCGTGAACCTACGCTGCACTGCCTCAATCACAAGGATGTCCTTCCTCAAATTAGGAGATCAAAACTGTACGCAATACTCCAGATGTGGTCTCACCAGAGCCCTATACAACTGCAGAAGAACCTCTTTACTCCTATACTGAAATCCTCTTGTTATGTACCAGTCAACCTTTTGGGAAACAGTTTCCAAATACCCATGTTTAATATCATTCCATTCCATATCTGAGATTGCACTGAGGCCTTCTTATTCATTTTGGTGATCTCTATTTCTTTCTACCATTCACTGCACAAAATTAGTGCTTGAACAGATTTAAACAGGTACTTGGGCAGGAAAGGTTTCGAGGGACATGGGCAAAACGCAGGCAGGTGGGATGAGTGTAGATGGGACACGTTGGTCGTCGTGGGCAGGTTAGGCCGAAGGGCCTGTTTCCACGCTGTATGATTATGGTTATAAATGGTCAGTAAATTGAACTTATTTTACTACCTTTTGCCAATATTTTGCTTTTTTTCCCCATCTTAATCTTTCAGTAAACGTTTAAGGTGAGAAAGGGGAGAGATTTAAAAGGGAGTAAATGATGATTTTTTCACACCAAGGGTGGTGTGTACATGGAACAATCCGCCAGGAAAGTGGTAGAGGCAGGTACTATTATGACTGGACAATTATAATTATAATAATAATAGATTTTATTTATATAGCGCTTTTCAGGACTCAAAGTCGCTTTACATTGAGAGTCAAGAATAAACAAAACAAAAGAGAGCAGTAAGACAGAGATGCAAAGGGGAGGGGAACATGGGACTAAGGGTATGCAGAGGTGAAGAGATGGGTCTTGAGGCGGGACTGGAAGATGGTGAGGGACTCAGAATTTCGGACCGGTTGTGGGAGGGAATTCCAGAGCCTGGGAGCTGCCCTGGAGAAGGCTCTGCCTCCAAAAGTGCAGAGGTTTGATTTCGGAGTGGAGAGGAGACCAGCTGATGTGGATCTGAGGGACCGTGAGGGTTGGTAGGGGGACAGGAGGTCAGTGGGATAAGGGGGGGGCCAAGTGGTTGAGGGCTTTGTAGGTGAGGACCAGGATTTTGTAGGTGATCCGGTGGGAATTGGGAAGCCAGTGAAGTTCTTTGAGAACTGGGGTGATGTGGTGCCAGGATTTGGTGTGGGTAATGAGTCGAGCAAAATTATGACCAATTATGATTAGTACAGTGTCAAGAGAAGCAGGGGTATGGGGTTGAGAGGGAAAGATAGATTAGCCATGATTGAATGATGGAGTGGACTTGGTGGGCCGAATGGCCTAACTCTGCTCCTACGACTTATGTTCATAAGTCATAGGGTCATTTAAAATTCACTCAGATAGGTACATTTGATAGGAAAGGTTTACAGGGGTGCAGGGCAGGTGCAGGCATGTGGATTAACTCAGTTAAGAAAGATGGTCAGCATGGATCAGTTGGACCGAAGGGCATGTTTCTGTGCGGAGAGTGGCCCTTCGGCCCACCGAGTCCACGCTGGCCAGTGATCAGCCCATACACCAGCACTCTCCTACACACTACATCGATGATTTGGATGAGAACATACAGGGCAAGATTAGCAAGTTTGCTGATGATATAAAAGTGGGTAGTTTTGCAGATAGTGAAGATGGTTGTGAACGATTGCAGCAGGATCTGGATCGATTGACCAGGTGGGCGGAAGAATGGTTGATGGAATTTAATACAGAGAAGTGTGAGGTGTCGCATTTTGGGATGTCGAACAAGGGAAGGACCTACACAGTGAATGGTCGGCCTCTGGGTAGTGTTGTAGAGCAGAGGGATCTAGGAGTGTAGGTTCATGGTTCCCTAAGGTGGAGTCGTAGGTAGATAAGTTGGTCAAAAAGGCTTTTGGCACATTGGCCTTCATCAGTCAGAATATTGAGTACAGATGTTTTGATGGTCATATTGCAGTTGATGGTGATGCCGCATTTAGAGTATTGTATTCAGTTCTGGGCACCATGTTATAGGAAAGATGTTGTCAAGCTGGAAACGGTACAGGGAAGATATACGAGGATGCTGCCAGGACTAGAGGGTCTTAGCTACAGGGAGAGGTTGAGTAGGTTGGGACTCTATTCCTTGAAGCGCAGGAGGATGAGGGGTGATCTTATAGAGGTGTATAAAACCATGAGAAGAATAGATCGGGTCTTCTTGCCCAGAGTAGGGGAATCGAGGACCAGAGGACATAGGTTTAATGTGAAGGGGAAATGATTTAATAGGAATCTGAGGTGTAACTTTTTCACACAAAGGGTGGTGGGTGTATGGAACAAGCTTCCAGAGGAGGTAGTCGCGGCTGGGACTATCCCAATGTTTAAGAAACAGTTCGACGGGTACATGGATAGGACAGGTTTGGGGGGGATATGGACCAAGCGCAGGAAGGTAGGACTAGTGTGGCTGGTGACATGATGGTCGGTGTGGGCAAGTTGGGCTGATGGGCCTGATTCCATGCTGTATCTCTTTATGACACTAGGGACAATTTAGAATTTTACCAAAGCCAATTCTGTGGAGTGTTGGAGGAAACCGGAGCATCCGGAGAAAACCCACTTGGTCACGGGGACAACATACAAACTCCGTACAGACAGCACCCGCAGTCAGGATGGAACCCGGGTCTCTGGCGCTGTAAGGCAACAACTCTACCGCTGCGCTACCTTGCTGTACAGCTCCCCGAGGATTCCACGACTAAATGAAACAGCATGGTTGTTTTATGGTGACATCGTACATACCACCCACCTCAACAGCATTGAATGAATCTTCCAGCTCTGTCACGAATTCTTCAATCCTGCTCGCCTTTTCTCCAGCTGTCTTCACAAAGTCGTCCAACTTTTCCTGCAAAGAAATACATTAAATAAGTTGTTACAAAACAAATGTTGGAAGAATCCCTTATGCAATGAAACATGCCACTCGTCACAGTTGTTAAGTTCGGAAGCTGTCACCTTATTAGTTTAGTTTAGCTTTAGAGATACAGGGCTGAAACAGGCCGTTCGGTCCACCGAGTCCGCACCAACCAACCAACCATCACCCGTACACTTGTTCTATCCTACATGAGAGAGGAAATTTATAGAAGACAATTCGCCTGCAAACCTGTACGTCTTTGGAGTGTGGGAGGAAACCGGAGAACCCAGGGGAAAACTCACATGGTTAATATAGACCCAGGATGAACGGGTGATCGATGGTAGGCCGAAGGGCCCGTTTCCACGATGTATCTCTAAACTAAACTAAACTTTTAGTTTTAGAGATACAGCATGGAAACAGGCCCTTCGGCCCACCGAGTCCGCGCTGACCAGCGATCCCCATACACAAGCACTATAAAATTATAAAAGGACTGGACAAACTAGATGCAGGAAATATGTTCCCAATGTTGGGCGAGTCCAGAACCAGGGGCCACAGTCTTAGAATAAAGGGGAGGTCATTTAAAACTGAGGTGAGAAAAAACTTTTTCACCCAGAGAGTTGTGAATTTGTGGAATTCCCTGCCACAGAGGGCAGTGGGGGCCAAGATGGAATTAAGAGAGAGTTAGATAGAGCTCTAGGGGCTAGTGGAGTCAAGGGATATGGGGAGAAGACAGGCACGGGTTATTAATGGGGGACGATCAGCCATGATCACAATGAATGGCGGTGCTGGCTCGAAGGGCTGAATGGCCTCCTCCTGCACCTATTTTCTATGTTTCTATGTTTCTATACTACACAGGGGCAATTTATAATTTTACCAAAGCCAATTAACCTACAAACCAGTACGTTTTGGAATATGGGAGGAAACCAGAGCACCCGGAGAAAACCCACGCAGGTCACGGGGAGAACGTACAAACTCCGTACAGACAGCAGCCGCAGTCAGGATCAAACCCAGGTCTCTGGAGCTGTGAGGCAGCAACTCTACCGCTGCGCCACCGTGCCACCCATTCATTGTTTTGCGCGAGGATTTTTCCCTAGAGGGGGTGGAGGGTGGGAAATATTTTTTTCCCCTCAAGTTTCATTCCCTTCTGCAAAAGTAAGCCTACATTTTAGAAACATTGAAAGAAACATTAATTATACAGTTATGTGGATGAGTTACACCAGCTCTTTTTTTTTTGTAAACAGGCATCTGCAGTTCCTTGATTCCACCATGAGACTATTAATACATCATTACCTTATGAAAATACCTATCGTCGCACCTGAGGTAATCTCACCCCATCGAGATTAAATCCCTTGAGCTAGACAGTTAGGGCGGCACTGTGGCCCAGCTGGCAGAGACGCAGCGTCAGAGAGCCGAGTTTGATCTTGGCTTTAGATGCTGTCTGTGTGTGGGTTTCCTCCGGGTGCTCTGGCTTCCTCCCACATCCCAAAGACGTGCGGGTTTGCAGGTTAATTGGCCTCTGTAAACTGCTCCTTGTGTGCAGGGTGTGGATGGGAAAGTGGGACAACTTAGAACTAGTGTGAACCGGTGATCGATGGTCGGCGTAGACTCGGTGAGCCGAATGACCCGTTTCAATAGACAATAGACAATAGACAATAAGTGCAGGAGTAGGCCATTTGGCCCTTCGAGCCAGCACTGCGATTCATTGTGATGATGGCTGATCATCCCCAATCAGTACCCCGTTCCTGCCTTCTCCCCATATGCCCCGACTCTGCTATTTTTAAGAGCCCTATCTAGCTCTCTCTTGAAAGCATCCAGAGAACCCGCCTCCACCGCCCTCTGAGGCAGAGAATTCCACAGACTCACCACTCTCTGTGAGAAAAAGTGTTTCCTCGTCTCTGTTCTAAATGGCTTACTCCTTATTCTTAAACTGTGGCCCCCTGGTTCTGGACTCCCCCAACATCGGGAACATGTTTCCTGCCTCTAGCGTGTCCAAGCCCTTAACAATGTTATATGTTTCAATGAGATTCCCTCTCATCCATGATGTATCTCTAAACTAAACTTAAACATTGCCCGATTGCCCTTATCTATCCCAGCAAAAAGATTCATCATCAGTGATCAGCTGCCACCAACAAGCCCACAATGTCTCTGGCCCTCTCCACACAACTACATTCCTTACCTGTGGCTGCCAACAACTCTGTATACCTCATATACTTTAAATGAATAGTGAAAGGCCTGGATAGAGTGGATGTGGAGATGATGTTTCTACTGGTGGGAGAGTCTAGGACCAGAGGTCATAGACTCAGAACTAAAGGACGTTCCTTTAGGAAGGAGATGAGGAGGAACTTCTTTAGTCAGAGGTTGGTAAATCTGCGGAATTCATTGCCACAGAGGCCAAGTCAGTGGATATTTTGAAGGCAGAGATAGATAGATTCTTGATCAGTACGGGTGTAATCGAGGTTTATGGGGAGAAGGCAGGAGAATGGGGTTTGGAGGGAGAGATAGATCAGCCATGATTGAATGGCGGAGTAGACTTGATGGGCCGAATGGTCTAATTCTGCTCCTCCCACTCATGAACTTATGAAGTATACAGCAACACGGAGAGTATAGCATCAGAAAACTCCTCAATAAACAGAGTTTATGATAACTAATCATTCTCGCGTTAAAACCGTAACTAAACCTCAACCCTGTTCTTCAAAATAATTCCCCCGTTATTAAATCAGGAAGAATTTAACATCCAGTAATAATTTGACCTGCAAATGGACACAAAGTGCTGGAGTAACACAGCAGGTCAGGCAGGATCTCTGGAGAACACGGACAGGTGATATTTCGGGTCGGGACCAGCATCTGCAGTTCTTTATTTCTACAATAATTGAATCTAGATACTTAAAATCACTGTGTCAAAATATGATTCGTTTTTCTCGAAGGTAGACACAAAATGCAGGAGTAACTCAGCGGGTGAGGCAGCATCTCTGGAGAGAAGGAATGGGCGACGTTTCTGGTCGAGACCCTTCCTCAGGCTGATGTCAGGGGAGGGGGCGGGACAGAGATAGAATGTAGGCGGAGGCAGTAAGACTGGTGGGAGAACTGGGAAGGGGAAGGGGATGGAGATAGAAGCAAGGGCTATCTGAAGTTAGAGAAGTCAATGTTCATACCGCTGGGGTGTAAACTACCCAAGCGAAATACGAGGTGCTGTTCCTCCAATTTGCGCTGGGTCTCACTCTGACAATGGAGAAGGCCAATGGAGGAATTAGTTTTTCTCCATTGGTCCATTTCCTATTCTTTATTGAAAGATTATATATTATTGCACGAAAACTGTAACTGGGCACAGCTATATCTGTACGCTGTTGTAATCATGTATTGTCTTTCCGCTGACCGCATAGCACGCAACAAAGGCGTTTCACTGTACCTTGGTACATGTGACAGTAAACTAAACTCAACTCAACTATCAAACCTTCGTTCTCACCTCTTCCCCAGCCAACAATGAGCCTTTATGGGCACCACCCTTCCCTGGTCATCTATCGCCAGGCATAATTTGTTCTGGCCTTTTCCTACCTCCAGTCCCCTCCTCCCCCCCCCCCCCCACCCAACCACCCACTACTTTCAGTCTGAAGAAGGGTCTCGACCCAGAACGTCATCCATTCCTTCTCTCCACAGATGCTGCCTGTCCTGCTAAGTTACGCCAGTATTTTGTGTGGGTGCAAACCAGCATCTGCAGTTTATTTCTGCACTTCACATTACCCCAACCTTATCCGGCTCCGTGTCTCAGGAGGAATCTTAACGCAAATAATACCGTGGGTGGCACGGTAGCACAGCAGTAGAGATGCTGCCAGAGACCCGGGTTCGATCCTGACTACTGGGTGCTGTCCGTACGGAGTTTGTACGTTCTCCCCGTGGCCTGCGTGTGATTTCTCCGAGGTCTTCGGTTTCCTCCCACACTCCAAAAGACATACAGGTTTGTAGGCTAATTGGCTTGGTGTAAATGTAAATTGTCCCTAGTGTGTGTAGGATAGTGTTAATGTGTGGAGATCGCTGGTCGGCGTGGACCTGGTGGGCCGAAGGGCCTATTTGCGTGCTTTATCTCTAAACTAAACTAAAATGAAGAACAGATGAGAATTTACGGGCAACGCTTCTCCACAGCCACTGTATTTACAGCTGTTAGCTGCTCTCATTACATCACATTACTTCCTAAATTAATACGGCTGACAGATAAAACATGACACGGGCAATAACTAATATTCCAGAAAATAACCAGCTGCTACAAAAATGGTCGCAAGCAATCGTCCATTATCATTTGACATCCAGCAATAACTTAATCTGGATATTTAAATAATTTACTGTGTCAAAATATTATGAGTTTGTCTCCAGTCAGACATTTTCTGTTCTTTATTGAAAGATAACTATATGTTTTTAGTTTAGAGATACAGCGTAGAAACAGGCCCTTTGGCCCACCGAGTCCGCACCATTTGCCATCCCTTGAATTAATAAACAATATTCCTCGGACATCTTTGTAACAATGTTTATTGGAATAATGTACTATACTTACTGCGGGCCTATTACTTTGTTGAACAGAAATACTCCATGTGTATTTTAGTTATAGTACAAAGAAGTAAAAGGCCTGTCTCACGAGTCTGCGGTCATTGGCGGCAAAACAGGAACAATCTACCGCTCCTGGGCCGCCAGAGACCGCGGGCTCGGTCAAACGCCCGCCGCCGGGGCCGTGCGGCGTTGTTCCCAACACCGCACGGTGCTAAAATAAAACCAACACTGTTCAAAAATATGTTCCTACCGCACAGCCTCCGCCAGTGAGGCACGAGTGCGGCACGGTCACCGCCACAGCCGCCGCCAGTGCGGCACGAGCGCCGTGCATCGAACTTGCACCGCCACAGCTTCCGCCAGTGAGGCACGACCGCCGCCACAGCCGCCGCCACAGCCGCCGCTAGTGAGTCACGTGTGCCGCACGGCCGCCTCCACAGCCACCACCACAGTGCCGCGATCAGCACTGCCGCCGCCACAGCCCTGCAGATCCGAAATGACGTCATCGCAGTCGGCCCGCCCTTTGTTTTTACTTACCGCAAGCTTGTGGGACCAGCCGTACTTAAATCACTCGGCCCCCGCGCAGTGCTCCCGCGGCATAGGCTCGGCGCTCTCGCCGTTGCCGTGCGGTCCCCTCTACCGGCGACGCCGCGCTTCACCGCCGATGACCGAAACACCGTGAGACAGAGCCTTAAGGCACCTCACATTTTACACCGAGATTACGTACTTGAAAAACAGCGTGAACCTCAAAATCGGTTAATATTTGCAGGTTAATTGGCTTGGTGTAAGTGTAAATTGTCCCTAGTGTGTGTAGGATAGTGTTGGTGTGCGGGGATCGCTGGTTGGCGTGGACTCAGTGGGCCGAAGGGCCTGTTTCCGCGCTGCATCTCTAAACTAAACTAAAAATATATATAGACACTAAATGTCTGAAGAAGGTCTGAAGAAGGGTTTCGGCCCGAAACGTTGCCTATTTCCTTCGCTCCATAGATGCTGCCTCACCCGCTGAGTTTCTCCAGCATTTTTGTCTACCTTTGATTTTCCAGCATCTGCAGTTCCTTCTTAAACCTATAGACACAAAATGCTGGAGTAACACAGGCAGCATCTCTGGGGAGAAGGAATGGGTGACGTTTCGGGTCGAGACCCTTCTTCAGACTCCGAAATATATATATATATACGCGATTACGCTGAAAGGTGTAAATTTGAGCGCGTTATTTCAAACATTGGGGCGCGTAAATCAGGCTTTGGTATTAAATGAACATGCACGTTATTCCAAAAATGCATAATTCAAACTCGCATGAAACACGAGGTGCCTCTATACATGACCAGTTTTGATTGGCAGAGAAAGCAGTCCAAATTCTTGTCCCGAGTTCTTATTTCAAGTGCAAAAGTGTTTTATTTAATGAAATATTTTCGGGAGATGAATTCATCCTGCTGGCTGGAACATTCTTTACTCCAAGCATCAAACCAACTGCTCCTGGTATTCCCAATACTCTCATGGATTGGACCATATTGTGTTCAGTTCTGGGCACCATGTTATAGGATATTGTCAACCTTGAAAAGGTTCAGAGAAGATTTACGAGGATGTTGCAAGGACTAGAGGGTGTGAGCTATAGGGAGAGGTTGAGTAGGCTGGGTCTCTAATCTTTGGAGCGCAGGAGGAGATCTTATAGAGGTGTACAAAATCATGAGAGGAATAGATCGGGTAGATGCACAGAGTCTCTTGCCCAAAGTAGGTGAATCGAGGACCAGAGGACATAGGCTCAAGGTGAAGGGAAAAGATTTAAATTTTTCACACAAAGGGTGGTGGGTGGATGGAACAAGCTGCCAGAGGAGGTAGTTGAGGCTGGGACTATCCGATCGTTCAAGAAACAGTTAGACAGGAACATGGATAGGACAGGTTTGGAGGGATATGGACCAAGCGCAGGCAGGTGGGACTAATGTAGCTGGGCGTGTTGGGCGTTGGAATGTAGCTGGGCGTGTTGGGCGTTGGGCCGAAGGGCCTGTTTTAACACTGTATCACTCTATGACCCAAAACGTCACCTGTCCATGTTCTCCAGAGATACTGCCTGGCCTGCTGAGTTACTCCAGCACTTTGGGTAATTTTTTTGTAAACCAGCTTCTGCAGTTCTTTGAATCCACCTCTCGTGAATTGCCTGATTATTCCACACTTTTCTGGACTACCCTCAATAGACAATAGACAATAGGTGCAGGAGTAGGCCATTCGGCCCTTCGAGCCAGCACCACCATTCAATGTGATCATGGCTGATCATCCCTAATCAGTACCCCGTTCCTGCCTTCTCCCCATATCCCCTGACTCCCTCACTGCAATAGATTTTGGGCAGAAAGGAGGCGTCTTCACGATTGTTTGACAACTAATCCTAAATTATTAGTCAAAAGTCATACAGTGTGGAAACAGGCCCTTCGGCCCAACTTGCCCACACCGACCAACATGTTCCATCTCCACTAGTCCCACCTAGCGAATTGTGGACGCAGCCCAAACCATCACACAAACCAACCTCCCTTTCGTTGACTTCATTTATACTTCAAGCTGCCTCGGCAAAGCCAGCAGCATAATCAAGGATGAGTCGCACCCTGGCTACTCCCTGTTTTCCCCAAGTATGCGTGCAGGTACAGCAGGCAGTGACGAAAGTTAATGGCATGTTGGCCTTCATTGCAAGAACATTTGAGTTTAGGCGCAAGGAAGGTTCTACTGCAGTTGTACAGGGCCCTGGTGGGTCCACACCTGGAGTATTGTGCGCAGTTTTGGTCTCCTAATTTGAGGAAGGACATTCTTGCTATTGACGGAGTGCAGCATAGATTCACCAGGTTAATTCCCAGGATGCCGGGACTGACATATGATGAAAGAATGGGTCGACTGGGCTTGTATTTACTGGAATTTAGAAGGATGAGTGGGGATCTTATAGAAACATTAAAAATTCTTCAAGGATTGGACAGGCTATGGCCTCCTCCTGCACCTATTGACTGGATAGCATGCAACAAAAGCTTTTCACTGTACCTCGGTGCATGTGACAATAAACTAAACTGAACTGAACACCTGCCTACGTTTGGTCCATATCCCTCTAAACCTGAGGTACACAAAAATGCTGGAGAAGCTCAGCGGGTGCAGCAGCATCTATGGAGCGAAGGAAACAGGCAACGTTTCGGGCCGAAACCCTTCTTCAGACTGTCTAAACCTGTCCTATCCCTCTAAACCTGTCCTATCCAGATACCTGTCTAAATGTGTCTTAAACTTTATGACAGTCCCTGCCTCAACTACCTCCTCCGGCATTCGTTCCATACACCCACCATCCCTTTGTGTGAAAAAGGTACCCCTCAGTCTCCTATTAAATCTCTCCCCTCTCACCTTAAACCTGTATCCTCCATAAGAGGTATTTTTTATTCCTTATTGATCACCATTCAACCAATGCTGCTTTCAACAAGACATTTAAAAGATCAATATAAGGAACAAGACTATGCAAGGATTAATCTGACATTAAATAATTGTGGTTAGATTACACCATTAGTATTAGATAATTGCAGAGATTTGTGGACATGGTCCAGACCATCACGCAAACCAACCAACCTTCCATTGACTCCATCTACACACAAGCTTGGCAGCATAATCAAAGACCAGTCTCACCCCGGTCACTCCGTCTTCTCCCCTCTCCCATCAGGCAAGAGGAACAGAAGTGTGAAAACACACACCTCCAGATTCAGGGCCAATTTCTTCCCAGCCGGTAGCAGGCAACTGAACTGTCGTCTCGTCAGCGAGAGTGTGGTCTGGCCTACTATCTACCTCATTAGAGACCTTTGAACTATCTTTAATCAGACTTTACCGGACTTTAACTTGCACTGAATGATGTATCCTTTATATGTGCACTGTGGGCAGCGTCACTGAAATAAGGTATAGTGTTTTCTATCACTGGATAAAGCTTTTTGTTGTATTTCAGTACACGTGACAATAATAAACTAAACACTAAACTAAACTAACCATCTTTTTGTTTAAGAAGGAACTGCAGATGCTGGAAAATCGAAGGCAGCATCTATGCAGCGAAGGAAATAGGCGACGTTTCGGGTCGAGACCCTTCTTCATCCTTTTTGATCATTTGATATGGTATGGCACAAGTTTGTTTAACCTACCAAGTACCACAAAGTATTTTTTGCACTGGAAGGCTGCAATTTGGAACAAATGCTTCAGTGAGAGATGATCTAAAAGTAAGATTTTTTTTTTTTTTTAATAGAACCAAAGGATATAGGTTTTAAGGTGAGGGGGAAAAGATTGAATAAGAACCTGAGAGGTCATTTTTTCACACATAGGGAGGTGGATGTATGGAACAAGCCGCCAGAGGAGGTAGTTTGAGGCTGGGACTATCGCAAGGTTTAAGAAATATTTAAACATGTACGTGGATAGGACAGATTTAGAGGGATATGGGCCAAACGCAGGCAGGTGGGACGAGTGTAGATGGGACATGTTGGTTGGTGTGGACAAGTTGGGCTGAAGGGCCTGTAAAACTCGATGACTCATTGAGTCTATAAAAAGGAAGTTACTTACTTTAACTGTCACCACAGCCGTATCTATTGCTATGACATCATGATCTTGATGTTCCCCGAACAGCTTATCGATGGCAAAAATAGGAAAGCCACAGGTAACGCAGTAAGTGTCTGCAGACTTTGTTGGTTTCGGTGTGATTAGCTCTTCAACGTCTTCTCCCTTTGTCGTTTGGACATTCAATTCTTCAGTCTCTTTTTGATTAATTTCTTCCACTTCCTTGTCTACAATTTCCAGATCGTCGAGGCACGTGTGGCTGTTTTCATCCTCGATAATGTTCACATCTTCCAGTAGAATAAAATCCGTGGATTCTTCCTCTGTGTCTTTCGCCAATAGATTCACTTGGTCTTCATGAAGATGCGTTTCAATGTTATCATCTGCTTGATCATGGATAATATCTTGATGGCAATGCCCTTGGGGAGGCTTCACGCCATGATCTTCTATTTTGCTGATCGTTCCATGAGAATCTTGCTCGGTTGGAATATCTTCAAAAATCTGCCTTGATTCTTGTCCGAAGGTGAAAACGTCAGGAAGTATTGTGTGCGTTGGCACCTCAGTTGCCTCACATTCGCCCTCTAGCGGCAGCACAATGTCATCGGCGAGGCATCCTCCCTCCTGCAATTCTCCGGCAAGATCAGGGATCATTTCATAATCATTGACTTCTGATGTCATCACATCGTTCTTTCCTCGGGAACCTCCTTCACCCACAGGCTTTCCTTGGCTTTCCGTTTCAAGGCCAGTCTTTCCTTTAGATGTGCTTTCAACTGTCTGTAGATCAATTACTTCAGCTTCTAGCCTTCCCATTTCATCGCTAGCTCCAGTTGCTTCCGTTGACTCTGTACATAGTTGCTCACCTTCCAGACCGACACTTTTGTAGACCTCTTCATCCATACCCATCGTGTGAACAGTGTCCCCATCTTCTTCGGTCAACATTTGTGGAGCTAGTTCTTCAGTCTCTAACATGGGCTCACCTTCACTTATTTGATCGTATGCCTCGTGTTCAATGGTTATGGACTCCCCAAGCCCTTCCTGGTCAGCTTCCTGCTCCAACTCACCTTCATCTTCGACTTCAGGTCCGTCTTCAGCTCCTCCTTGTTCACCAGATTGTTCCTCCTTCGATATCTCAAGTTCAGTCGGACAAACCGGTGTTTTTTCCTTGGATATACATTCCAGGGTATCTTTCATTTCCAGCGTTGCCATGGCATTAGCATCCTCCAATCCCGGTTCACTGGAGGGGACTCCATACTCTTCAAATGAATGGTTTATGTTGGCAAGATGCCCTGTATCTGAATGCTCTTCAACGTCTGAGGAGATTGACATTATGTCTTCTGCGTAGAAGGTTTCCTCAGGAGGTGACACGTGAGTAGCTTGTACTTCTTCACTTGACATCTCGTTAAAATTCTCTTCCTTAATCTCAATTGCTGCCGGTGTTTCCTCTGATACTCCCTCGCGTTGTATGGACGGAGGCTCGGACACAACCTTCTGAGCTTCACCTTCTTCCTTCGGTTCTTCTTCCTCCGCTTGTTGTACCTCCGCTGCTTTTTCAGAATCTCCCTCCCATCCTGGGACTCCTGCCTCATCCACGCCTATCGCAGGAAACTGGTCGTAGTTTTCTGAAAACAGCGTAGGCCTTCCCGCGCGAACCGCGACGGTTGGCGGGAGTCCTCCCTCGCCCGCAGACGCGCGCTCCGGCGCCACTCGGCTCGCGGGCTCCAGGATGTCGTCCTTCAGGACGTACTTCTCGAAGTACAAGCCGTCGCCCTCCTCCGTGTCGGACGACTGACCGGGGAAGGAAAATTCAGGGTTGCTGCCGTCCTCGTCCGACTGCTCGTTGTTTTGTTCCCTCCGGCCCTTCGCTTCCTCGTACAGATCTTTGTAATAAAAGGCCAGAGCCGGCGGCTCCTCCAGGAGGGCAAGATCAATCAGCTTAGTTGAAATCGGGAAGTCATGGGAGCGCGATAGGATGCCTTCCGTTGTGTCGAACATCAAAGAGCCAGCTTCCTTCTGATAAAATGCCCCGGCATTATCATTGATATCTTCTTGCTCGCTTTTATGGGATGTCTTGGGCGTGCGTGCTTGTCCAGGTAAGTCCCTCCTTCCATAGTTTTCCGCTGTGTCCAGAATGCAGCTGCCAGCATTTCCAGACATATCGAACTCATCAAAATTAAAAAGCTTCGTATCCTCGGAGCTCGGCCCGTTATCTCGATTTGTCACAGACAGATTTTCCACCCACGGAGCCAGCGTTTCCAGCGACCTCTCTTCTGTTGCAACGATCTCGATGGGCACCTGCTCGTCCACCAAGGTGTATTTTTCAAAATAGTCGACTTCCTTGCTTGTGCTCTTCTTGGAGGCCGTGGCAACCGCAGTGGATTGCTCGGCAGAGGTGGAATTGGGAGCTGCCTCAGTGGAAGGATTGGATGTCTGGCTTGGCGGGGAATTGGACTCAATCCCATGGGAGGGATTGGAGCCATTTGCTTGGGAAGGATTGGATCCAAATTCGTGGGAGGTGTTCGACTCATTCCCATGCGTGGGATTGGTTCCAATTCCATCGGAAGGATTTGACCCGACCAAATTGGAAGTAGGCCCAGTTACCTGAAAATGATCAGAATGTTCCACGGATGAAGGTTTGGATTTCCCAATGGTGAAAGGATTGGGGTTCCATGAAATCAAAGGGTTGCCATGCTGTGATCTCAGTGAGTTTTCATCTTCAAAGTCTTTCCTTTTGATAATGGGATTGGCTTGCAAACATGTCAGGTTTTCCTGCATGTTGCCACACGCCTCTTGGTCCACTGAACGAAAGCTTGCCGGAGCAATGATGTTGAGTATTTCCGAGCCTTCGGCCACAATGTTGAAAGCCGCCCTCTGAATATCCATGTCTTTTTCGCAGTGCAGTTTGTCCGCCGCGTCTTCCCGCCCTACTAACATCGAGTGGCGATCTTTCTCCCCCGCTCTGCACGTGCCGTGAAAGGATCCGTTCAGATCCACGTCCAGCGCTTCCAAAAGGTCCGGATTTGCCCTCGCGTAAAACAGTTTGTCAATTATCTTAGCTTCTTGTCTTGCTGAATGATGCCGGGGTTCCCAATCTACAAGAGCAGGAGCCAAAGATGAATTCTTCAAATCTACATCTAGAGCTTCCACATCCTCGTCGTTGGTGACTGGAACAAAATTGTCCACGTCTTTACAACCGACTCCCAATTCTGGACTTGCCAGAGGCTCGGTAAGCTCGGAACGGTTGGTGGTGGAAGCCCCTCGATGTTCGACTTCTGGATGTGTCATTGGGCGAGTCTGGCCCTCACGTATCACAACTTCTTGATCTCGTGGAAAATGATCTCGCGGCACTCCTTTCTTGAACGTTAGTCCGGTTGGACTTCTGTTCAAATGTGATCCATGCTTTAGTGCAGCAGATGCTACCTCCATGCGAGAAGCTAAACCTACACCTTCTGGGATAGACGTTTCATGACACCAGGATGGAGTGTTACCTGAACCAGTAACGCCACTGGTTTGCAACGCACCCTTGCCTGTACAAATTGTCCCATTTGCTGTCGCCACCTTGCTTGGTGACAAAACGTACTCTGTGCCTTTACGAGTCTCCTTTGACCGTGAAACTCTCATCGGCTTTGGACTGGTTTCTGACGGCAGTCTTGAATCGCTCCTTTCATGCAACGCCGAACTAAGTCCCGTGTCTGAGAAACGTTTCGGAGCTTGGGATTCACCCGGCTTTCGTGAGAGTTTTGCTGGAGATACATTAAGGTGTTGTTCAGGTGTTGTTGAAAATAAATTGTTTAAACGACTATCCCCCGGAGCGGCACTTTGCTCATTCGGACTCACGGTGTCAAGATGAAGTTTCTTTCGACAATGTACTGGGGCGTGTGGTCTTACATCATCTTCCACGGACACAGATAGGTGACGCCTCACATTTCCATCCTCGTAGGATTTTCCTGCTATTTCCGATAATGGCGGTCCATGTTCCAATGGTGACTCAGACCATCCTTCCGATTCATTCGAATCCTTCAACAGTCTTGAACTGGTCATGCTGTCCATTGCTGCTCCTAATATCACGGCTGGTTCAGCTTTGCCTGCGTGTGCCCTTGCAACACACACATTATTTCTGGGTATCTTCAGAGCATCTCCGGGCCTCAGCTCCGCTGCCTCAACGCGACGCTTCCCAGACTTATCCCTTTTACTGCTCCGATGTCCGTTCGCAGCCGAAGACCGAGGCAACTCATCCGTTATGAAGATGACCTTTCCCGGGGGAAAGGGGAGAGAGGTGCTGTCCACGCTGTTGGCCTCGGAGACGGTGCTTTCCGACGCCCATGGGGTGGAACACCGACTACTAGAGACCGTCTCCCATATAATCCCACTGTCCTCATCCTGAACCGTCAGCATTGTGAAGGAGGAACTGGACATAATGCAATTCACTTTAGGTTTCACCGACTTGTCTGTCATGACATCCTTCAGGCTATCAGAGAAGAAGCAAAACAAAGTTGTGAGGCAGACTTGCAATGTACATTCCCAAAGCATTTCACATACATACTGTAAATGAATCAACATTAACTCCTCCATTTGTGATCCTTTATGCATTTTCACAAACATAATTGACGCTTTGGGAGATAGATAGATAGATAGATAGATAGATAGATAGATAGATAGATAGAGATAGATAGATAGAGATAGATAGATAGATAGAGATAGATAGATAGATAGATAGATAGAGACAGACACGAAGAGAGAGAAAGAGACAGAGACAGAGAGAGACAGAGATAGAGACAGAGAGAGAGAGAGACAGAGAGAGAGACAGACAGAGAGAGAGAGAGAGAGAGAGAGAGAGAGACAGACAGAGAGACAGAAACAGAGAGAGAGAGACAGACAGACAGACAGGACAGGGACACAGACACGACACAGACACAGACAGAGAGAGAGGCAGACAGAGAAGAGTATCAGAACATTTGTCCCCAGGGTGGATATGTCCAACCATAGCTATAAGGTGAGAGGGGGAAAGATGAATGGAGATGTGCGCACCATTATCAGGGGTGGTGGTGGAGGCAGATACGATAGTGGTGTTTATGGGGGCTTTTAACTAGGCACTTGGAGATGCAGGAATAGAGGGATATGAATCAGGCAGGTGAGATCAGTTTAACTAGGCATTGGGTCTGGCACATACATTATGAGCTGAAGAACATGTTCTTTTGCTGTTCTATGTTCTATGTTAAACATAGTCACTGCAACAATTGTGCACCATTGTCACTTTTAAGAACATGCAATGTAATGCATTTTGTCTAGTGTTATCTGTTTACAAAACTTTGCTCATTTTAACATTTTCCAGGAATGCATCCCCTTCACAAGTTGAGGAATAGTTGTACAAATTTCCAGGTGTGGCACACTGATATCCTGCTGAGCAGCATCCTATAGAATAAAATACTTTTACCCAGAGTAGGGAAATCAAGAGGACATCGGTTTGAGGTCAGATGGGGAACTGTTTGTTAGAATTCAGAGTGGCAACTTTTTCACACAGAGGGAGGTGAGTAAATGGAACGAGCTGCCAGAGGAGATAGTAGATGCAGGTACTAAAACAACATTTAAAGAAATTGGGACAGGTACATGGATAGGAAGAATTAGAGGGATATGGGCCAAGCGCATGCAGGTGGGACTAGTGTAGATGGGGCAGCTTGGACAGCAGGGGCAAGTTGTGCCGAAGGGCCTGTTTCCATACTGCATGACTCTTGGACTCCGCAGTGATTTGATACAGTACTTGGAAACTAAAAGCTATTAAGGCCCTGTCCCACTTAAAGCCCTGTCCCATGGTACGAGTTCATTCCAAGAGCTCTCCCGAGTTTAAAAAAAAATCAGACTTGTGGTAAGCACGGAGAATGAACGTAGCGGGTACATCGGAGCTCGGGGACGTCACTTAGCTAACGGCAGGTACTCGGGTAGACGCGCTAATGGCAGGTAAGCACGGGAAGACTCGTGAAGATTTTTCAACATGTTGAGAAATATCCACGAGAGCCCCGAGTACCGACGAGTGGCCATTACCGTAAATCTCCGAGTTCGAATCAGGGCAAACTCGGGAGAACTCTTGGAATGAACTCGTACCGTGGGACAGGGCTATAAGGCGACTTTTTAGGTGAGTGCAGGAGACTCTGCGCGAGGAGCTCCCGCATTCTGGGAACTAGTCACGGCCTCAGTATGGTCGCCGCATATTTTTCAACATGTTGACAAATTTTCTGCAACCAAAAATTGGTCGCCATGGAGAAAATCGATACTTTTGTAGTCGTAGGTGCAATTGTGGTGGGGTCGCCATGTAGTTATACGTAGTCGAGGTAGTCGTAGGTAGTTTTAGTTAATCGCCTTTGCTGACCGGGCATTTTCATTGGGGAAAAAAAAAACGTAAGCGCGGGTTTTCAGAACCAAAGATAACCGACCGGAAATGTTAAATGCCCGCCGAACTTCACAGCTGTGTATCTCTGGCTTATTAAAAGTTGTCTTGACTTCTAAAAAGTGTCTCCACTCCTTTCCCCCCCTCTCCCCTCTCCCATCTCCCCTCTCCTGCCCCCCCCTCCTGCCCCCCCCACTTCTCCATCCCCCCCTTGTCCCCCTCTTTTAAAGGACTTACCGTACACTGTGCTAGCCGTCTTAACCTTCCTGATCATCGCGATGTGTGTCTATATCACCTTGGCTTTACACCGTGTGAATTTCAGACAGCCGTTTCAGTCCCCCCACTTTCCCTGGCCCCCACCTTTGCGATGTGTGTGTGTGTGTGTGTGTGTGTGTGTGTGTGTGTGTGTGTGTGTGTGTGTGTGTGTGTGTGCACGTGTGTGTGCACGTGTGTGTGCACGTGTGTGTGCATGTGTGTGCGATCCACTCTGACAGTCACCGTTCCAGTTCCAGGTTTTTCAGGCGAGTGCCGGCGAATTGACAGTCGCCAGCAGTCCGCTGAAAGATCGCCTAAGTGGGACAGGCCCTTTAGGCAGAAGCCTAAAGTGTTTCTGTGCTCTACTGTTCTATGGTCTGAAGGGCAGGTAGTCAAAAGCCTTTATCTACCCTAGCTAGGTGTTGCAGTATTTGAACCCATAAACATTCAGCAAATGTTGAAGGAAACCAGAACATGTATCAGCGAGGCCAAGCGTAGACCTGGCGATCGTGTCGCTGAACACCTCCATTCAGTCAACCTCGGTTAACGTGATCTCCCGGTTGCCAAACACTTGAACTCCCCCTCCCATTCCCACACTGATCTTTCTGTCCTGGGCCTCCTCCATTGTCAGAGTGAGACCACACACAAACTGGAGGACCAGCACCTCATATTTTGCTTGGCAGCTTAAAACCCGGTGGTACTAATGCCGATTTCCCTAATTTCACATAACCCTTGCAGAAGGAGGGAGAAGGAGTGGAGACAGCTTTTAAGAAGCCAGACAACATTTAAGAAGCCAGAGATACACGGCTGTGAAGTTCGGCGGACATTTAACACCGGTCGGTTATCCTTGGTTCTGAAAACTGTTGCTTACGTTTTTTTCCCCCAAATGAGCCAATGAAATTCAGCGTTCAGCACCAGCTACAACTGACAAGAACCTACGAGAACCTTCGACCTCCTGGCAACCCACCAGGATCTCCCGGCGACCCACCTACGGCTCGAGAATTCTCGCTACTTTCCATGGCGGCTTCATTCTAGTCGCCGCAAATTTTTCAACATCTTGAAAAATTCACGCCGACCATAAGAGGCCAGGACTAGTTCCCAGAATGCGGGAACTCCTCACGACCATGAAGGCGACTCCCCGGCAACCACCCGCGACCATGTGGCGACTACATAGTCTCCTGCAGTCACCTAAAAAGTCGCCTCAGTGGGGACAGGACCATAAGAATTCTTTGTTTAGTTTAGAGATACAGCGCCGAAACAGACCCTTTGACCCACTGAGTCCGCGCCGACCAGCGATCCCCACACGCTAACACTATCCTGTACGTAGTGTGGAAGAAAACCGAAGATCTCGGAGCAAACCCACGTGGTCACGGTGAGAACATACAAACTCCGTACAGACAGCACCCATAGTCGGGATCGAACCTGCATCTCGGGTGCTGAAAGCACTGTAATGGGCCTGTCCCACTTAGGCAATTTTGTAGACGACTACCTCATTGAAATTCACCGAAGTCAGCACCGGCGACAACCTATGTCACCTGTCGACAACCGACGACATCCTGGCGACACCCTACGACTTCCTAGCGACTGCCTACATTAACCTGGCGACAACCTACGACAGCACCTACTGTACGTCAGGAGAAGTCAAACTACGCTCATTTAGCGTCAAACCCAAGGTCGCCAAATGAAATAACGTGTGTAATGTCACCTGGCAACAACCTACATTACCTGTCGGCAACCGACGAGTTGAAAAGGAGAGGCAAAGCACAGGCAGACTTTACTCAGAGCTCCCGTGGATTTGGAAGCAACAGCAACAAAGAGAAGCAGGAGAAAACACTGATTGGCTCTAGCCCGAGTGGGAGAAGAGTTAGAAGTGAGTCAGAGGGGGAAAACAGTTGAAAACTGAGGAATTTGGATTGTAAATTGGTAAATTAGGCAATTTATCAGTCAATATAAGCAAGATTGCTCTTAGGGAGCGGCAGTGAGGGAGCGGCCCTGTGAGAAAAGTGTGAGTCTTTGGCTCGAGAGTCTTCGCTGAGGAGAGGAGGCTACGCAAAACACTGCAGAGGGAGAGACGAAAGAAGGAGATGTCAGGCAAGCTGATTCAGTGTGATGCTTGCAGAATGTGGGAGGTGCTGGTGCCTCTGGCTGCTACAAATGTGAGATGTGCATCCAGGTACAGCTCCTGAAGGACCGTGTTGGGGAACTGGAGAGGCAAGTGGATGACCTCAGGTTCGTCCGAGAAACTGAGTCGTTCCTCGACAAGTCCGACAGTAAGATTGTTAACCTAAGGTACTGAAAGAGAGAAGGTGGGTGACGGTGAGAAAGGGAGGGAAGCATGGAATGCAAACGTCCCCGGGTGTTGTACCTCTTGTGAACAGGTTCACCCACTTAGAAGCTGTCGGGACAGAAGACGTTATTATACTGAGCGGCGGACTGGCTTGCGAAGCAAAAAGGGCTGTTGAGCCAAAACCAAAGAGGCCAACGTCAGGCAACGCCATTGTAGTGGGAGACTCCATTGTGAGAGGTACGGACAGGGGTTTCTGCGGCAACAGACGGGATGCGAGGATGGTGTGCTGCCTTCCTGGTGCCAGGATCCAGGATGTCATGGACAGAGTGCAGAAAATCCTCAAGGGCGAAGGTGAACAGCCGGAAGTGGTAGTGCATGTCGGCACAAACGATGTCGGAAAGAAGGGGATGAATATTCTGCAGCGTGACTTTAGAGAGCTCGGAAAAATGCTGAAAAGCAGGACCTCCAGGGTTGTTATCTCCGGTTTGCTTCCAGTTCCTCGTGCTGGCGAGAGCAGGAACAGGGAGATACGGGACCTGAATGTGTGGCTGAGGAACTGGTGCAAGGGGCAGGGATTTAGATTGTTAGATCACTGGGATCTGTTTTGGAGTAAGGGGGAACTGTACAAAAGGGACGGATTGCATCTTAACAGGTGGGGGACCAGCATTCTGGCAGGCAGGTTTGCCACTGCTACACGGGTAGTTTTAAACTGAATAAGGGGGGTGGGGTGTCAAATGGGATAGTCGAGGATGGAGTTAAAGGGAAAGGGTTTCTTAAATGTGTGAGCAGAGAGAGGTGTAAAATGAGGGTAAAAGCAATAGGTAGCAAGGTGAAAAGTAAAAGTGGCAGGCAGACAAATCCAGGGCAAAAATCAAAAAGGGCCACTTTTCAACATAATTGTATAAGGGGTAAGAGTGTTGTAAAAACAAGCCTGAAGGCTTTGTGTCTCAATGCAAGGAGCATTCGTAATAAGGTGGATGAGTTGAATTTGCAGATAGCTATTAATGACTATGATATAGTTGGGATCACGGAGACATGGCTACAGGGTGACCAAGGCTGGGAGCTGAACATCCAGGGATATTCAATATTCAGGAGGGATAGACAGAAAGGAAAAGGAGGTGGGGTAGCATTGCAGGTTAGAGAGGAGATTAACGCAATAGAAAGGAAGGACATTAGCTTGGAGGATGTGGAATCGATATGGGTAGAGCTGCGAAACACTAAGGGGCAGAAAACGCCAGTGGGAGTTGTGTACAGGCCACCTAACAGTAGTAGTGTAGTTGGGGATGGCATCAAACAGGAAATTAGAAATGCATGCAACAAAGGTAAAACAGTTATAATGGGTGACTTCAATCTACATATAGATTGGGTGAATCAAATTGGCAGGGGTGCTGAGGTCCCTTGCAGTCAGAAACAGGTGAATTGATCATGGGGAACAAGGACATGGCAGATCAATTGAATAACTACTTTGGTTCTGTCTTCACTAAGGAAGACATAAATAATCTGCCGGAAATAGCAGGGGACCGGGAGTCAAATGAGATGGAGGAACTGAGTGAAATCCAGGTTGGCCGGGAAGTGGTGTTAGATAAATTGAATGGATTAAAGGCTGATAAATCCCCAGGGCCAGATAGGCTGCATCCCATAGTACTTAAGGAAGTAGCCCCAGAAATAGTGGATGCATTAGTGATAATTTTTCAAAACTCTTTAGATTCTGGAGTAGTTCCTGAGGATTGGAGGGTAGCTAATGTAACCCCACTTTTTAAAAAGGGAGGGAGAGAGAAAACAGGGAATTACAGACCAGTTAGTCTAACATCGGTAGTGGGGAAACTGCTAGAGTCAGTTATTAAAGATAGGATAGCAGCACATTTGGAAAGTGGTGAAATCATTGGACAAAGTCAGCATGGATTTAGGAAAGGTAAATCATGTCTGACGAATCTTATAGAATTTTTCGAGGATGTAACTAGTAGAGTGGATAAGGGAGAACCAGTGGATGTGTTATATCTGGACTTTCAGAAGGCTTTCGACAAGGTCCCACATAAGAGATTAGTATACAAACTTAAAGCACACGGTATTGGGGGTTCAGTATTGATGTGGATAGAGAACTGGCTGGCAGACAGGAAGCAAAGAGTAGGAGTAAACGGGTCATTTTCAGAATGGCAGGCAGTGACTAGTGGGGTACCGCAAAGCTCAGTGCTGGGACCCCAGCTATTTACAATATATATTAATGATTTGGACGAGGGAATTGAATGCAACATCTCCAAGTTTGCGGATGACACGAAGCTGGGGGGCAGGGTTAGCTGTGAGGAGGATGCTAGGAGGCTGCAAGGTGACTTGGATAGACTGGGTGAGTGGGCAAATGCATGGCTGATGCAGTATAATGTGCATAAATGTGAGGTTATCCACTTTGGTGGCAAAAACAGGAAAGTAGACTATTATCTGAATGGTGGCCGATTAGGAAAAGGGGAGATGCAACGAGACCTGGGTGTCATGGTACACCAGTCATTGAAAGTAGGCATGCAGGTGCAGCAGGCAGTGAAGAAAGTGAATGGTATGTTAGCATTCATAGCAAAAGGATTTGAGTATAGGAGCAGGGAGGTTCTACTGCAGTTGTACAGGGTCTTGGTGAGACCACACCTGGAGTATTGCGTACAGTTTTGGTCTCCTAATCCGAGGAAAGACATTCTTGCCATAGAGGGAGTACAGAGAAGGTTCACCAGACTGATTCCTGGGATGTCAGGACTTTCATATGAAGAAAGACTGGATAGACTTGGCTTGTACTCGCTAGAATTTAGAAGATTGAGGGGGGATCTTATAGAAACTTACAAAATTCTTAAGGGGTTGGACAGGCTAGATGCAGGAAGATTGTTCCCGATGTTGGGGAAGTCCAGAACAAGGGGTCACAGTTTAAGGATAAGGGGGAAATCTTTTAGGACCGAGATGAAAAAAACATTTTTCACACAGAGAGTGGTGAATCTCTGGAATTCTCTGCCACAGAAGGTAGTTGAGGCCAGTTCATTGGCTATATTTAAGCGGGAGTTAGATGTGGCCCTTGTGGCTAAAGGTAGGGGGTATGGAGAGAAGGCAGGTACGGGATACTGAGTTGGACGATCAGCCATGATCATATTGAATGGTGGTGCAGGCTCGAAGGGCCGAATGGCCTACTCCTGCACCTATTTTCTATGTTTCTATGTTAACTTGGCGACAACTACGACAGCACCTACGTCAGGAGAAGTCAAGCTACGCTCATTGGCGTCAAACCCACTGTCGCCGACTGTCTCCGAAAATGTTTCAACATGTTGAAAATCCAGCGGCAACCAGAAAGACGCTACAACTCTTTGGGCGACTCAGGAGACGACTCACGACCATACAGGTGACATCCCAGCGACCATGTGGCGACCGCATAGTCTCCAGTAGTCGCATTTGCTTCACACCTTTGCACACATTCCAGTTCTTGCAAAAGGTCTCAGTCATAGCCTTGCCTGCGAGATACACTTTCTATTTTCCAGACTTCTAGTACCTGCAATATTTTGCCTTTCACCCAGTATCCTGGTTGCTTTGTAAACGCACACTATTTAAACACAGTAATCCCCTTAGTTCTTAAGAAACTTCCCCTCAGCAAGTTCAATACCAGCTGTAGAGTGCATGTGCCCTTTCGTCTTATTTCAGACACTCATTTAACTCGTCAAGTATAAGTTCATTGTCATATCATAGTCATACAGTATGGAATCTCTTCAACACAACTTGCCCACACCGACCAACATGCCCCGTCTACACGAGTCCCACCTGCCTGAGTTTGACCCATATCCCTTTAAACCCATCCTATCCATGTACTACATTTTCTTAAACTTCTTAAGTTTCTTAAACTTTGCTGTAGTACCCGTCTCAACTACCTCCTCCGGTGGCTCGTTCCACACACCCACCACCCTTTGTGTGAAAAAGTTACCCATTATCCCGACAGACAGGAAGCAGCACGTGAGGCTGGGAAAGCACATCTCGGACCCGCAGACTCTCAGCATAGGAGCACCACAAGGCTGCGTACTCTCTCCTCTCCTCTACTCTCTCTACACCAACGACTGCACCTCCACAGACACCTCCGTCAAGCTTCTCAAGTTTGTGGACGACACAACCCTGATTGGACTGATCCAGGATGGGGAGGAATCTGCCTACAGACAGGAAGTGATATAGCTGGCGTCCTGGTGCCGTCGCAACAACCTGGAGCTCAATGCTCTTAAGACAGTGGAATTGATTGTAGACTTTAGGAGAGCTCCCCCTCCCCTCACCCCACTCACCATCAACAACACCACAGTCACATCTGTGGAGTCTTTTAAGTTCCTGGGAACCATCATCTCCAAGGACCTTAAGTGGGGGGCTACCATCGACTCCACTGTCAAAAAGGCACAACAGAGGATGTACTTCCTACGGCAGCTGAGGAAGCACAATCCGCCACAGGCAATGATGGTCCAATTCTACACAGCCATCGTAGAGTCTGTGCTCACCTTCTCCATCATGGTCTGGTTTGGCTCAGCCACCAAGCACGACACCTGGAGGCTGCAGCGAATCGTCCGATCAGCTGAGAAGGTTATTGGCTGCAACCTTCCCTCCATTGACGAACTGTACACTGCAAGGGCCAGGAAGCAAGATCATCTCTGACCCCTCTCACCCTGGCCACAAACTCTTTGAATCATTTCCCGCTGGAAGGCGACTCCGGACTGTCAAAGCTGCCACAGCCAGACATAAAAACAGCTTTTTTTTTCCACGAGTAGTTGCTCTACTCAATAACTAAAAATCTGTAGCCTCCTTTTCCTCTGGTACTTTATTTAATTCACATGTTTAATTGATAATGTTTTATTGTTAATGTTGTATGTGTCATTCCTAACTGCCACTGAATGTCATGTTGTCACTTGCGGGCGGAGCACCAAGGCAAATTCCTTGTATGTGAATACTTGGCCAAAAAAATTATTCATTCATTCATTCATCAATTCCCCCCCCCCCCCCCCCCCCCCACCTTAAACCTATGCCCTCCTCTGGGCAAGAGACTCTGTGTATCCATCCAATCTATTCCCCTCAAGATTTCATACACCTCTATGATATCACCCCTCATCCTCCTGCGCTCCAAGGAATCCAGTCCTAGCCTCCTCAACCTCTCCCTATATCTCAGGACCTTGCGTCCTGTGCACACGTATAAAGAGGTTCAAGTACATTGATGGAGCAGCATATATTGCCGCTTTGTGTAGGATGTGAAAGTGGGATAACATAGAACTAGTGTACGCGTGATCATTGGTCGGTGCGGACTCGACGGGCCGAATTCCACCCTGTATCTTTAGTTTAGTTTAGGGATACAGCGTGGAAACATAACTCATGAACTATCAATTCTGGTCAGTTCGTCCCTTCCCTCCCGTACCACCCCCTCTCCGGGCACTTTCCCTTGCAACTGCAAGAAATGCTTCACTTGTCGCTTTACCTCCCCCCCCCCCCCTTGACTCCATTCAAGGACCCAAGCAGTCTTTCCAGGTGCGACAGAGGTTCACCTGCACCTCCTCCAACCTCATCTATTGCATCCGCTGCTCTAGGTGTCAGCTGCTCTACATCGGTGAGACCAAGCGTAGGCTTGGCGATCACTTCGCCCAGCACCTCCTCTCGGTTCGCAATACCCAACCTGATCTCCCAGTGGCTCAGCACTTCAACTCCCCCTCCCATTCCGAATCCAACCTTTCTGTCCTGGGCCTCCTCCATGGCCAGAGTGAGGACCACCATAAATTGGAGGAGCAGCACCTCATATTTCGCTTTGGTAGTTTACACCCCAGCGGTATGAACATTGACTCGTCTGATTTCAGGTAGTGCTTACTTTCTCCTCCCCTTCTCAGCTCTTCCTCTGGCTCCACCTCTTCCTTTCTTCCTCCCGCCCCCCCAACACCCTCACATCAGTCTGAGGAAGGGTTTTGACCTGAAACATCGCCTATTTCCTTCGCTCCATAGATGCTGCCTCACCCGCAGAGTTTTTCCAGCATTTTTGTCAACCTCATGAACTATGAACTTAATCAGGTCCCTTCATTCTGATGCGGTGATCAAGAAAGCGCATTTGAGTATTCGTTTTCCCGGCGTCTGAGAAGATACGGTACAGTTACGAGGATTCTCTCGAACTCCTGCCGATGCAGTAGAGAAAGTATCCTGCTGTGATGCATCTCAGCTTGTGGAGGCAGCTGCTCTGCTCTTGACTGCCTGAACCTGCAGAGAGTGGTGGACACAGCCCAGTCCATCACAGGCTCGACACTTCCTTCCATCCAGTCCAAGGGTCAAGAGTCAAGTGTTATCGTCGTATGTCCCGAAACAGAACAATAAAGGGGCTGTCCCACTATATGAGCTCTCCCAAGTAAAAAAATAAATAAAAACTCGTGGTAAGCACGTAGAATGTACGTAGCGGGTACGTCGGAGCTCGGGATGTCTCTTAGCGGCTCGTAACGCTAACGGCAGGTACTCGGGAAACGCGGTAAGCTCGTGAAGACTCGTGAAGATTTTTCAACATGTTGAAAAATGTCCACGAGAGCCCCGAGTACCTACGAGCGGCTATTACCGTAATTCTCCGAGTTCGAATCAGGGGAAGCTCGGGAAAACTCTTGAATTAGCTCGTACAGTGGGACAGGCCCTTAACATTCTTCCTTGCAGCAGTACAACAGACATATAAACATATTACTCAGTAGATACCATAATAATAGGTTCAAGAGAGTATTTGTCTGCATACCAAATCTCCCCAATCTTCGAAAGAGGTGGAGGCATTGATGGGCATTCTTTGTCAATGCGCTGGGCGCAGGACAGATCTTCAGTGTATTGCATCCGGGACAGTTGGAAGTATCGTTAATGCCACCCTGGCCATTCAATTTCCTCTCGTCTGCCCTCTGGGAGAAGATGCAGGAGTTTAACAGTCCAGGCACTCAGATTTGAGGAGGCACACTTCTCAACGTCACCTACTCTTTTTCTCCAAAGATGCTGCCTGACCCACTGTTACATCAGCATTTTGTGCCTATCCTCAACCAATCATATCTTTTACACCCCCTTCCCTCCCAGAGGTGCGTGCTGCCTTGTACTCTAAAGGGCCTGTCCCACTTGGGCGTCATTTCCGCGTCACGCAGGTGAGGCACTGCGACCGCGCAGGTGCGTCACTGCGACCGGCGGCCACTGCCTACGCCACCACGCGCCAGTAATGCACGCCATGCGCGCATCATGTGCGCGTCACGATGTCATAAATGATGACGCGCAAATGACGCCCAACTGGGACAGGCCCTTTACTTCTACCAAATTCAATTATCTTTGCACCATTCTGCTGTTTTGCATTCATCATTGTATTTATTGTTGTATTTTCCATTATCATATATTCTGCGTATAATGAGCTTCATGCGAACAAGGAATTTCATTGCACCCTGGTGTATATCATAATGAACTAATCTGACTATATACACATACATGCACTGACACGGATAGACACGAAAGAGAGATAGACACGAAATGCTGGAGTAAAACAATCAGTGGGGTCAGGCAGTATTTCTGGAGAAAAGGTACAGGTGACGTTTCGGGTTGCAAAAGTTCAGTCTGAAGGATAAGTTCCCACCCGAAATGATCCTCCAGAGATGCTGCCTGTCCCGCTGAGTTACTCCAGAATTTTGTGTCTATCTTCGGTGTAAACCAGCATCTGCAGTTCCTCCCTAAACTGACACAAGAGACGTTGCTGCAACTTGAGCAAAAAGATACATCTATGCTTCCTTGTCCTGTTGCATTTCGAACCAATGTGGCCTAAAGCTGAGGATAAAGGGAGGGTACAAGTTCAACAGACTTTTAAGTTGTTGCTAAACTTAGACTGTTTACTACTGCCGTGTGAAATAAGCAAGAAAGAATTCACCAAAAGCATATGTGACCTCGAATGAAAGTTGAGAGGGAGGCAATACGTCAACATTGAAACGTTCCGTGCGCTGATGGGTCCTGAATCAAAGCCATAACCATCCATATGAAGCGCTGGCTGAAGATTGTAATTATTTTTGACAAGATTCTCTGACCCATGTAACGTAGGATACCTGGTGGGGATAATTTGCAACAAAAGATCGGCATGGGTCAGAGAGGGTTTTCAAGAATAATCAAAATCGAGAGAGACTAAAGGCAATTTATCATGAAAACAGAAACCGGGACAGATTTAGTCGTAGATCACACATATTACAGCCTGGAGATACACTGTGAAACATGTTTTGGAGGAAGCAATAAAATGTTATGAAGTAGTCATAACAGTGGGCGGCACGGTGGCGCAGCGGTAGAGTTGCTGCCTTACAGTGCTTGCAGCGCCACAGACCCGGGTTCGATCCCGACTACGGGTGCTGTCTGTATGGAGTTTGTACATTCTCCCCGTGATCACATGGGTTTTCTCCGAGATCTTCGGTTTCCTCCCACACTCCAAAGACGTACATGTTTGTAGGTTAATTGGCTTGGTCTAAGTGTAATTTGTCCCAAGTGTGTGTCGGATAGTGTTAATGTGTGGGGATCGCTGGTCGGCGCAGACTCGGTGGGCCGAAGGGCCTGTTTCTGCCTTGTATCTCTAAACTAAACTAAAGTAGTCAACCAGCAATAATTGGCCAATGGACATCTGAAATATGTAGCCATCAACATAGCTCTATTTTGCAAAACGTCCTTGAGTATGTGACTTTTGTTATGGCTGCCTATCCCATTTACCTTGGTCTTTCCCTGGTTTTATTTGCTTTAAAATGTGGATAAATGAAAAGACATCTGAATGAGACAGAACTGGTAAAATGTCATTCAACAGCTTCAATGTTGATGTAACACCATCTTATTTATGGCTCCCGACGGGCTGAGGGCCGCTGCAGGCCTGGCTGGCTCGTCGCTGAACCGGCAACCCGCCTGGAGAGGGAAGCCACCGAGACCAGTCATTGCTCCTGCCCGAGGACCAGAGAACCGGAGGGGAGGGCGGAGAAAGTCAGCAACGGACACTAGAACAAAGGGCCGGTCAGTCTTTAGTCTGATGAAAGGGGCTCGACCCAAAACGTCACCTTTTCCTTTCCTCCACAGATGTTAACCTGTCCCACTGAATTACTCCAGCATTTTGTGTCTATATCTGTGGGCGGTAAGAAGATCCAGGGGGTCTCACCTTCCATGGCCTCAAGATTGGCTGCGGGAGGTGCTTCCGGGGCACAAAGGATGAAGGTGGCCGGGCGAGGAGAGGGTTGATGGTTCGCTGGACGATTCGGATGGAGCTGACGGCTGCAATGTGCCTTTATGGCCAGCTGCAGCTGGGACTTTGAAACTAGTGCCAAAACCTGGTGACTCTTGCATATGGACTTAGTGGGCTGTTTCTAAGCATTCTGTACTTAATCTGGGATTGTACTCGTGTATAATAATAATTTTGCTGAACTACATGCAAAAAAAGAATTTCAATGTGCATTGGTACATGGGATATATAATAGAGAACCATTGAACATTAGTCAGCGGGTAGTTAACCTGTGGAACT